>CM050860.1:30035960-30558460 GCA_027580175.1 Siniperca scherzeri
CCTCCAAAGGTGGTAGAGAATGACCGAGCCAAGATCCTGTGGGACTTCCAGATCCAGACTGACAGAATGGTGATGGCGAACCAGCCTGACATCGTGGTGGTTGACAAACAGCAGAGGAGAGCCGTTGTGGTTGACGTGGTGATACCAAGCGATGGCAACATCAGGAAAAAGGAACATGAGAAATTAGAGAAGTACCAAGGGCTCAGAGAAGAGCTGGAGAAGGCCTGGAAGGTGAAGGCGACAGTGGTCCCCGTGGTCATCGGAGCACTCGGGGCAGTGACCCCCAAACTGGAGGAGTGGCTACAGCAGATCCCTGGAAGAACACCAGACATCTCGGTCCAGAAGAGTGCAGTACTGGGAACAGCGAAGATACTGCACAGAACCCTCAAGCTCCCAGGCCTCTGGTAGAGGACCCGAGCTCGAAGGACGAGACCACCCGCGGAGGGTGAAGGACAAAGTTTTTAATATATATATATATATATATACACATATATATACATATATATATATATGTATGTATATGTATATATATATGTATGTATATGTATATATATGTGTATATATATATATATATATATATGTATATATATATATATATATATATATATATATACCAAATGTATATATATATATATACCAAATGACAAATGACAAATTATTTTAAAAGGGTTTGCAGAAAAATGCTACACGTGTCAGAGGCAGAGTGGGTGTACTGTATGTGTGTGTTCATCTATGCACATCGGGGGTGTTGGAGCCATCCTTATTGATTGTTGAAACTGGGATGGAAGGGATTTGGGTTGTAGAGATCAATGCTAAGACAGTTTGGTCAGCCATGAAACTTTCCAGAACAGTCATTCAGCCTGTCAGCACAGTCAACAAGCTATCAGTCCACACAGAAACAAGTTCAGTCTTGAACACACAATGGCCACCACTACAGTTTGACAGTTAGTTGTTTTGACATTCTCGGATTTGTCAAGTTGTCAATCGACGTTTCTTGTTTTAATACTCAGTAACTTTTAAAGGGGTAGCTGGGTTTTTGGGTAGTTTAAACAGAATCAGACAACCTCATGGATCGATTTTTTTTATATATATCTGCAGTTTGAAGGCATGTTAAGTGAAGGTGTGGTTAAGTGGTTTGTGAGTTAAACAGGAAAGGCAGGGCAATACAACTTTCCCATAGTTGAGGCTTTAATACCATGCTACAATTGAATCATACAAGATTCAACAAGTATAATACTGTCAACAAGTCCAGTTAAGTTACAGTTAGTGGCAATAGAGGGAAGGTCAAGGGGTCATCCAAAAGATTAGGATCCATCCTCTGGAAATCATCTCAAGATTACTTTTCATGGGCCAATGTATTAATCAAGTTTTGACCTGACGTTGGAATATGAAAAGTATGAAATCATCCTCTGGGGATCTTGGATATCCTAAAAATGTATTGGCAATCTGCTCAGTAGTTGTTCATATTTCTCAGTGGACCAAAGTCTAGAACAAAGGAACGAACAGATGAAATGACCAAATGACATCTCCATCAATAGGCCCTGCCATCAGCAATCAGCAGGGTAAAACATAGTAATTAATATATTTTTCAAGCCAAAGAAAAAACAAAACAAAACAAAAAACCAAACCATTGTCTTGTTAGAATTGTTCTTGTCAGGGTAGAAAATTCTGTAATCTTATCAAAAGGCTGTAGTGCTATAGTAAACATAATAAATCAACCCGTTCTAATTCGCAGGTCATCAAATACCGATGTATTGTCATGCCCCTTGGCATCTCATACAGATGCACAAGGTTGCCTTGAAGTATTTTCCTCACAGCATTATCCGCCATGGAGGATTAGGCTAAAGGCCAAGATCAAGGCAACACGGAGAGAAGTTAGTCAGCTCTCAGAGTTACAGAAAGGTGCAAGAAAGAAAGGGCTACCTCAGAAATACAACAAGCTGTCTATAACTGAGGCACTGGAGACTGCCAAACAAAGACTCACAGCTCTGGCTACTGAAGAGATACACGGGAGAAGTAGAAGCCAGGAGAATAAACCATATGTTCTCCACCGAACCATCCAAAGTGTACTCTCAGTGGGGAATAACACAAGAACAGATCCACCCAGGGCTGAGACTGAACAGTACTGGAAGTACATATGGGAGAAGGAGGCATCACATAACACCACTGCTCAGTGGCTAGTGGATCTAAGAACAAACAACCTCCCAGAATAAGATCCAGTAACCATTACAATGTGAGACATCCAAGAAAGAATGTCAGGTATGAAGAGCTGGACAGCACCAGGCCCTGACATGATCCACACCTACTGGCTGAAGAAACTAACTGCATTACATGAACGCCTAGCAGCACAAATTAACCAACTGCTGATGGATGGGACCCACCCAGAATGGTCAACCCAAGGACGGACAGTCCTGATCATGAAGGATCCCCAGAAGGGAATGATTCCATCCAACTACTGGCCAATAACCTGCCTGCACAACATGGAAGCTCCTGTCAGGCATCATAGCAGCTAAGATTAGTAGGCACATGGCTCAATACATGGACAGGGCCCAGAAGGGAATAAGTAGTAATACCAGGAGAGCCAAGCACCAGCTACTGGTCGATAGAGCAGTCACTCGAGACTGCAAGACCAGGCAGACCAACCTCTGCACCGCCTGGATTGACTACAAGAAAGCCTACGACTCAATGCCACATACATGGATACTGGAATGCTTGGAAATCTACAAGATCAACAGGACACTTCATCAAGAACTCAATGGGGCTGTGGAAAACAACTCTAGAAGCCAATTGCACAAGTCACAATCAAGTGTGGCATATACCAAGGTGATGCACTATCCCTGCTGTTGTTCTGCATGGGCCCCAACCCCCTCAGTCAGATCATCACAAACAGTGGCTACGGATACCGGCTCTGAAGTGGAGCAACCATCAGTCACCTCCTCTACATGGATAACATCAAGCTGTATGCCATGTATCAAGACAAGGAAGCTCCTCACAATGCATAGAGGGTTTCACCCCAAATCCAGCACCCTGAGACTGTACACTAAGCAGAACGAGGGAGAGCTAGTGAGACCACTGTCCAGGATGAAACAACAAAGATCCAGGAGTACATCAGGAAGATGGCCCCATCCAGGATTAACCATCATGGAGAGACAAGCCCCTGCACGGCATGTACCAACACCACAACACATAGAAGAAGTGGATGATATCAAGAAATCCTACCAGTGGCTGGAAAACGCTGGACTAAAGGACAGCACAGAAGCACTAATCATAGCAGCACAAGAACAGGCAATCAGTACAAGATCAATAGAGGCTGGGGTCTACCACACCAGACAGGACCCCAGATACAGACTGTGCAAAAATGCCTCTGAGACAGTCCATCTTTATTGAGGATTTCCTGACGTGCTATGGTAAGCGTATTGTCACATCTCCGGTCACCAGTGTTTGTTTTTTACTAGTAGTGTATTTTTGCTGCTCTAGCTCATCACAGTTAATTTTGTTCGATTCTTCATTATAGTGACTAACTATCTGCTATACATTTAAACGTACACTAGTTCTGCTCAAGCACTCATAGTTCTCTCCTTCTTTTAACAACTTTCTTGCTAATCCCACAGTTTACACGTTATTCAGTTTTGCTAGCTACCATTCTTTAGCTAAGCAGCTAGCAATGGCTTCTCTCTCTCCCTCTCCCTCTCCTGCTCTCTCATGCTTGGTGTGTCAAATGTTTAGCTATTCCTCTGCCTCCTTTAGTGATAATGGTACATGTAATAAATGTAGTTTATTTGTAGAGTTGGAGGTAAGGCTTAGTGAATTGGAAACGCGGTTCTGCACCATGGAAACTTAATCATTAGCTGCTGTAGTCAGTCAGCCCCCAGTAGCCAGTGCGGACCGGACAGAGGTAGCTCCTGTTAGCCATCCCCCGGCAGCTCCCGAGCAGCTGGTAAACCAGAGAGGCTGGGTGACTGTCCAAAGGAAGCATAGCCCTAAGCAGAAGTCCACAGTTCACCACCAACCTGTTCATGTTTCTAATAAGTTCATCCCATTCAGCGACACACCCACTGAGAAACCGACTCTGATTATTGGCAGCTCCATTTTGAGAAACGTAAAGTTAGCGACACCAATGAACATAGTCAAATGTATTCCTGGGGCCAGAGCGGGGGACGTTGAATCCTATTTAATATTGCTGGCTAAGGATAAACGTAAATACAGTAAGATTGTTATTCACGTCTGCAGTAACAACTCCCGATTACGCCAATCAGAGGTCACTAAAGTTAATGTTGAGTCGGTGTGTACATATGCAAAGACAATGTCGGACTCCGTAGTTTTCTCTGGGCCCCTGCCAATTCTGACCAGTGATGACATTTTTAGCCGCATGTCTTCATTCCGTTGCTGGCTGTCGAGGTGGTGTCCAGCAAATGATGTGGGCTTTGTAGATAATTGCCGGACTTAAGACCTGGTCTGATTAAGAGAGACGGCGTCCATCCCACTTTGAATGGAGCAGCTCTCATATCTAGAAATCTGGCCGAGTTTATTAGTGGACAAAAACCATGACAACTCAAGAGTTGAGTTACTCACCCAAAACTCCTTAGTGACAGCGTCTGCCCCCCGACCCCATAAATTAATAAAATCAAAACTTAACAGAAGAGGAGTTATACATTAAAATCTAAACAAAATTATCAGCCGAAATAGCACAACAAAATAGGAGAATTAAATGTGGACTCTTAAACATCAAATCTCTGTCATCTAAAGCTGTACTAGTGAACGATTTAATATCAGAGTATCATATTGACTTATTTTGTCTTACTGAAACCTGGCTGCATCAGGAAGAATTCATTAGTTTAAATGAATTCACTCCGCCCAGTCATATTAATGCTCAGGAGGTGGAGTTGCAGCCATCTTCGACTCAGGCCTATTAATCAACACTAAACCTAAACTAAATTATAACTCATTTGTAAGCCTTATTCTTAGTCTTTCACACTCAACCTGGAAAACACGACAGCCAATTCTATTTGTTATAGTGTACTGCGCTCCTGGTCCTTATTCTTAATCTTTATCTGAATTCCCAGAGTTTTTATCAGGTTTAGTCCTTAAAACAGAAAAAGTAATTATTGTAGGTGATTTCAATATGCTTGTGGACATTGAAAATGATAGCCTTAGTACTGCGTTTATCTCATTATTAGATTCGATTGGCTTTTGTTAGAGTGTACATAAACCCACTCACTGTTATAATCACACCCCCGACCTTGTTCTGGTATAAGGCATTGAAATTGAACATTTAATAGTCTTTCCACAGAATCCTTCATTATCGGACCATTATTTAATAACTTTTGAACTCCTATTACTGGACTACACATTAGGCAAAAACTCCTACTCCAGATGTCTATCTGATAGTGCTGTAGCTAAATTTAAGGTAGTGATTCCATCTGCATTTAATGCTATGTCTCAATATAACAAAGGACTCCTATGCTAATTTTAGCCCCTCCCAAATTGACCATCTTGTTGATAGTGCTGCACGCTCACTGCGAAAAACACTCGATTCTATTGCCCCTCTAAAAAAGAAGTGTTATAGTTTGAGGTTTTATCATATTTCCTGTTTTATTTTGTAGTATTCTCCTCTCCTTGTGTGTCTTGTAGTTTTACTTCCTGCTTTTTTTTGTTTTCCCTCCAGTTTTGATTGTTGGCCCCTCCTTGATTGTTTGCACCTGTGTCTCATTGTCTCACCTCCCTTATGTGTGTGTGTGTGTGTGGGTGGCTGTTATGTGCATTTTTGTTGTGCCTTGTTCCCGTGTCCAGTTTCCCGGCGTTTCTTACCGTGAGTTCTTTTGTATGGATTGTTTGTCTCCCTTGGACCGTGTCTGAACTTTGCCTGCTCCCTGTTAGATTTGTTTAGCCTTGTTGGACTAATTTTCTTGTTTCTACCACTGCCAGCCGGTAACCCATTTTCCTTTACCCGGACCTGTATCTGCCTACCTGCCTGTTACCTTTTGTTGCCTGTCTGCCTGCCGGTCTGTCTGCCTGTACCTGCCTGTAAGATACAGCACCCAATAAGTACTGTAGTCATCCAGCTACTTCATCCTCACTCCGCTTCCTGGTCTTCTGCATTTGGGTCTTCATGCTGCACCACTTACGACAAGAAGATAATAAAACAAAGAAGGTTAGCGCCATGGTATAACCCCCAAATCCGCAAATTAAAGCAAACATCACGAAAACGTGAAAGGAAATGGCGTTCCAACAATCTGGAAGAATCTCATTTACCGTGGCAAGATAGTCTTAAAACATATAGGAAAACCCTCCGTAATGCCAGAGCAGCCTACTACTCATCATTGATATAGGAAAATAAAAACAGCTCTATTGAACCATGTATTCCTATAGCCCTCAGTAGTAACGACTTCATGAGCTTCTTTAATTATACAATTTTAACTATTAGAGAAATAATTCATCACGACCGGGTGAGGACCCGGTACTGATGTATCTTCAAACACAGGAAGCTTAGAAACAGCTGTAAAACCTAATATATATTTAGACTGCTTTTCTCCCATCAACCTTCTTTAGCTAACTTTAACGATTTCTTCATCTAACCTGTCTCTTAGACTCCATTCCAACTAGGCTGCTTTTTACCCTTAGTTAGCACTTCTTTACTGGATATGATCAATCTGTCTTTATTAACAGGCTATGTACCACAGTCCTTTAAAGTAGCTGTAATTAAAGCTCTTTTTAAAAAGCCCACTCTTGATCCAGGGGTTTTAGCCAACTATAGACCTATATCCTTTCCCTTTCTCTCTAAGATCCTTGAGAAAGCAGTCGCCAATCAGTTGTGTGGTTTCTAAATAACTATAGTTTAATTATGGATTTTCAGTCAGGATTTCCAGTGCATCATAGCACAGAGAAAGCACTAGTGAAAATTACAAATGACCTTGTATTTGCATCAAACAATGGACTTGGTACTTGTCTTGTTAGATCTTAGTGCTGCATTCGACACCATTGACCTGAAAGAGGAGCTAGAAAAGATGCGGAGACTGTTGGGACTCCACAGATGAATTTTGTGGGATTTGTAACTGAACTTTATTAGGAGACTACATTCTCTTTTGTCCCACAATCCCGAGAGCCATTGAACGCAGCATCCCAGCTACCATCGGCCAGTTTGACCTGTGACCCGGATGTCACCATGTCAATCAAAGGGGTCAGCAATCATTGTAATCTCTCTTTCCTCTGCGTTATGCATATCCCCCCCGACGAAAGAACAAAGGATTAGGCCGTAACACAGGCGCCTGCCTTTGTCTTAAGATTTCTGGTTAGCTCACCGCTAACCGAGAGGAAGCAAGCTCTCTTTCCTCCTGGCTTCGCCTCCAGCACGCAGTAGACAGCTGCTTGCTGTCCTCCACCATGCAATCTGCTTGGAGCAGAAACACGCAGCAGAAACGAACTCTCTGATCTTTCTCATTGTGTGTTTTTGCTTTGTTTATCTTTTAAATATATGCTTGTGTATAATTATGTTGGTTTCCTTAATGTTGCATAAGAGTGAGTAATTTGCCAACCTCTTCAATGTTTAGCTCCAAATCCTTCAACCTACTAGCTATTGATAATAATTCTGGTTATACTTATTCATTTAATTATTTATCTGAGTTCCAAATTGATAGTTTAGTGTATTTTATGACACTGAATCAATTAACCTTTGTGTTGTCTTCCTGTCGACTATGAACGTTTTGTCCTCCCGGGTAAAAATTGACCCAGTCTGGTTTGCCTGTTTTTAAAGCATCCAGTATAAGTTATCACCCAATTCTGTGTTACACCTTCTTAACCAACTTCATTCCAACTCATTACCACTAGTTTTACACTTCTTTTTGGAATTCATGGTCAATAAACTTGAAATAACTTAAAATAATTGTGCAATATTCTGTGTTAATACTGCTGTGCAATATACTCTCAGTTTAAAATTCCCTATTTATTGATATTTATTCATACCTCTAGTACTGCTGTGCAATATCCTCCGTCTCATTATAATCTTAATAAGCTACACTTAACAGTTCATGCACTATTACTTTATACTGTATTATTATCATCAACCGGTAAACCCACTTTGTACTTCACACTTATTTTAATTTTATACTTATATCCACTTGGTTTCCTGACCTGTATTATAGTGTAGTATATGTTTTGCTTAGTACTTCTATTCCTGTGTGCACTGACGTGATAGTGAGCTGCTGTAACAAAAGAGTTTCCCCTCAGGGATCAATAAAGTATTTCTGATTCTGATTCTAAATCTCATTTATAAGAAATTATGCCTAATTTTTGAGTAAAAAAAAGCAGAAATTATGAATTATTTTGACTAATATTTAAGATCAGAGGAATATATGTTGATGGATTATCACAGACTGGTATATGTAAAAGTTTAGTCAGGATACTGTTTTGAAACCATTTCATTATTTTTAATGGCAGCACATAATCACACCTGTTGTCCTTCCGGGTCAAAATTGACCCGGTCTGGTTTGCCTGTTTATAAAGCATAATGTAAAAATCATCACCCAATTCTGTGTTACCTTCTTAGTCAACTTCATTCCAACTCATCACCAACTCATTTTACACTTCATTTTGGAATTCATGGACAATAAAATATTTACATGAAATTCTACCCCTAATTTTTGAGTCAAATAAGCAGAAATGATTAGCTATTAGTTTATCACAGACTGGTATATGTCAAATATTAGCCAGAATATCCCCAGGTCAAAATTTGATGCCATTTTATTCACAAATAACAGAGCAAACAATTTCATTTATATACACATTCAAACATTCAACATTTATTTCCAAAACTTAAAACTTTAGTTTCAGCATTTCAAAACTTCAGAACAATTTCTGTTCATTTGGATAATGAATTCAAAAACACAGAAAAACAATGTGTGCATGTGTGTGTGTTTGTGCGTGCATGTGCAAGTGTGTTTCTGTGTGTATATGCCTTCATTTGCATGAGTGGCAGAGTGTGGTGGTAATGGCGTGTTTTTTGCAAATGTTTGCCTTGCATTTTTGGCACCTGATGCTGGTTTTGAGATCACTCTTGCCAGGGCAGAATCGGCACCTCTTCCTTGTGGCTGATCATTCAGGAGGAGCAGCTGGGCCAGTAGGAGTTGCTGCAGAGGTAGAAGGTGCATCCTTCTGGACATCCACAACCAAGCTGGCAGAGGCTGGTGTGCGGGGAAGAACCTGGCGTCTTTTGATGAGAGGTGTCACCAGTTCTCTCCCAAGCTTCTCAAGGAACAGCCTCCTCCTGTGGCACTTCCCCTGATTGTTTGCCGGGTTGATCTCTGTCCACAGTATAAATGAATCGTATGCAAGTATGTTATACTACCAGGGGCCAACGGGCTGTCTTTCTCTTACATGTGTACACACTTGTAACCTGTAACAAAAGAAACAATAAATTATTCAAATTTGATTATACTATATTTTATTACACAAAAATGCACTGTCTTTGCATGAATGACAATAAATATTGCATGAAAATGATGATGAAGAGTGCTCATCAGAAGCACATTTCTTCCCTTTTTGGGACAAAAGGACACAAGAGTATGTGTCTCAGAGAATGCAAACTTGGGAGAATATCGAGCCCTGTCTCTTGTGGCAAGCAGTGCAGGTGGAAGCTCAGGTTTATTCTTTCTTTTTGTTCCCTCCATGGACAACTTTCTCTTGAGCAGCTCCTGGCCAAGGGCAAATGATGTAAAGAAATTGTCACATGTGATGGTTTGTCCCCGGAGACCTTCTGCCATCTCAAGAACCATGCGCATAGCCTGTCAGCAGGTTTGCCAGTATATACTTGCATGTTGTATGCGTAGCTTGTCCTGGCATCGTATGCTGCCCAGATCTTTATTCCATATTTCCCAGGTTTACTAGGCATGTATTGCTTGAAGGCACACCGACCTCTAAAGGGGACCAGGCACTCATCCACAGTCACATCAGCTCCCCAGATTAAACATCCGCTGCAGGTGACACACCCACTGGTCCCATATGTCACTAGCGGCAGCAAATTTGTCACGTGCACAGCGTGCTGGTCTTGTATCCCGATCATCAAACCAAATTACCCTTGAGATGAAATGAAACATCTTGAGGGGCATTGTTGCCCGATAAATGGTTGACCAGACTGGGCAGGCCCTAAACTGGCCGTGGCTTCTTTACTGGATTGGTATACTACAGCAAAATCAACAGACCCAAGTATGCCTGCAGATCAGTTTGATCCATCTCACTCCATTTGTTGCCGTACACTCGACGCCCCTCCTTGTTTGTCATGTCCAGCACTATCTTTTCTGACACTGCATACCTTGTTGGACCTCTGGGCCTCACCTCTCTCTCCGCTCCCAACATGCGACGTCTGTCACTAGGAGGGATGGAAGACCACAGCAAACTTCCATCTTTTGACTGGAAACCATCTTCCATCTGAGGTTCCGCTTCCTCATAACTTGATTCTTCCTCATCCGTTGAAGCATAATCCTCATCTTCTTGACAGTTGTCCTCTTCCTCTGATATATCCTCTTCTTCTGCAGATTCCTCCTGGTCTTCCCCCTCCCCGTGGGGTGGTATGTGTCATCCTCAAGCTCAGGTCCTCTACCAGAGGCCTGAGAGTCTGAGGGTGCTGCACAGAATCTTAGCTGTTCCCAGGACTGCACTCTTCTGGACAGAGACTTCAGATGTTGTACCTGGAATCTGCTGGAGCCACTCTCCCAGTTTGGGGGTCACAGCCCCCAGTTCTCCAATTACCACTGGCACCACTGTTGCTTTTACTCTCCACATCTTTTCTAGCTCCTCTTTCAGCCCTTGGTATTTATCGAGCTTCTCATGTTCCTTCTTCTTGATGTTGCTGTCGCTTGGGATTGCTACATCTATCACCACTGCCTTCTTCTGCTGTTTGTCGATCAGCATGATGTCTGGTTGGTTATCACATCACCAGTTTGTCAGTCTGGATCTGGAAGTCCCACCGGATCTTGGCTCGGTCTCAAGATCTATCTACCTTAGCAGATGTCTTCCATTTGGACCTTGAGACTTCCAGTCCATACTCATGGCAGATGTTCCTGTACACTATGCCAGCCACTTGGTTATGGTGTTCCATGTATGCTGTTCCTGCCTGCATCTTACACCCTGCTGTTATGTGCTGAACCATCTCAGGGGCATCTTTGCACAGTCTGCACCTGGAGTCCTGTCTGGTGTGGTAGACCCCAGCCTCTATTGATCTTGTACTTAGTGCTTGTTCTTGTGCTGCCATGATTAGTGCTTCTGTGCTGTCCTTTAGTCCAGCCTTTTCCAGCCACTCGTAGAATTTCTTGATATTAGCCACTTCTTCTATCTGTCGGTGGTACATGCCGTGCAGGGGCTTGTCTGTCCATGATGGTTAATCCTCCTCCTCATAATCATCCTCAGGTTTCTGCTGCCTGAGGTATTCCCTTAGCAGTTCATCATTGGGGGCCAGCTTCCTGATGTACTCTTGGATCTTTGCCGTTTCATCCTGGACAGTGGTTTTGACACTCACTAGTCCTCAGCTTCCCTCATTCCGCTTACCGTACAGTCTCAGGGTGCTGGATTTGGGGTGAAACCCTCCATGCATTGTGAGGAGCTTCCTTGTCTTGATATCAGTGGCCTCTATCTCCTCCTTTGGCCAGTTTATTATTCCAGCAGGGTGTCTGATGACTGGCAGGGCATATGTGTTAATGGCTCGGATCTTGTTCTTCCCATTCAGCTGACCTTTCAGGACCTGCCTTACTCTGTGTAGGTATTTGGCTGTGGCTGACTTCCTTGCTTCCTCCTCATGGTTTCCGTTTGCCCCAGGGTATTGGTAGCTGTCCTGAATATCTGCAGTGTTGCCTTCTGGTAGTTCAACCCCCTCGGTTCTGACATTCCAATGTCGTTGCTGTAGATCCTGGTAGTGTGGATCAGTGAGTCGATATCTCACTTATTCCTGACATACAGCTTGATGTCATCCATGTAGAGGAGGTGACCTGGTTGCTCCACTTTGGAACCGGTATCCGTAGCTGTATGCAGAACAATAGCAGGGATAATGCATCACCTTGGTATATGCCACACTTGATGGTGACTTGTGCAATTGGCTTTGAGTTGGCTTCTAGAGTTGTTTTCCATGGCCCCATTGAATTCTTGATGAAGTGTCCTGTTGATCTTGTACATTTCCAAGCATTCCAGTATCCATGTATGTGGCATTGAGTCATAGGCTTTCTTGTAGTCAATCCAGGCGATGCACAGGTTAGTCTGCCTGGTCTTGCAGTCTTGAGTGACTGCTCTATCGACCAGTAGCTGGTGCTTGGCTCCCCTGGTATTACTTCCAATTCCCTTCTGGGCCCTGTCCATGTATTGAGCCATGTGCCTACTAATCTTAGTTGCTATGATGCCTGACAGGAGCTTCCATGTTGTGCAGGCAGGTTATTGGCCAGTATTTGGATGGAATCATTCCCTTCTGGGGATCCTTGATCAGGACTGTCCATCCTTGGGTTAACCATTCTGGGTGGGTGCCATCCGTCAGCAGTTGGTTAATTTGTGCTGCCAGGTATTGTCATGGTGGGCCGCGGGGCCCCCCCGGTCCTTGTGTGCTTCAGTGTACCTGTCTCTCCTTGTGTTTCTTGGCTGTCCCCTGTCCATCCTTGTGTGTGCATGTGGGTGTGGGTGTGTCTGTGTTCTGGTCTGGCTTCCCGGTCTCCTGTCTGCTGTTGATCACCGGCACACCTGTCTTCAATCATCGCTGATCTACATGGTTTATATACCAGGCACCTCCACATTACCGATGCCAGATCGTACTCGCGTACGTGTATCACGTAATGGCTCCCGCTGCACTTAAGATACGTGAAGTTTCGGTTTTGTTTCTCGCCTTGGTGGTAACTCCGTTTTGCCTTTAGTACAGACTCTCGCTCCGCCGGTGATCACTGCCTCAGTGTGCCCTTCGGATCATCCGGATATCTACTACCACGCCAGTTTCGCCATCCAGCCAATTTCGCCTCCGGAGCCTGCCGGCTACCCGCATTACACGCCCGGCTTCACTGATCCTCCGCCTGGTCGGCTCAGCCCCCTCCACTATGCTCGCCAGTCCAGAGCCAGCCCACCTCGTCTCCGTCCGGATCGCCGCCAGTCTCGTCTCCGACCCGGCCCGGCCGAATCCTCGGGGAGGCCACTGGTCACGCCGGATTCTTTGTTCACTTACAATTATCTGCACAATAAAAAACGTCCAAATAAACCCAGTCCTGTTCAGTGAATTCCTGCATTTGGGTTCAGAAAACAGCACTTACGACAGGTATTCATGGGGTGCAGTTAGTTTCTTCAGCCAGTAGGTGTGGATCATATCAGGGCCTGGTGCTGTCCAGCTCGCATACTTGACATTCTTGGATGTCTGCCATTGTAATGGTTAGTCAGTCTTGTTCTGGGAGATTTCTGTGGTCTGTTCTTAGATCCACTAGCCACTGAGCAGTGGTGTTTTGTGATGCCTGCTTGTCATGTTCTTCCAGTACTGTTCAGTCTCAGCCCTGGGTGGATCTGTTCTTGTGTCATTACCCTGCCACTGAGAGTACACTTTGGATGGTTCAGTGGAGAACATCCGGTTTATTCTCCTGGCTTCTGCATCTCCCGTGTATCTCTTCAGCCAGGTAGCCAGAGCTGTGAGTTTGCTCAAAGCTTGTTTGGCAGTCTCCAGTGCCTCATTTATAGACAGCTTGTTGCATTTCTTAGATAGCCCTTTCTTTCTTCCACCTTTCTGTAACTCTGAAAACTGACTAACTTCTCTCCGTGTTGCCTTGATCTTGGCCTCTAGCCTTCTCCTCCATGGGGGATAATGCTCCTTTTGGCTTATGGTGTTCATCTTGTAGCCAAGCATCTCTAGGATCAGTGTTGCTGTGGCATATATCAGCTCATTGGTCTCAATCGTAGTAGAGATAATATGTAGTGCTGTATTCACATCTTCTAGCAGACTTTCAGAGGGTACTTTGTCACTTAGCCTTGGTAATCATTATCATTGTAATCAGAATCAGAAATACTTTATTGATCCCCGAGGGGAAACTCTTTTGTTATAACTGCTCACTATCATGTAAATGTACACAGGAATAGAAGTACTAAGAAAATCTAAATATAATACACTATAATTCAGGTAAGATAAATTAAGTACAAAGTAGATATAAGTATAAAAGCTAAAATAAGTGTAAGCACCAAAGCGGATTTAGAGATTGATAGGTTGATAAGTATGTACAGTATGATAATACAATGTGATAATATAAGTAATAAGTAATAGTGCAATAATGAGTAAGTTTATGAATATAAAATGCACATTTCTCGCTAAAAATGCTATCAAAACGCATTTTAATGCAGAAACTATCTAAAAATACTGCATTTTCCACCATGTTGGTTTTCACAAAAGAAACTTAGGCCAATATAAAAGAATAGGGCAAACAAACTTTATTTCTTAGAATTGAAGGAGAAATCATTCAAACTGATACCCATAACATTAACCTATCATTCTTGAATTGTCAAGGACACTTTCGTGTTTTAGTTTTGAGAAATATTGAGGATATCATTGAAAGAAAACCTTCACATGGGAACTAACAGTGAGGATAATACTTCCAGGCGGCGGGTCGTCGGTTCTCCAATGGGACTGATGCTCACAGCGTCTTATAGCGCTGCGGTCAGGTTAATATTGGAGTGAATGGACTGCCAGAGCAGTTCCTCTGAGTATCTGCTATTGCCACGGATGGTTTTACATTGGAGTTAATTGAAAGCCCGGTGTGTCTCATACAGGCGATAAAGGGTACTTTGTGCATCTGTATGAGATGCCAAGGGGTGTGATAAAATGTCAGTATTTGACAACCTTGGAATGAGAACAGGTTGAATAAACCTGCAATCACCAAACTGCATTATATCAATCATATCAGAGGTGGATAACATCTGAATTGGAACCTGATTCCATCTGTAGACAAAATCGGTCCAATACATGAGTCCGACATCACATATTGTTAATAACTTGTCTGTTTATTCAAATAAAATTTCCTAGTACAATTAAAATTGATATAAGTAAATTACCCCCTCTTAATCAGCTGCAAACCCTGCTGTGTCTAATAATAATACTACCCATATCAAAGCCACGAACACTATCATTGCTATAGTTGCATAGCAAAAAAACTACAGATTGTCCTAAAATCATACGAGATAAGATCTGAGGGGATATGAGGACTTTGCAGCAAGGACAGTGCTGCAGATGTGTGTTTATCAGAGATAGCAGGGATTATCAGGTATCAACAGTGTGGAGCTGCTGTGCCACAGCTTTTCACTCAGTAAATAAGGAATGCAGTTTAGGTGGCCAGAGCAGAAAACAACATGGGCAAGTACAATGATTGTGATATAGCAACAATGTTGTGTAGACAGTTTTAACCAATTAGAATTTATTTTATAAATTTTCTTTCTCTCTCTTTAAAAGGAGTACCCAAATGAAAATCGATCTTTTATCTCCTATCTCCCTTGTAGGTTTGACAGTTGGCTCTGAAAAGTTTTTAGCTTGCTCCTTGGGGAGTAGCTGAAGTCAACTTGGATTCACAACAGTTACAGTGGCGATCCACAGTCACGGCCAAAAAATGTATGTGTAAAAGTGTCTTAAAAAGAAACTTGTCAAAACAGTCCTGCAACATAAGTTTCTATGCTGTTGATCCATATGTTCAGCATGTTCCAAACAGTCATAGTAATGTAGCTAAAACACTACATCAGACTTCATTTGCACAAAAAAGGGGAACCTAAATCAAATTACAATGGCATTTACATTGACACAAACGACCAGAAATCCAGCCCTAAAACACACAATCGAATGGCTAGCAATTAGAGAGGGCAGCATAGACATATTTTAGACAGCGGAGATTACAGCTAAAAAGTTGGAAAAACCACATTTGAACATTGGTGGATATGTGGATAAGAGAGTTTTTTTTGAATGCTGAAAAATGTATCGTTGTTTAAAGATACTTAAATTATTAATTTTATATTAACAATGGGGCAGTCATGTTTAATGTAAAAGGTTTCACTGGTGGTGATGAGAAACCCTGCTCAGCAGCAAGCAGCAGACAGACACAGTTAGTGACTAGCTGGTGAACATAGTGGAGCATTTAGCAGCTAGAGCCAGATATTTTTCTCAGGAGTTGATGTAAACCGAAAACAGAGCTGAAAGAGAGTGAATATTGGACTTACAAATTCATCAGGTGGACACAAACACACTTTCAAATGGATGATAAAGTTGCTCAGCCATATCAACTTTTTAACTTGTTCAGCTGCCCCCAGTAGCCAAAAAATAAATTAGTACTGCTTTAAAGGAAGACTGTGACTATATGTAAACATTTCTTTGCGCCTAAAGGAATGCTTCACCAAAAGTGAGTATGAAATGCCCACCCAGTTACAATGGACCCAGTGTCATGGCAACAAAACCTGTCACAACATCCATACACATTTCTCAAACCATTCCGTCAGCATAATCCACTTCACCAGTATTGATCCATAGGTTCAGAAAGTTTCAAAGATGCATAGTCTCTCCAAAACAAGCTAAATAAATGTCCCCTCATATCTTTGCCAGAAGTAGTGTGTTCAGTGATCAATTGGTAAAGGGACAATTGCTGATTGATAGCAAGCCACCAAGCACTTAGCAAGCTTAGCACTAAGACATAAAGGGGAAACTGCGAGCAAACAGTATCTTCACTGCAGTGTTCAGTCTCATATTCATCACTTTGACTGTTGTGGAATGAGACACTGGCTTGAAGAACAACATGGCTAATTTATAGGCATCAGAAAATGACCGATTGACTAATGCATCAGGACTGAGGTTGTTGGGAGGCTATAAATAACTGGCATCTGCTACAACTGTGCTTGATGCCAATAAAGTACTGAAATGAAACACAACACAGGGTCATATAAGTGCTGTATAGATTTATGCCACAGTGTGAATATTAAGCATTGTCATTTATTTCATTTAGCTTCTTGCAAACTGACAGGCATCAGAACTCATAAGAGACTGACTGACAGGCAGACCTCCAGGCGAAATAACAGGATGGAGATGGAGGGGCAGAAGGGGGATGATGATGCATCTTTTATAGCATCACTTTACTCCTCCATTTGCTCTACTTTGTTTTGTGCATGTGTTTTTTTTTCTTTGTCTGTCTTCTTCCTCCTCTACTGTTCATTGTTTGTTTTCAAGTGCTTTCCCACTGGGATTGCCTGAGTAAGCGCCTACACGAGCGTGACAAGCGCTTAAGGGACCGTTGAACGCCCGTGCGGATATGAAAACCAGCCACTATCACAAACACGCACACACCACCAGTGGGTTTTATAGGCGGCTGTCATCCACGCTGGTCACAAATCCAAAAACATTTTGCTTGAGGATATGATACAGTGGATCTAATCAACCACAGATTGACCTTTCTGAATCCCCTTCATATTATATAACCTCACACTGGTCCACTGATACGCTTTCCATCCCTCCCTTTCTCTCTGTCAAGGTCTCTGTTTTCTTTTTAATGAAATCTAATTCTCTCACAAACTTTTTGGTAAGCTGAGCGCAGGGCATTAACAGAGCCTCACTTGCCCTTTCTTTTAAAAAATATAATTTCCATGTATTGCTTCCATGGTTTCATGCTTTGGTTTAGGACCAGGCAACATCTCCAGCGAGCCTGATAGTCTGTATTCAAATGAAGTACTGTAATGTGTTTGCAGATTGGTATGTATGTATGTATGCATGTATGAAATACATATGTAGCATGTATATCTGTAGATAGGTTTACTTCTTCTACTTCTCATTTCTCTACAGTGCTGTTTACAAACATTTACACAGATACTTACAGATAACCAACTATAGAATTACAGTATATCGCAAAGATCCAACAGACAAAGAAACTACAGAAGGGTTTGGAGGTCAAGGACAGAATCGAGGCGCTGCTGTCAGACTGCTGCCACTGGATTTTTTCTGTTGAGTTTTATGGCGGTTGGCACCGTATGTGTTGCATTACAGCCAACTGCTAGATTGTAACAGCTTCACAGTGTAAAATATTTACAGTGGTCCACCCAAAGTAATCCCACTCACGACAATGTCCATTCTATTACCCAGACCCAATTGTCTGAGTTGGTGCAAATCCTTCCCCCAGTGTAACATCTAGATCTTCTCCAGATATGTCCACAACATTCAAGAATCTCCTTGCAGCATCCAGCATCCTTTCTGACTTTCAATTTATTTCAGCAGCACAATTTATAACCATGGCAATAAATGCCAAACAGTGTTTCTGATCAGCTCCATTCCTTTTCTGCTCCTTTTCCTTTTGCACTGCCTCAATTTCACCATTTCTCTCCATTCTCTTAGCAGCTTCGACATGACAATCCCTTTTCTGCTCTGATTTTATTCACTTTCACTTCCTTAATTCTTTTCGGACACTGTGCTTACACTGTATGGTTATTTCCCCTCGCAGTGCAGGCACTTTGCTTGCTCTTTCTCTACTTTACACTCCTCCACTTTGCAGTTGTCCTTCCCACATCTTCGTCAAATCCTCTTGTGTGTTCTCGTTTCCAATTTCAGTCTCTGATTCCTCCTCCTCCATTTCACCCACCATGCCACTGGACTGCTGGAAACCTGGGCATTTTAAAAGACAGGATGTTGGGAATGGACCAGCAGTAGACACTCCCCAGGCCAACCCAACAAATCTAGCCAGTCAGAAAGAGACACCGACAGGTTGACAGTCAAAGATCCTCACAGAAACAGAGCACACACTGTCACAGAAACACAGCTACACAAAACACAGGAAAAATATAGACGCAGGTCAAAATATAGCCAGGGCCGTAACAGTGTATCTGTCGTATGATGTGTAGTATGTGGACCCAAATGCAGATGACCAGGAAACGGTATGAGGGTGAAGTACCCGGATGGCTACAGTGTTTATTGGGGGTGATGTGGTTTACAGGCAGGTACAGGCAGACAGGTAACAAACAGGTAACAGGAAAATAGGCAGATATAGATCCAGGTACAGGGAAATGGGTTACCGGCTGGCAGTGGTGGAAACAGGGAAGTGAGTCCAAATGAGGCTAACCAAGTCCAATGGGGAGCAGGCAAAGTTCAAATTCCAGACACGGTCCAAGGGAAACAAAAAATCCAAAACAGAACTCACAGTAAGAATGCCGGGGAACTGGGCACGGAAACCAGGTACAACAAAAGGTGCACCAAACGGCAACACACACAAGACAGGAACACCACCAGACAGAAATCACAATGATCCAACACTGAACAAAGGAAAAGACCTGGACTAAATACCCTAAGGGAGGTGAGACAACGAGACACAGGTGCAAACAATCAAGGAAGGGCCAACAATCAAAACTGGAGGGAAAGCAAACAAAGACAGGAAGTAAAACCACAAGACACACAAGGAGAGGAACAAACTACAAAATAAAATGACAAAACCTCAAACTATAACAGTACCTTGTTTCTGCTTTTTTTCCCCTTGTAAAGCCCTTTGTTTTGATAAGTGCTATATAAATAAACGCCATTATTATTATTTAATAATGTAATTTTCCATTACAGAGATGTTGTCATCTTTATTGGATAATTTTCATATGAACCAATAAAAACATAAATTTATGTTTATGTTTTTCTTTTTGGTTGTGGGGTGAGATATTTTTTACAATAAATAATGTCCTGCATCACTTATGATAGAGCTTGAGGAAGTTAAGTGTGCCGATACACATTGGTGCATTTTTGTATTGTGTTATTAGCCCATATTTATAAAAGTTTTTTATTGCTAACTATCCACTTGGATCCGAACTGGATTTTTAAGCCACACTGTTCCCATGATTGGAGGCACATTTTTTCCTCTTTGATATTACTTTTTCCCCCAAGAACACTCCTGTTTCCATTCTCTTTCCTCACCACATAAAAGTTACTATGAGCAAAGGTTTGTTATTGCAACTTATCAATGTCACTTCTGTTATTTATCATTTATCATGCTGTTGTATGCCCACAGATTTCAATAATATATTGGATTACTATAGTATAATGAGCTATCATATTTGACACCGTCAGAATTTTAATAAATGCATTTAACATGATTTTTTGGCAAACTTAACATTAGAAGTGCCAGAATTCCAAATTTACTAGAATTGCCTGGGGAGGATGAGGAGCGGATGATGCCTGCTGCCAGAGACTTCCAGATATATTTTTCCATGGACTCCCTCTCCAGGCGAGACAGGTTGTAAAGCTGGCTGGAGGGGAGAGTAGCACTGGGAAGCAGGTCAATGGTGCAATTATAGGGCCGATGAGGTGGTAAGGATAGGGCCAAATCCTTCCTGAAAACCTCACTCAGATTATGATATACTTCAGGAATGGAAGTCAGGTCGGGCGGTTCTGGGGCTGGATGTTGGC
The DNA here is from genome assembly GCA_027580175.1 of Siniperca scherzeri. Classification (NCBI taxonomy): domain Eukaryota; kingdom Metazoa; phylum Chordata; class Actinopteri; order Centrarchiformes; family Sinipercidae; genus Siniperca; species Siniperca scherzeri. The sequence continues at coordinate 30,056,350 of CM050860.1, forward strand.
GCCAACTGCTAGAGGAATTGCCGATTGTAGGCAAGTTGCCAGGCAGAAGGAACTCCAGCTGATGATTTTACTGGCTGTCCAGTCGATGTGTGGGTTGTGAAGGCTCAGCCAAGTGTGGCCTAAAACAAGTGGAGAATCAGGGGATGGAATGACGGTAAACGGGATGGTTTCCTGATGATTTCCGGACAGAACTAGAGTGACGTAGAGTCACTCGGGCTAAGAGCCTACCATCCAGGGCATTCACGATGGGGTTCCAATGGGATCCTGTGCCGGGCCGCCGTCTCCTGGTCCAGGAAGCTGTCATCAGTGCCTGAGTCAATGAGAGCTGACAGGGAAAATGACTGGTTCTGGTGACAGATGGTGACCGGCAATTGCATGCATGAACAGGATGGGGCTGACATGGATGTGTGACTCACCACTTTCCCCACAACTAGTGGTGAGTCCGATGTTTTGGCCGCGCGGGGCAGGATTCCCAGCAATGGCCATGCTGACCGCAGTACAGGCAGACTCCCGCGTTCCTCCCCCGGGTGCATTCTGCCAGGGAGAGATGAGCTCGGCTGAGGTGCATGGGTTCCCCCGGTGGTGATGTGGGGGGCAGAATGGGATGGTCAGCTGGCGGACACCAGTCCATTCTCCTGGAACGCGGAGAGGAGGGGTGAGCATTGGCGGCTGAGCAGGAGTAACTAACCCGCTTCCGGCATCGTTCGCGAAGGCGGTTGTCTAGTCTGATGGCTAGGTAGATCAGAGACTCCAAATTATGTGGTTCGTCGCGAGTGGCTAGCTCGTCTTTTAATTGTTCACTTAGCCCTTTTACAAACACTCCCTGCAATGCATCCTCATTCCACCTGGTATCCGCTGCTAGGGTGTGGAAATCCACGGAGTAATCCGCCACACTCCTAGCCCCATGGTGGAGGTCTAGTAACTGTGTAGCAGCGGTTTCCTGGTGGTCTGGGTGGTCGAATACATTGCACAGCCTGGTGGTGAAGGTGTCCAATGTTAACATGGAGACTGGCTGGGTGGAATATTTGCCCTCGGCCCAGGCCAAGGCTTTCCATCTTAATAACCCCATGATATAATGTACCTTAGTTTGGTCCGATGGGAAAGTCAGTGGCCATTGATTGAACACCATGGAGCATTGCATGAGGAATCCCCGGTACTTCCCAATTCGCCAGTGAAGAAACCCACATCCGTGCCATACGACTCCCGGATCGGAAGCACCCTTGCATGGCTCGGCGGGGAGACAGAGGGAGGAGGCCAGCGGCCTGGGACTGTGGACTCGGGTGGTGAGAGTTGAGCAGTTAGAGTGGCGACTTGAGTAGTCAATTGGGATACCTGGTTTAAGTCGGTTTGGCTGTGTCCCAAGAGGGTTCGGATTGCGTGCTGGTGTTGTCCCAACAGCTGTCCTTGGCTGGAGATTGCTCGCTGAACTCCAGCTGGGTCCAGGTTAAAGTTGGCTGGGTCCATCTTGTGGCCAGATCGTTCTGTTATGGTATACCGGGGCTGGACCCAAAAGCACGACTAGGACAGTGGAAGTGAAGTAGTAGGTTCTGTTTATTATAGGAAACACAATGAGGAACCAGGAGTGTGGAGTTAATGCTGGAAGCCGGTAGACTGGGGTGCGCACAGCGGATCGACACGAGTCTGGGGAGAGCAGACAAGCGGAGGCAGGAACAGCAGTCTGAGGTGGAGCAGATGAGAGCTGCGGTGAGGCCCTCCTGGGAAGCCGATGGGCAACTGGGAACAGGGAGTCAAAGGGTTAGTCTGGAGTTCAGATATCATACAGGGAAAATCTCTAGGAAGATAGTCAGAAGCCAAGGCGTAATACCACTAAGGTAAAAGGACAATAACAGCTACTACAGTTGTTGTTATTGGCTATATTACTATTACTCATTATTATTCCTATAGCTGTCATTCCTATTATTATTATTATTATTATTATTAATTTATTAATATTACCACTACAATTACATTATTACTATTTTAAAAAATTCTAGGTGGTATGTGAATTGTGCCTCCCTCTCCCCCCCCCCTTCCCTATTACCTCTCTCTCTCTTATAACCTCTCTATCTCTAAACCTCTCTAAACCCCTCTCCCTCTCTCTTGTTCTCTCTTAAAACCTAACACGACAGTGGCGGATGGCCGCCCACCATTGAGTCTGGTTCTGTCCAAGGTTTCTGCCTGTTAAAAGGAAGTTTTTTCTTGCCACTATCGTCAAATGCTTGCTCATGGTGGGATTTGTTGGGTCTCTGTAAATTTAATTATAAAGAGTACGGTCTAGACCTGCTCTATAGGAAAAGTGCAATGAGATAACTTCTGTTATGAATTGTCGCTATATAAATAAAACTGGATTGAATTTAATTGAATGAAACACAACTTGAACTTAGTAGATTTTTGGAGTTCGCTGTAAGCTGTTGTAGAGATAAAATGGCATGTTAGTACTCAACTTATTTCCAAGTTTCTGTATCAGTTTGAAGCTCAAAGTGGGTGGCGTCAGCCATCACAATCTTGGTAGTGCGTCACCCAGCCCAACTCCTGGTTAACCAAAAATGTGCAAAGAGGTGGAGCTTAGATGGAGCTGAGGTGCCTGGTTGCTGAAACACGCCCACCTAGGTTGAAGTTACCAAGCTAGCTAAGGCTAAGAAGCTAGGCTATATGCTACTCAGTGTTGCTAGCTGGCTAACCCTGTGGTATGCAGTTGACAGTCGACTGTTGGTACACATCGTCATCCCAGCTTACTCTTGAGGTAAGTTAACCTGAAACTATACAACAAAACTTGAAATAATGATTTCTCTGTTATTGAGATTATACTACACAAGATTTAAAATGCCTCAACGTTTTTTAAATATATAATTATCGTAATTTGCAACACATTTGCAATTATCGTAATTTGACAAAACATTGTGATTTTGTCAAGACTTGCCAAAATTTGGCCAGTGTTACCGCGCATTAGCGTAATGTTTACTTAACACATGTCTAATGAACAATTTGAAGCAAATCAATTAACACATATTTATTTGGAAGTCACTTGATTGTAACGTTACTTTTAATAAGTTAGCGTTAATAAGCTAACGTTAAGTTACCTACATGTCATTGCATAGTCATAATTATTATTGCCTGCTTTTTTTAACCTATTAAAGAATTATATCAAACAAGAAATTTGAAAATCTGCAGTTCAATTCTCAATGTGGATGTGTCCGTGCATAACAGCTTACAGATAGATTGTAATTCGCCACGCTGCTATTTTGATTTTAATTTGTGTACTACTACCGACAGCGTTATGCGAGATATGACTGGTGAGAAAGAAAGGCACTTTTATATTTGTTATAAGATGTTTATTTCTTTCAGTCCTTGTTGAGGTCATGGCCACCTGTGATGCCTCCACCACGCCTGCTATGCTCAGCATAAACTGTAAGTACCAGTCTTGGCTACTTGACTTTAGACAGCTGATTGTCCATCTTCAAAGGACCTTGTTCCCTTGTTCCATTTTCTACTACCGATGTGACATAATAGTATTGTAAAAATGAGAAACTGAGCCAACCTTTATAGTTAACTTTATATTTTTCATTACCTGACGCATTTATTACACTTATTTATTTTCCTCCCATAATCACAGTGTGGATCTTTGGTGAGAGAGCTGCAGAGACCTTGGGAAGCAACCTCAGTGTGCTGGACGTCCATGTCTGTTGGTTTGGCTGAGGTGGACTGCACTGGAAAGGACTTCTCCCCTTCTTTTCCCAGTCCCTCTGAAGAAGAGCAGCACTGGATGTTCTCATCATCCACTGTGGCGGCACCGACATGGGGGAAGGTCAGCAGCATCAAGCTGGTCAACTTGATGAAAGAGGACCTGCACCAGCTCCACCTCCAGCACCCTGGTATGAATATCATGTTTTTGTCTGTAACCCAAAAGGTGCCAGTGGAAGGCTTGTGCCAATCTGGTGAAGCTCGACAAGTCCAGGAAATTTGTCAACAGCGTTATAGCTACATTTGTTCATAGCTTAAATGGTGTTATGATTGAGCACCCTCTCATTAGACATGACAGTCCTGGGCTATTTTTGAGTTCATTTCACACCTAGAGAAAAACAATTATTTAAGTACAGTAGTTAATTCCCTTAAAGAACTGCTTACAGTGGCAGTGTCACTGTTTTTGAATTTGGCCTTTGGGACCCATTTTGTTACACCTAAACGTAGCCCTGACCGTCATGGCCAATGTTGAGTTTATTTTTTATGTTCATTATGGTTGTTAAAAATTAACATCTGTAGCCATAACACGGTTACCACCTCTGCTCTTCCTCATCCCTACAATCCCACCCTTTATCCTCCTTTCCCCCTACCACCCTATGGACTCTGCAGCTCTGTGGGCATAGCCGTTACCTCTTGCACAGGCCCAGTCTGTTGATTTTATTTTAATAAATGTGTTTAAATTTACATTTATAGTTTTAAATATTGTCCATGTTTTTGTGTTTTATGTCATTTTATTTGAACAAAAACATGGTTCACATTTGAATAAATTCTATTTATATTTGCATTCCTTTTCTTTTTACTACTGAGTGAAAATGTTAGATTTCACATTTTAATCTGAATTACCTGCACACTGAGTAGTTATGAATCCCCCTAGGAGATATCATTTATTTGCGACATTGCAAACTCTGAGCAGGTCTTTCTCAGGCAAATACACAGGTATTGTGAGGCTTATATAGTAAGGCAAAAAGAAACATAATCAGCTGATCAAATGCACCTGTGGCAAATAGGTGCATTCGATCAGCCATTTTTTTTTCTTTTGCCTCACTACATGCCTACAGTATTGGCCCCACAATACCCACCCACCCAAAAGACCTTCTCAGAGATCACAAATGAATGACATCTCCTAGAGGGCTTCAAAACTACTCAGCTTGCATATAATTGTTTTAACAAGAGTATAGTTTCTCAGTGAATGTTCCACATTTGTCTTAAAGAAATGTCCAATCAAAACCAGCACATAACATCTTTTCATTTTGAACTTTCTGCTAAGATCTATGCAAAATGTTAGCCTATAAATACCATATTAATATTTTCATTTATAACTATTAAGTGTTATTTTGTTAAAAGTTTAGATCACTATATTTCCAATTAACATAGGAAACTGATGAATGACAGCTTTTAAGAATGTGCTTTTACTATTATATTTAGTCTGATCCATTTTATATAACAAAAATGTACCACTACACAAGCAACAGTTTAACTAATTAACATCATATTTTGCATTCATGATAACATCAATATTAAAAGTTGCACATTTACAAGTTGTTTTGTATGAGTTGAGTACACTTGAAATAAATGAAAAGATGTGTAACAGTAATTATAATGATAGAACCTATAGATAATAACCCAGTGTCATAATTTGGCAAAATTTCTTGTGAACACATCACATTATTCACTGAAGTGTCATAACCCGGCCATTACACGTCCTAATACTAATAATCTTACCTTACCTAACTCAGGAACCTCGCCTTACAGCCCAGCTACCTGTCTTCACCGCCAGCAGCCCTAACCGACATGAGAACGGCAACTGCCCAAAACAAGGAGTGCTCTGATTTCTAAACAGTGTCTGCAGCAGCTCCCCTCCCTAACCACAGTTACAGTACCTAGCCAAGTCAAGTTACATTGGTAATTTTAACGTTAACATTGCATAACATTAGCTAACTTAACGAGGTGGACCTTTATTTTCCAACCTCACACAGATGACATCTGTTCAAAAGTAGTATTATCCTATATTCTAACACTTCTCTATTACGTTTTGACTTTGGTGCATGCCGATTTGATAACTGTGACTAAAATACGCTCCCGTTACGTGAGCACAGCTAACCCAAGGCTAATTTATTAGCTAGCTAATTAGCTAACAAGCCATGTTGGTGAGTGCAGTAACTCAGAAAAGACAAAAAATAATAGGAGTGACAAAATTCATATAGTCATATCACCTGGGAGGGGAGATTTTTTTGTTAAGATCAGAATGTCCCTGGAATACTGACACTTCGGGCCGGTTCAAACCAGTCCTGTTTAGTCCGGTTGAACCAAACCCTGGAGCATTTACCCCCTTGGTGTGGTTCGTTTGTGTCAGTGTGAGCGCTGGACTCAAACTCTGGTACGGACCAAACAACCACTTTCTTGTCTGCCTCAAAGGGGTGGTCTCAGACCGCTGTCAATTAAACTTAATTTCTGGTGTGAACATTATTCAAACCAATCACAGGAACCTTACCATTGTATGTGTCATTTTATTGGTTAAAATACGTTTTCTCTTCCTGTTTTGGTGACTGGTGAACCAAAATGACAAAACATTGTGATTTTTGTACGTTTGCAATTGCGGCACACTTACCTCACTGGTCCTCTTTGCATGGCAAATGCAAACAAGTCGTGGTAGGATCTCATCAGAACCAGCCGTCTTCTGTGATACGTCTGTCTGATGGCTGTCTTCCTTGAAATGCTTGCATTAAATAATTTAATACCAGCTGTCTTATGAGACATTCATATGTGTGGCCCTCTAAAGTCTGCTCATATGCGCTCCAGATCAACACCAACATGAACAGAACTTGACGGTGCTGTATGATATCCAGGTAGAAATTTGGAGGGGTTTGTTGTCTTTTTAGTTACCCGCAGACTGTATGACCAATAATCGAACAACATTTCCAACACATGGCTTTTGTTTACAATTTATGGACCGTTTGAGTTTTGCCTTTGTGAATGCAAACCAGACTACTTCGAAAATTGAAACAATTTATCATCCTTGCATTGGTTCGTGGGACCAGACCTTTATGTGTTGAAAACCTGTGGCAAAAAAAGTAGAGTAGATTAAATGTGACTATGTAACTGATTCAATCACCATGAGCCTATAAAGAGAGTGAAAACCGCACAAAAACAGGGTTCAAAGGGTTGAACAATATAAAAATCATTCAAATTCTCAGACAATGTCAATTTCTAAAAGTACTGTAGCGATGTGTGAACAGTTTTTTGTTAAAACTGAGAAAATAACACACACCAAGTGTGTGATTCTCATATCTGTAGCCATTTATTTATTTACTCACAAATGCACATATTTGTATGTTTGCTGCATGTGTTAAACCACATAACCTTATGTAAGTGTGTTTTTGTGTATGTGTGTAATTCCAGTTACAGCCTTGTTTTCCATGACGGGACAAGGGGTTATGGATGACACCTAAAATCTGTCTTCCTACCTTGCTCATTTCCATTTGGCTTGCTCCACATCTTGCCATGTTAATTTACAACATTCTCATTAGTTGATTTGCATATTTATGTCGACAGGCGACACACAGATCCTGGGCTCGGGGAAATATGTGCATCTGTCTGTTGTGTAGTGTAAAAAGATATACAATACCTTCCACTATTATGGAATTCCCTCATAAATTGTGCACAAGGGACATTTTGTGAGTGTTGAGGTAGGAACCTGTATAGTCCTGCTAGAAATAAATTGAGCGTCACTTTAAGAATCTGAGACTGCATGTTGATAAAGATTGATAGCAGCCTGGGTTACTTTAATGGATGGGAGCTTCATAAAACATTAGATTATATACAGAGAAAAGCTCCAGTTGATACACTCCTGTGCTGTGAGGTTTATTCAACTTATTCATTTAATAATGATATGATACTAATGATAAAAATAGTAATAAGACTAATAGTAATTGTAGGAAATAATAAATATTACAACTTTATTTATAGAGCACTTATCAAAACAAAGTGCTTCACAACAAGAGAAATATCACAGTGAATGATTAATATTGAAATATAAAGAAATAAAATCCAAAAAAGCAATAAAATAAACAGCCACTTCAGGTAAAATCAGGATATGCTTTCCGATAAAAATGTGTTTTGAGAAGAGACTTAAACGAAGACACTGACTCAGACAACCTAATTTCTTCGGGCAAGTTGTTCCAGAGCCTTGGGGCCCTGATAGCAAAAGCTCTGTCTCCTTTAGTTTTCATCCTGGACTCAAGAATAGACAGAAGACCCTTGCGCGAAGATCTCAAACTACATGAAGGTTCATAAGGGATTACAAGGTCTAAAATATAGTCTGGAGCCAGGCCATGAAGAGCCTTAAAAGTAATCAACAAGATCTTATAATCAATCCTAAAACAAACAGGGAGCCAATGTAGAGAGGCTAAAACAGGTGTGATGTGGTCATACGTCTTGGTCCTGGTTAACAGCATAGCAGCTGAGTTCTGTACAGTCTGCAGTTGTGTCAAAGTTTTTTGATTAACACAAGTGAACAGGCTGTTACAATAATCAAGGCGTGAGGAGATAAAAGCATGTACAACAGTTTCTGCATCACTAAGATTTAAAATAGATCGGATTTTTCCAATGTTTCTGAGGTGATAAAAACATGATTGGACAAGCTTAGTGATATGTTGCTCAAAACATAAATTGTTATCAAACAGGACACCAAGATTTCTTGCAACAGGCTTGATATGTTGTGACAGGTTACCAGTAGATGGCAGTATTTGTTTAGTAATGTTTTGGGGCACAATAACAAGGATTTCAGTTTTATTTCAGTTGAGCTGAAGAAAATTTATCGACATCCAATTTTTTATGTCAGACAGGCATTCCTGCAGAGAAGACAGCATACTAAGGTCAGTGGGCTTGACAGGGAGGTACGACTGTGTGTCATCCGCATAACAATGAAAAGAAATACCATGTCTGCAGATAACTTCACCCAAAGGAAGCATGTATAAGGAGAACAGTATTGGTCCCAGAATTGAACCTTGAGGCACACCGTACTTGATGACATGACGTTATTAATGCTGACACAGAATTTCCTATTGGACAGATAAGATGAGAACCAGTCTAGTGCAGTGCCACATATGCCCACCCAGTAACCTCAGTCTATCTAAAAGTCCATGATCAATTGTATCAAAGGCAGCACTTAAGTCCAGCGGCACAAGAATTGAACACATGCCTGCGTTGGCATTCATTAAAAGGTCATTAGTGACTTTGAGAAGGGCTGTCTCAATGCTGTGGTATTGACAAAAGCCAGATTGGAACTTTTTCGAGAATCTTCAAAATAAAAGGCAGTTTGGAGATTGGGTGGCAGTTATCCAGGAGGGTGGGATCAAGCCCAGGTTTTTTAGGACTGGCTGGACACCAGCTGTTTTAAAGTAATCTGGGATGCAGCCAGTAGACAGCGAGCTGTTAAAAATAATTAGCAAAAGGGGCGCAATACAATCCATAACTTCCAATAAAAACCTAGTTGGGATTTTGTCCAGAGAGATGGAGGATACTCTCATAAGAGATATGATGTCTACGAGTTCAGGCAGAGTAACAGCAGAAAAATTGCTCAAAGAATCCCTGAGCGGGTGATCCACATCTAAAAAGGCAGGACTGGGGGTGATATCAGATCTTATTAACTCCACCTTACCAGCAAAGTGCAAAAGAAACTTTTCACAATCAGCAGGGGCACAAGGAGAGGCTGGGTTAACTAACTGATCCACGGTCTTAAATTGAAATCTGGGGTTGTGCTGATGGGCAGAAATAAGTGCAGAAAAATGACATGTTCTCGTATTCTTCACCATCCTATTATAAAGGAGTAATAACTCTTTCATGGCCACAAAATGGACCTGGAGATATGATTTCTTCCATGTGCGTTCTGCTCTTCTGCATTTTCTTTTACAGCTTCGAATACTGTTATTTAACCATGGCTGTTTTCTAGTTTTTGGGTTTGGTCTATTTTTCAGAGGAGCTATGAGATCTAAGGTTGAAGAACACAGGTAGTTAAAATAATCAACCAAATCGTTGGTGTTGGAGGAATCAGGAAACACACTGGCAGGAGAATTGAACAGTGTACAGAATTTTGAGGCACTATGCTCATTAAGGACGCGTGTGTACTTAGAGTGGGATAAGACAGTACTAGCAGCCTGTAATTCACAGTTAAAAACAATGCATAGGTGATTGGATACAAACATGTCCCTGATTTCCACAGATGGAGTTTTCAGGCCCAAAGTAAAGACTAGGTCTAAGTTGTGGCCACGGGAATGAGTTTGGCCAGACACATGTTGTTGAACGTTAAAAGAGTTAGTGATATTTAAAAAATCAGCAGCAAGGGCATTAGAGGAGACATCAACATGAATATTAAAATCACCACAAAGAACAATTCTATCATAAATTAAAACAAGACTGGATAAAAATTCAGGGAGGTCCACTTCAAAGGAAGAAAAATCATTGCAAGCTATGAGGTTACACTTTAAATGCTTCCTATAGACAGTAACAAGGCCCCCACCTTGACCACAAACCCTAGGGACAGAATCAAAATCAGAAATACTTTATTGATCCCCGAGGGGAAACTCTTTAATAGAAGTACTATCAAAAAATATAATATACTATAATACAGGTCAGAAAATAAATTAAGTACCAAGTTGGTCTAAGTATAAAATTAAAATAAGTGTGCAGTATAAAGTGGGTTTACCAGTTGATGATGATGAGTGTGTCCAGGAGGGGTCTGACCATGGGCCGCAGATGTTCCAGCACCAGTCTCTCCAGGGTCTTCATTATGTGGGAGGTCAGTGCCACTGGTCTGTAGTCCTTGGAGCCACTGGGATGTGACGTCTTCGGCACAGGAATGATGCAAGATGTCTTCCACAGAACAGGGACCCTTTGAAGACAGGCTCAGGTTGAAGACATGTTGAAGGACTCCACATAGCTGGGGGGCACAGGCTTTTAGCACCCCGGGGCTAACTCCATCAGGGCCTGCAGCCTTGTTTGAGTGGAGTTTCATCAGCTGTCCACTCACCTGGTCAGCAGTCAGGCACACAGCAGAGGTTACAGGCGGGGGAGGGGGGAATCTGTCATTCTCAAGAGGGCCGTTAGCCTTAGGGGGAGGGGGGAAGAGCTGTATGCGTCCTTAACGTTAGCATACATCAGGTCCAGTGTCCTCTCCTCTCTAGTAGGACAACTCACATACTGGGTGAAATTAGACAGTGTTGTTAAAACACTGACATGGTTGAAGTCACCTGAGATTAATGAGTGCACTCGGGTGTTGAGTCTGGAGTTGTGCTATGGCGGTGTGAATGGCGTTGCACGCCGATGCCGGGTTAGCAGAGGGGGGGATGTAAACAGCCACAACAATGGCATGTGAGAATTCAAAGGTTCAGATTTGAGGTTGAGAGTGGAGGGTAGGACCCGGATCTTTATCAAGTTATTATTATTGCTGTGTCAGCAAGGACCTATGCAAAATTACCACATGAATTTAAAAGTAGCAGTAGAGGGATCTGGGCTCCAAATAGCAGCACTATGATCAGTCCACAAGGGGGAGTTAGTGACAACAGAGGGTGCTTGGCTGTTTATGGTGGGCAGAGAAGAGAAAGAAGAAGAGTAAGGGGAGACAGGTCATGGAAACAGTCAACAACATGAGGAGGACAGCACAGCGTGTGGCAGGTTAGCCGCCAGCAAGCGACCACCTGACTTGTTTGGGTGACCATCTTCAATAATAAGTTACAATTGTGAATAAAACCAATGTCATGGGTGCTGCAGACAGACTGGAGCCAGATATGAAGGCTGAGGATCCTGCTAAAACGGTCAATTCCACGACCCAGTGTAGGATTTGGACCCGAAATGAAAGCATTTTTTCTGGTGCTGTTGAGCAGGTCAAAGAGGTGAATGAAGTCTGCTTTCGTCCGGGGAGCTTTTTAAGGATGTCGCTCTGCTGTCTCAGGACGAATGAGACCTCCAGAGCTTCTCCTGATCACGGACTCTTTCAGTAACTTGTGGCGACAGGAGGAGGGAGACTTGACCACTGGAAAAAGGGAGCGTCCCTCCAGTGTAGGAAAGTCCTGAGTATCCAGGATGTCAAACCTGTTGGTCAGCGGGAGGTCCGGATGTGAAGGTGAAGGAGGTAGGTGCTTTGCACCATGTCTGTCCTTACAGGCTAGAGTCCAGTGCTCCAATTGACGTGGAGTCAAACTCACTGGAGCCTTCTCACCACCCCCGCCAACGAGTGACTGTGCATCCACTGGGGCTCGGCAAGGAGTAGAAATGGCAATTGCTTTGCACCCGTGAGGAGCCACGGATCTTCAGGCTTAACTGAAACGGCTTCATGCTCCGGGGCACCAGTGATGGCGGAGCCGAGCCACGGAAGAGTGGGATCATTGTCCAGTTCTGGAGTGGAGCAGTCAGGGGAGTCAGAGGGGATGGTCACATTCTGGTTGCCGCAGCCAGAGGAGCTGAGGACTGCAAGGTGTTTTGCCTGAGCCGAGGCGACAGTGGAGAACTCCAGGATGAGCTTGTCTTTTTCACTGAGCTCTGAGCGGTAAGGTGACAAGATCCACACTCAGCCATCAGGTTTGCAGTTAGTCCGTGAGAGTGCTTCAAAGCTTAAAATCCACAGTAAAGTCCATAAAAGTGCTAAAGAGCTTAAAATCCTTAATAAAAGCGATGATGATTCTGATGATGGTTTTGGTAATAATGATAAAGATGATACTGATGATGAAAGAGATAACGGCCACTCCGAGCCGCCCCAGGCACTGACCCTCCTCTTCTCCTCCTCCCTCCGGCGCAACTTTCCCTTGGCCATCTGAACCACCAGATGAAACTTAACTGTTTCCTGTGCTTTGGGGTTGATGCTTCAGTGTTAGGGCAATTAGGGAATGTTAGGTTGGAAGTAAAGTCCCACATAAATATAGAAATGAGTTGAATGGTTTCAGATATTTCCCTTTAACTTCCCAACAATCTCATTTGCTGAACGGTGCATTGAGTTTCCATCCATGTTGTGGTCTTCTTTGTTTACACATATTAAGCCATCTTGCCCAGCTATCATTCGTTTGTTTTATTTGGTATATGGCGGTCCTCATTTCATGCATTAATTGTCTGTTGTGATATTCATTGCTTTATTAAGTCCTTCATTAATTGTGTGTTGTGTTCATTGCATTCACTCATCATTCCATTCATTCATTTGTATGTTTATTAGTTGTTAGTTGTCTGTGTAGTTAGTAGTTCAATAAACTTATTTATAAAGAACTTGATTACGTTTGTGTGTATGAAACATTACGGTCACTGTTTAGTCAAGAGCTTTGTAGTAACCCCCAGAATTGAGACTGAATTAATTAATTGGCATTTCATTCATTTCAAACTACATGCCATTCAATCATTTTCCCTTTTCTAAGGGTGGTGTCCCGAGGTGAATTTAGTACAAGTTAAATTCTGTCACTTCTGATAGCCAGTGTCATCCCTCTTCATTTTTGTACCAATTTTTGCTAGCCTATGCTAAATATATTTGGTGCTGCCTTTATTAAGTGGTATTAATGCTACATAATGATGATAATGATGATGATGATGATGATGATGATGATGATGATGGTGGTGGTGGTGGTGGTGGTGGTGATGATAGCAATTGTACTGCTCTGCTTTAGGTTTTGTAACCTGAATTCAGCAGCCAGCCAAACTCCCTTCAGAAATGACATGAGAGTCAGGATGTAGCGTCCTATCTCCAAGTTTAATGCCAGACTCAAAATAGCATGCCAGTAGTGAAAATGGAGTGAAAACACTTAACAAAGAATGTTTACGATGGCTATACAGATAATACAGAAATGCCTAGCCGAGAGCTAAATGTAATGAATGCTTAACATAGACTGTGGCTTAGCATGGCTAATGTTGCTAACAGCTTACAAGAATTAGTGATGAAATAGCTAATTACTAAGGTCTCCAAATAATAATTTACAGACAAATGCTGAATGAAATAATTGCTAATACAATTAACTCATACACTAATCATATCAATCATTACTTTTGCACATGCATCGGTATGTGTTGGCGTTGTGTTTGTCTGTCAATAGCTCTGTCTTAAATTGTCATTTTATCCAGTTTTTAAGCCACATTTTTACATTACACTTTTAGATCCTTGTTGTTTTACCTGTATGTTTTAATAGGGTAAAATATCTTAACCATTGGACATTTGGATCGATAATTTTAGTAGTCTTAAGTTGGTTGCTGGATACTGGTCTGCCTTGACGTCTAACATTAGCTTAGTCAGGTTTTGTTTTTAGCTTTGTGGCTAAACCTGATCACTCCTACTAAGGACGTTAAATAATTTCACTTCTGAAGTAGTCGGTAAACGGAACTAACGGCTTACCTCCTCCTGGATCACAGCTGCTGCGTGTCAGAAATCCAAGCGCAGTCGTGAGTTATCCACTTGAGAGACTGCGTGTTCAGCAGATTTGGGGGCGGATCCTCAGTTGTCTGGTCTCAAGGCTGAGCTCCTGGACATTGAGAACCTGATCAGCGAACTTCTTGACCGACAGGTTAAACTGCACTCCCACTTGGTCGGGCTGGTATCCTGCTGGCCTGGTTAACAACCCACCCTTTGATGACAGTGGAGAAAAGTTTGGTCACCACAGTACAAAGTCTCCCTTTAGGTCATCTTGGGCATCAGTGGTCAAAGGAAAAAAGAGACTCCCTCTATTTGAATCCCTAGAGGCTGACACTTCACCCCCACTGTCAAACTGGGGGTTCCACTATGCGAACTTCCAGATGACGACAGTTCATCTGCCCCCGTGCCTGCTACTCGGACATCTTCTTCAAGAAGGAAGCGCCTGGCCAGCCCTGTGACCGGAACACTGTCCAGTCCTTCCCAGCCCAAACGGCTGAGGATGTCATCGCCGTCTTGCAGGCCCGAGTCCCAAAGTCTGGAGGCCTCTGCTTTCCCTCGTCAGCTGGATGAAGTGGACTACGTCCATCTACCACATCCTGCCCTTACCGTATGGATCGGCAGTCCGACCTGGCTCTGGCTGGAAATGTGTCCTGTCCCCCTCCTGCACCTGTTAGCAATTTCTGGGACCCTTCCTTAAATCTTGCCATGTATGGAGGCAGCAGCTCTGATCCAGAGTTTCTACTGGTGGGAGACTGAATTGTCCGCTTTGTGGAACTCCCCAGGAGCTTAACATACTATTTCTCTGGTGCAAAAATCCTGGATATAGCACAGTACATCCCCACAATTATTGAGCTCTACCCATCTGCCCATACAGTCTTTGTCCTCATGGGTACAAATGATGTGAGGTATAAACAATCAATCAAACTCCAACATGATATTGAACTTCTTGCCGTAACTGTTGAAAGTCTTGGTAAACAATGTGTAATAACTTTGAGAAAAGGGTGTGAAACTTTCAGCCATCTGTTTAGTTTTAATCAGTGGCTTCAGGTGCTATGCTCTGCTGCCAGTTTCAGCTTTCTTGATCACTTTGATTTGTCTGGTTCCAACTGCACTGTTGGAATAGGAGACCCCTCAACACAGTGTTCAGATTATACTCAGCTGAACCAGATAACGGCCATTTGTGGTAGGAGACAAACCACTGTGCAAAAAGGGCAGCAGCAGTTATATTTGAATACATGTATATTCAATTTAATCTCAATTCTTTGCCTTCCCATGTCAACGCCACCCACACAATTACGGTCAGCCCTTCTTAATATGAGATCATTTGTAAATAATCTGTTTTACGTAATGATTTTATCCTTTCAAATGATTTAGATCTCTTCATGATCACAGAATTGTGGCTCAAACCAAATTATCATGTTACCCTACTCGAAGACTGGTTATTGTTTTTTAAACCAGTCCAGATCTTAGAAGCCACCCCTGTGAAATGTGAACAATTTCTTTCCTTCTTTTCTCAGAAGATCACGAATATAAGTTAGTGTCATTTCACAGCCAGATTCTTCAGTTACTGTCAAGAAGCCATGTGCAGTCTCAGAATCAGAAATCAGAATCAGAAATACTTTATTGATCCCCGTAGGGAAACTCTACTTTGTTACAGTAGCTCGTCTTTACGTCAGTGCACACAGGAGAAAGTTCTAGAAAAAATAAACACTATAAAACAGGTCAGAAATAAATTAAGTATCCTGTCGGTATAAGTATAAGATAAACTAAGTGTCAAGTACTAAGTGGGTTTACTGGTTGGTTGGTCTAAAATACAATGTAACTCCTTATGTAATAAATAATATTAATAAGCGGAAGTGCATGTACTGTCGAAGAGTAATTGAGGTATATAGTTTCAGTAGCAATAAATAAGAAAAAACTAACAAGGGGAAAACTAATATTGCACGGAGGTATTACACAGAATATTGCACAATTTTATTAATTATGACGGAGATGTAATGCTCAATGTCCAGTTTAGTGACCTAGGGTCAAACAGACTAACCCTTAGAGGGAGGAGTTAAATAGTTTGTTGGCCACAGGCAGGAATGACTTCCTGTGGCGCTCTGTGGTGCTTTTTGGTGGGATGAGTCTTCCGCTGAAGGTGCTCCTTTGCTTGACCAGCACATCATGGAGCGGGTGGGAGACACTGTCCAAGATGGCATGTAGTTTGGCCAGCATCCTCCTCTCTGACACCACTGCCAGAGAGTCCAGCTCCACCCCCACAATGTCACTGGCCTTGCGGATCAGTTTATTGAGTCTGTTGGCGTCCGCTACCTTTAGCCTGCTGCCCCAGCATGCAACAGCATACAGGATAGCACTGGCCACCACAGACTCATAGAACATCTTCAGCATCGTCCGGCAGATGTTGAAGGACCTCAGCCTCCTCAGAAAATAGAGGCGGCTCTGGCCCTTCCTATAAACAGCCTGAGTGTTCTTGGTCCAGTCCAGTTTGTTGTCTAAGTGTACTCCCAGGTACTTGTAGTCCTCCACAATGTCCACACTGACCCCCTGGATGGAAACCGGGGTCACTGGTGCCTTGGCCCTCCGTAGATCTACAACCAGCTCCTTTGACTTTGTGCTGCAGATGGTTCTGCTCGCACCATGAAACAAAGTTCCCCACCACAGCCCTGTACTCAGACTCATCATACTCCCTCTGCTCATTGAATGCTAAAACAAAAACAATAAATAAATTGAAACAAGTGCTTCCTCTTCGTGGTCAGTTATAGCTATCGTTTAAGATAGATGAAACCAATCAGTTACCTAAACGTCAAGTGTACCTTAAGGATATAAAAACCTGTAGGACTGCAATTTTCTGATGTTAAACTCAAAAAAACTGAAGTTATTGTACTTGTATACAGGCTTACTGAGTGTCCCATAGTCAATGAAGAGGCCTTTTGGAATGCAAAGACTGCTGCAGCCAATCCCTGATAACAAGGTGGCAGGCCTGACTCAGTGTTGTGTAATTTGGTGCTATAGTAGGCTAGTGGCTGCTTACCCATTGGTGTATCTTGCATTAACACTACACTGCTGTAACCTGATCGTTCTGCAACATATAAGTGAAACGGTTGGTGTAGTCTGGGTTACCAAGTGCTGGGGCAGAGCGCATGTCTCCTTTTAGGGCCTGGAAGGCTCCTTCCACCTCCTCTGTCCATTGTTACTTTAGTTATTTGTTTGCCCTGCTGCTTGTATCAGGGCTTGCAAAGATGCTGTTTTAATGCCATAATCATAAATCCATGAGCACTGAATCCCGACATCCCCAGAAAAGAAAGCATTTGTACCACTGTTTGCGGCTTTGGAGCCTTAGTTATAGCTTCTACTTGTGTGGTAGCTATTAATCTTTTCTCTCCACAGAATCTTTTTCACACTGCTTTTTGTCAGACAAATCAAGAGATTGTCCACGTACCGAATTACTGTACTCGGGACGTCTAGGTGTTGCAGATCTCCCTGTTAAAGATTGTTGGGCTTTCAACTTAACCCTGCCCTAAACATCAGTATGTGTATTGACATCTTTGATACATGAAAGCAAATAGATGTTGTGAGTCTGGATGTAGTGGTACACTAAATAAAGCTGAACATCAATCACACGTCACACTGTATACCATTGTATGTCAGGTGGAATATTGTAGAACAATGTGTGTGGGTCTGGGATGATGGGCGTCTCAGCATCTACAATGACGTTAACAGCCCTCAGATCATGCACCAATCGATAATCAGTAGAGTGTGGCTTCTTAATTGGAAAGATAGGAGTGTTGCAGGGACACTTTGTTTTTATCAGCACCCCTGCCTTTTTCAGGCCCTGTATTGTGGGTCTGATTCCTTCCAGAGCGTGCTACTTTAGTGGGTATTGCTTTTGGTATGTTAACCTATGTTGTGGAGTTTTATTCTTTGCAAAGAAGGTCAGACAATCATACAGAGCATTATAGGTCTGCAGAGAGTGAGACAGAGAAGTACCGTTTGCTTAGACTATTTATAGGAAATGTGTATGCGTTCAGTATTTGGGGGGGGGTCGCAGTTAGGCAGTTGTGTGTTCAGTCTGAGTTGTTAAAAGTTCAGCAGGTCAAAGGAAGTGCACAGCTAGACAGAAAATAACCTTATATTGAATGAGAGTTATCACATTTGGATGCCCAGCATAGCAACAGAAAAACATCTTAAAATATCTTTAAAATGTTCCATTACACCTAGCTCCTGGTTTTACCTTAATGTGTATGGGCTGTGCTGATTTAACCAGTCCCACATCTGTCTTATGTTTAGACCACACTTGTTTTGGTACTTGATTTAACAGAGTTTCATGTTCTAACGTTAATGGCATCTGTGTGGGTGTTCTTTTGTTAACTAAAACCTTTTCTGCCTTTCCTTCATCCCATGCTCTTTATTATATTCTTAGGTACTGTTTGTCTGAGGAGGTGTGCATGTGCTTGTTCTTGGTTGGCTTCCACTCTTGTACTTGCAATGCTGCTTTCACCATTGGGCCAAGTTCATGAGATTCATGTCCTTTTGCCACTAATTGCGTGACATGAGGAGTGGAGTCATGGACTTGGAACCATTCCTTCAACTCAGTTTGGAGTGTTACAGCTGCCGTTGCTCCCTGTGGTCTTATATATATATATATATATATATATATATATATATATATATATATATATATATATATATACACGTCTTGGCTGACTACATAATATAGCCTTCTGTT
This sequence comes from Siniperca scherzeri, assembly GCA_027580175.1. Lineage (NCBI taxonomy): Eukaryota > Metazoa > Chordata > Actinopteri > Centrarchiformes > Sinipercidae > Siniperca > Siniperca scherzeri. Next base: position 30,075,198 of record CM050860.1, read on the forward strand.
CACCAGCTCCTCCCAGCATTCAACATAGTCTTTATGCTCCTGCTGTTCATCATACAATAGTTTGCAGTGAAGCTATAAATGGGGCTTCACAGGTTCCTCCACCTGGGTTTCTACCCATGGCTTCCATGTTTGCAACTCCTCAAGCAGTCTCGATTTTGGCACATAGTACATGGCTGGACTTGGTTAATGGTTTCCTGCTGTGCCTGTGCTGGCATCATTCCTGCTGATGGACTTTCAGGAAAGTCTATGTAGAGGCCATCTCGTGTTCACATGATGTTGGCCTTTAGAGGACACAAAATGTCTCTTCCTAGCAGATTATTTGGTGTGCTGTCTGAATACAACAAGGGTGCAACAATAGTTTTTTCCTGCAATTAGCATCAGGACCGGCTATGTTAGGGGTATCACTTGTACTTTCCCAGAGAAGCCTACAGTCTTGACTGATGAACTGGGGGGGAGGGGAGCTCTGAGCCCGCTTTTCTGATGCATTAATAGGAGGCTCCTGTATCAATCGTGAAAGAATGTTCTTGGTGTTGTATTGTCACCGTTATTGTGGACATGATGAGACAACTGATGTGATTAATTCTCCCTCAGGCTCCTCTGGGCCTTTCTATTACCATGGATTTCTTGGGCAGTCTTTCCAGAGGTGACCTGGTTGGTCACACCCCCAACATTCGTCTTGAGCTTGAGATAGGTTTAGCTGTGGGTTAGACTGGGAGCAGGACAGGTCGGGCTACCCCTTTGTCCTCTAGGGTGGTAATTGCTTACTGCACCCCCAGCCTGGTTGACATGGACATGGATTGGTGGTTGCGATGCAGGGGCTGAGTTAACAGGTGCTGCCTGTTCTGGTCCTCGTGGGGCCTGTGCCTAGACTTGAGTCTGGGGTTTGGTTGCAGTCTGAAGCGCCACTGTTGGTTGTGTATGGGCTTGATCTACTGTCACCACTGGGGCTTGAGTCTTATCCTTTTCCTTCTTTTGTTTAGTCAGCTCATTCAGCTGCAGTTGTGTTAGCTAGTTGGCCAGATGCTTGTTTGCTTCTTCCTTTCTCTGCTTCTCTTATCTCCAGTGCTCCACATGATCCTTTCCAACACTTTATCAATAACTCAGAGAATGTCAAGGCACCCAAATAATTCACTGGAGATGGGCAGAGTTCAATGCAATAGAGTTTATTCTTTCACAAATTGTAAACCCAAGCAGGTTCCAGAACCAAGCTAAGTTCAGAGCCCTGTGTCTTTTATAGCCCAACATCCATCCTACTCTGGTGGATTTGCCACCTGCTTTTCTTAAAAATGACTTATAGTATTCCTGGAAACAATGGTGTCATGCCTTCCATATTTGGGCATAAGGAAAATCCCAAAGCCCGTCCTTGAGAAAATTTTAATGGAATCTGGAAAATTCCCCATCTCTCCCTATCTGGGCATGTTCAGGCAAGTCCAGGCATGTTTCTGACACCATTCTTTTCAGACTGAGAGGTGTTTTGCCAGGTCCAAGATGAGCTTGTCTTTGTCTCTGAGCTCGACTTCCAGACAAGCAATATTTTTCTTCAGCTTTGAGACGGTAAGATGGCAAAATCGACCAGATACACACTCAGCCATCACACTTGCGGTTAGTCCGTAAAAGTGTTTAAAGTTTAAAATCCAGAATAAAGTCCATAAAAGTGCTAAAAACTAAAATGATCAATAAAAGCAACCAGCTAAAAACAAATCTAGCTCAGAGAGCAGCATTGAAATCAGTCCGGTAAACTCACGTCAAGTTGACAGCCAACTTAAAATCAATTAAGATCTACACGTCTGATAACTAAAAACTTTAACCATGTTAAAATATATAGGGTAAACGTTCCTATTAAGACCACCAAATACGCGTTTCAGACATTTTTAATATATACTGCCCCAATATAAGGAAGAACATTTTAGTTAAAATAGAAGTCTAATTTTTCATTTGAAGTGTCATTAATTAATTTATACCAATTTCTAATGTTTTTATTGTTTTAATTTGTCAAAATATGTCTGGCATGGAATTAATGGGTACCTAACGTACCCTCGAAGAACTGAGGCAAGAGAGAGGGGTGCAGACAAAAGAGACTTAAGAACAAGAGATTTAAGCCGTGTCTGCCTTCTCTCGTAATGGGCAACGAGAATGTTTTGAAGTGACAAACTGGGATGCAGTCTGTGAGCCTCATGGAGAGGACATTGACGGGCTCACTGAGTGCATCACTGGCTACATTAACTTCTGTGTGGACTGCAATGTCCCAACTAAGATGGTCCATTGTTATCCTAATAACAAACCGTAGGTAACAAAGGACATCAAAGACATCCTGAATGCCAAGAGGAGGGCCCAGGGAGGCCAAGGAGAAGTACAGGAGGAAGCTGGAGTGAAAACTCCAGCAGAAAAACATGAGAGAGGTCTGTAGGGGCATGAAGAGCATCACTGGCTTCAGACCGACTGGCAGCAGAGGAGTTGAAGGCAGCTTGGACAGGGCCAACGAACTTAATCTGTTCTTTAACAGATTCGACACACCGGCTCCTGCTCATCCCCCATCTAACTCAGCTGTTGTCAGCCCTCAAGCTCCTCTGAGTCCACTACTCCCCCCTCCTCCATCTTCCTGGGAGAGTCCTATTCCCCCCTCAACTGGCTCTCAGGCTAACGGCCCTCTTCACACTGATGACTCCCCCCCCCCTCCCCCGCCTGTAACCTCTGCTGTGTGCCTGACTACTGACCAGGTGAGAGGACAGCTGATGAAACTACACACAAACAAGGCTGCAGGCCCTGATGGAGTTAGCCCCGGGGTGCTAAAAGCCTGTGCCCCCCAGCTATGTGGAGTCCTTCAACGTGTCTTCAACCTGAGCCTCAGTCTTCAAAGGGTCCCTGTTCTGTGGAAGACATCTTGTCTTGTTCCTGTGCCAAAGACGACGTGTCCCAGTGGCTTCAAGGACTACAGACCAGTGGCACTGACCTCCCACATAATGAAGACCCTGGAGAGACTGGTGCTGGAACAGCTGCGGCCCATGGTCAGACCCCTCCTGGACCCCCTTCAGTTCGCCTACCAGCCCCGGCTGGAAGTTGAGGACGCCATCATCTTCCTGCTGAACCGCATCCACACCCACCTAGATAAGCCGGCAAACACGGTGAGGATCATGTTTTTTGACTTCTCCAGTGCTTTTAACACCATCCAGCCAGCCCTGCACGGTGAGAAGCTGGCATTGATGCAAGTGGATGCCCCCCTCGTGTCCTGGATTGTTTACTACCTGACTGGCAGACCACAGCATGTGCGTCTGCAGCACTGTGTGTTGCACAGCGTGATCAGCAACACTGGGGCCCCTCAGGGGACTGTCCTCTCTCCCTTCCTCTTCACCATCTACACCACAGACTTCAGCTACCACACAGAGCCACCTTCAGAAGTTTTCTGATGACTCTGCTGTGGTGGGATGTATCAGCGGTGGTGATGAGGCTGAGTACAGGGCTGTGGTGGGTAACTTTGTCTCATAGTGTGAGCAGAACCATCTGCAGCTCAATGCGACAAAGTCTAAGGAGCTGGTTGTAGATCTACAAATGGCCAAGGCACCAGTGACCCCGGTTTCCATTCAGGGGGTCAGTGTGGACATTGTAGAGGATTACAAGTACCTGGGAGTACACATGGACAATAAACTGGACTGGGCTAAGGACACTCAAGCTCTTTACAGGAAGGGCCAGAGCCGTCTTTTTTCTGAAGAGGCTGAGGTCCTTCAACATCTGCCGGACAATGCTGAGGATGTTTTATGAGTCTGTGGTGGCTAGTACTATCCTGTATTCTGTTGTATGCTGTTGCATGCTGGGGCAGCAGGTTGAGGGTAGCGGACACTAACAGGCTCAACAAACTGATCAGTAAGGCCAGTGACATTGTGGGGGTGGAGCTAGACTCTCTGTCGGTGGTGTCAGAGAGAAGGATGCTGGCCAAAGTACATGCCATCTTGGACAGTGTCTCACCCACCCACTCCATGACGTGCCAGTCAAACAAAGGAGTACCTTCAGCGGAAGACTCATCCCCCAAAAAGCACCACAGAGTGCAACAGGAAGTCATTCCTGCCTGTGGCCATCAAACTCTTTAACTCTAAGTCGTAGTCTATATGACCCTAAGTCGTTAAACTGGACATTGATCATTAACGTCTCTGCAATACTTGACATAATTGTGCAATATTCTGTGTTAATACTCCTGTGCAATATACTCTTTTCAGTTTAAAATTCCCTATTGATTGATATTTATTCAAACTTCTATTACTGCTGTGCAATATCCTCCATCTCGTTATAATCTTAATAAGCTACACTTAACGTGAGAGTTCATGCACTATTACTTTATACCGTATTATTATCATCAACCGGTAAACCCACTTTGTACTTCACACTTATTTTAATTTTATACTTATACCCACTTGGTACTTAATTTATTTTCTGACGTGTATTATAGTGTATTATATTTTTTTGCTTAGTACTTCTATTCCTGTGTGCACTGATGTGATAGTGAGCTGCTGTAACAAAAGAGTTTCCCCTCGGGGATCAATAAAGTATTTCTGTTTTCTGATTAAGCCCATGGGTGTTCCAAATAAGCCTACTTCAGGATTTCTTGATAAATAAATATATATATTTAAAAAATGTTAACAACACAAACTTTTCTATTCAAATCTGTAATCACTTAGCTCTCAATAGCTATTATCATTTTGTCTCCACTCTTGAAATAGGCGTGACAAGCCCTTTTGCTGCGTTGTCAAAAATAGTAAGAAATTACTCTTCAATACTTCATCTTTCAATACGTGTTATCATTTTGTCTGTATCTCTATCCTATGCTGTGCTGTTGGCATTTGAAACTGGCCAAAATTTCTGGTCCAGCCAGCTGGTTCAAAGTGCAGATGTTTTTATGAAGATTTCTGACTGAAAGAAAAACAGTTTGCAGGTTCAATACCAATGTTCTAAGGATAGTAAATTAGTTAATTCCAGAATTTACAATTAAACAATAACTTTAATTGATTTTCATATGTTAATTTTAAACATTTAGCCTAGCAGTTATAAAAACACATTTTAAAAGCAATAAGGTTGCTGTAGAAACATACAGTTGATTGTGAGGAGACCTCAGTCATAAAATCTTGAAGCTCATGAATCATTAGCCTATAACTTTAGCAAAATAAACAAGAAATATGTCAGCATTTCTGCAATTTCTACTTTCTCCTATATGCTAAACATGGGCCTATTAAGTGACCTTAATGAGAGCAGGTGGTCTTAAAGGGAACATGAGTTAATTTATGGTTAAAATACAGAATATTTTATTCTACGCACATGACATTAAAAAGAGCTATACAAAATAAATCTATATATGGTGCAGTAACATAACATGAAAAGTATAAATTGTTAAGATGATGTAATGATGGGCTCAACTTTCCTATTTGTCAATAAATGTTATTATTCTTTCAATTTTGTCTCTCCTGATTGAAATGGAATTAGTGCTAACTGCTGCTCACTGTAAGGCAATGGATGGAGTTATGTGCACTTACAAATTGAGATATATTTGAAACAGAGTGGTATGAAAGACTTTCAAATCATACATCCTTTTAGCTTATAACTTGTGTGATACTGAGCACTATAGGACAAAAGATTGCTGCTGTTGACACTTACAGATGAGTAATGTTAGAGGTCCACTGATTTCACTGTTGGTATACTGAAAAGAGAATATTTGAAGCAGTGTAAAATCCTCATGTTGAGAATCAAAGACACCTGCCACTGGGGCATTTGTCATTTACAGCATAAATATGTAACTTTAATATTTCATGACTACACTTTGACCAAAGATCCATTTGTCAGAAGAAGACTGTCACTTCACATTTACTTTTTCATATGCAGCATAGCAGTCTGTACAGATGTATACTTCAGCAATAGATGTACACACATAGCAGAGTACACATGCACGCACAAACACACACTTCCCTATACCTTTGAAGACACTTGTCTACACACACCAGGCATGAGCTGCCAAGACCTTTTCAGATCATCCATCTACCCCACTATCCCTCCCTCACATCCACACACACACCACCATTGAAGGTGTGTGTGTGTGTGATAGGTACAGTCTGTCTGTCAGGGTAGCCACAAAGTGCTCTGACATCTCCCGGCTGTGATCCACAGGTAAAGGAGGGGGGAGGGACAGAGAGATGGTGGGAAGACAGGATCCTGTCCCTCCACCATCCCTCTGTCCCTCCACCATCCCTCTGTCCCTCCTCTCCGTCCCCCCTCCTTTACCTGTGGATAGATGCATCACATCCCATAATGTTTAACCAGCCCCACACTGCTTCTGCCCCCTCATGCCCCCTCTCCTCTCTGTACTAGGATTACAGTGACTGCCGTGTGTTGATATTTCATACCACCTTGGATATGTTGGGTACTGCATGATGTACTATATGTGTCCAGGTAACAGATCATGTTGGTGATGATGTTTGTGATGGCAAAAGAAATATTGGCATTTCATAGAAAGGCGACCCTTATCTGCTGATAGATCAGCAGTTGTAGTAAATATGATGGATACTGCTCGTCCCCACAAGTAAAGGCAACTTAACTTTAGAAAATTAAATAATAATTCAATAATAATTTAACTGCATGTACAACTAAATGTGATAGGAGAACAATGACAATTATTAAACCCTCAAACTCTGAAATGCCATCAATTTACCTGTGAGTGGTACTATACATGTTCTAGGCCAGTTTTTATTAAAATAAAGGGTTGACTAGTATTCCAATATTTGAAATTTTTTGAGTTATTTGCCTGCATGTCTACAGATTTTAAACATGAGGTAATGTATATGAATGGATATCAGAAAGTTCCAGGGATATGAGGATCATGTTTCAACAGAACAGCTTGCTAGCGGCTCTGTGAGGCTGTACTTCGGCACAACAGTGCTTTGAGCTAAATGCTAACATCAGCATGCTAAAATTCTCACAATAACATTAATAACATGCTGATGTTAATAAAGTTTAATGTGTACCATTTTCACTATCTTAGTTTAGTGTGTTAGTATGTTAACATTTGCTAATTAGCACTAGACACAAAGTACATCTGAGGCTGAAATTGAAATTTTGACCTGATAGTGGCACTAGATGAAAAGTCAGAGGACAACCAAAGTTATTACAATTTATTCTGTGTGAATCTTAAATATTTGAACCAAAATTAATGGCAATTCATTCAATAAGTGTCGAGCCATTTTACTACAGAACAACAATATCAGTCTCATGGTGATACTAGAGGAAAGGTCAGGGGATCACCAAAGTCAGTTGGATTTAGTGCCAGCGCATCCATCATGAGGGAGTCGAGGTGAGAAGGCAGAGTGTGTGTACGCCACAGCGGTGTCTTCAGTGCACTCTGTGAGCCTGACAGCACGTATTCACTGCAGCGATTTTACACACAAAAACTATAACAACTAAAATCGTACTTGGTGTAATATGCACAGTATTAGAAGATATTAAAAACTACTGACGCTCTGTTCTGCAATTCTTTAATGCTATTTGATGTAATCTTGGATCTACAACCGATGATGAATGCATCAGTTACAGTCCGTCCGTCAACACTCCTGACCCCTCTCCGCTGTGCTCCGGAGATGGGGAATGTGATAGGGATGATGAAACATTGAGCGGACCTTGATTTAAGATTTGAGTTGTCTGAGGTGTTTGAGGTGTATATCTTTTCAAATTGAAAGGTGCTTATGGAATAGTTATGGCTCACTACAAGTGCAAGTACAAATAACACTGCTGGTTTGAATGTTTATGATAACAAAGTTGGAAGCTGTTGCTTGCAAACAAACATTTAATCAAGCTTCATTAGTGCCATCGTACACAAGTACTAAAAGCTATACATACATGCAAATATGCAATGCTGCTTGAGAACGCGCACAGCTTGAACGTGTTTCATATCTGCATGTATACATGTGCATGTGTACAGCCATCCATGCCCTTAACTCTTAAGTCGTTAATGTGCTGCTATTATTATTCATGTCTGTAAGACACTGTAAGGGCATGTATACCATGATATACATCATAGCCGTATGTGAGGTGTTGTGTCTTGTTTTTTGTTTTGTTTTATGTGAGCTCACCAAAACAAATCCCTATGGACTATGTTGAAATGGCAATAAAGTATTGAATCTTGAATCTTAACAATGCATACAGGAGACTATCAGAAAACAATGAGGCTTCATAATAAAATATGAGCAAATACCCTTATCAAACAGAGGGACTTAGAAATAAAGGTTTGTCTCTAATATATGCCCGTTTGAAGCAAAGGTATTGTACCCTTTGTAATTGAGGTAAATCAAGGTCCCCCACTATTAGAGTTTACAGTATTTGTTTCGTTATCAGACATAGGAATGCTGGGAGATGAAAACAAAGTTTGGACAAAACGCCTTGGAACTAGTTAACTAATAATAATAATAATAATAATAATACACTTTATTTCTATAGTACCTTTTAAAACCAGAGTTACACGGTGCTTCACAAAATACAATATCATATTATATATCAAAACACATTTTTATCTGAAAGCATATCCTGATTTTACCTGAACTGGCTGTTTATTTTATTGTATATTTTATTGCTTTTGTGTATTTTATGTATTTTATTTCTTAATATTTTGTCATTCACTGTGGTATTTTATTTCTCTTGTTGTGAAGCACTTTGTACTTTGTTTTGATGCTCTATAAATAAAGTTTTATTATTATTATTATATTAAAGCTGCAAGCTGCGATGATCAGGCCCTCGCACCTCCATGCACGTCGGGGCGTGCTGCAGCTGGCGTTCTTGCCGGACGCTGGCTGTTGGACATGGACATGGCTCTGAATTGTGATGTGTTTTGGTCTCTGTACATAGGAGTTAAATGTCACTTCCTGTGTCCACTATGTGGTGCTAGACAACACACTTGAATGTTGAAGGATATCATGCGTAGACCACACCACAAAAATGTCATACAAATTGGATCATCTTTGCCATGGCTTACTTCCTGTTGCCACTAGGTGGTGCTATGACTTTACGTCATTATTGACCTGTAGATGTGATCAGGGTGGGACTCTTATCAAACATGTGAAATTAGGGGCAGATTGGATGGTGTAAACTGAAGTTACAGCAACTTCCTGTTTAAATATTACTTTCTATGTCCACTATGTGGAGCTAGAGAACACACACTAATAACACTTGCTGGATATCATGTGCAGAGCACACCATGTAAATTCGATGTAAATTGGATGATGTTTGTCAAGTTTGGTTCAGATGGGACCATGTACAGTAAAGTTACAACCAGTTCATGTTTCATGGCGAAACATCGAAATTCACCCCCCTTAACAGCCACATCGTTTGACAAAAACTCAAGCTTTTGATACCTTTTCATCTGCAACCTGTTTTATATATGCTGACTAAGTTTGAAGTTGATCAGATTAAAAGTCTAGGACAAGTTTGTTAAAATATGACCCCTATAAATCGCCAAAAATATGAAAATGAATTCAAAGTGGCCAACTTCCTGTTGGGTTTAGGTCATTTAGGTCAGAGAGACATTTTTGTTTGTCTTGGCATCTTACATCTGCCTAAATCAATGTGTAAAACATGCCATTTCCTGTTGCCACTAGGTGACACTGTGACAATAACTGAATATTGGCATATAAATGTGTTCAGGGCGGGACTCTTATCATACATATGTTTGATTAAGTTTGGTTGAGATTGGACCATGTACAGCCGTGTTGCAAACCACTTCCTGTTTCATGGAGAAACATTGAAATTCGCCGCCCCATAACAGCCACACCGTTCAACGAAAACTCAAGTTTTGAACAACTTTTCATTGTGAAGGTCTGCGAAAATTTTTACTCGATCTGATTAATTCTCTAGGAGGAGTGAGTTTGTTAAAGTACGGAGCCTGTAAATGCCGAAAAATTGCAGAAAAGCCAGTGGGAGCCAGTGTAATTCGGCCAGGACTGGAGTGATGTGTTCCCTACGTCGAGTGTTTGTGAGAAGTCTTGCTGCTGCATTTTGCACCAACTGTAGACTGCTTTATTTAGACAAGTAAATAAGGAATTACAGTAGTCAAGGTGGGAGGAAATGAGGGTGTGCATAAGTTGTTGCACTATGTTCTTGGGGAGCATTGGTTTGACTTTGACAGTATTTCTGATTTGTAAATAGCAGGATTGAACAAGACTCTTAATATGCTGTCGAAAACAATAGTCGAAAACAACTCCCAAGTTCCTAGCTGAGTGTTTTGTGTTAGTTGTTAGTGGTGCAAGGTGGGGGATGACACTGTTAGAAATATGATCAGGAGCAAAAACCAGTACTTCAGTATTACCTGTGTTCTGTTGCAGGAAGCCATCCAGTCCTTAATGGCAGCAAGGCAGCAGTGCAAATAATCCAGATTGTTACAATTTTCAGGGCTAAATGAGACATAGAACTAGGAGTTGTCGGCGTAACAATGGTAAGAAACAGGGGTGAAATGGCGAATAACATGGCCATGGGGCAACAGATACAAACTGAATAAAATAGGCCAAGGACTGAGCCCTGTGAAACCCCGCATGACATGAAAGCAGTTAAAAACTAAAGTTGTCAACAGGGATTTTGAATACTCTGTTTGATAAGTAAGATGAAAACCAGTTAAGAGCAGTTTCACCTAGGCCAGCCCAGTTCCTGAGTCTGTTGAGTAGGACTGTATGATCAACTGTATCAAAGGCACAATAGAAAGGGGGAGCAAGGGAGATGGCGGCTGCGCGACCCCGTGGGTCCTCGTCACGCACAGAGCCAAAATGGCAGGCAGACCCACGAAACTCAAACCAGGGGACAGAGCCAAAAGGGAGGGCGAGCTCTATTTGTCCTCACGATAGCGTGCATCTTAGCTGGCAAAGCTACCACGTTAACTGGGTCGTTTGAAATCTGCATAAGCGTGTAAATGTATGTGTAAAGTGTGTGTGTTAGTGGAGAGGAAAGAGAGCAGCACATAGTAAGGCATGAGGAATCTCAAATGCCGTGGCAAAGCATAATAATTTACCCTTTATCACACATTAATCCGGCAGCAGACTTTCGTCCTACGGCCGTGTTACTGGACCATAGTCTGATAAAGCACAGTTATTAGCTCCCACAGTGGCTAAAGCTAACACTGTTAAAATGGCCCAACGGCGTGATATACACAAAGAAAACATAGCAATTCGAACGCAGCAGCCCGTCACTTTCCAAAATAAGCAAAGCACAATTCACAACAATGAAACTTAGATGAATAGATTATAAAATCTATCTCTGCCCAGACACAAGCCTCTTACTTGGGATCGTGTTTGGTATCGATTTAATGCGTCAGTCCGTCTGGAGTTTTTCTCAGGTTCGGATCGTGACGTGGCAGGGTTCACACTCTCGGTTTCATGGCAAAACGGTTATTTCGAGGGGCAGCAAAGGGAAACAGCAGTCGACTTTTAGTGGGGAGAGAGAGGCTCAGTGGATTTTTCTCTCTGTGAGGAAGATGGGAAATCCATGTCTCTTCCTTCTGCAAGTACGGGAACGATCAATTCAATTCAATTTATTTATATAGCGCCAATTCATAACAGAAGTTATCTCATTGCACTTTTCCTATAGAGCAGGTCTAGACCACACTCTTTATATTATTTACAGAGACCCAACAAATCCCACCATGAGCAAGTATTTGGCGACAGTGGCAAGAAAAAACTTCCTTTAACAGGCAGAAACCTTGGACAGAACCAAGATCAGGATCCAAAAGTGTGTTCAGCAAACACAGAGCAGTCTGTCGCACGTCCAGCAAGTTATGACTTTTCCTAGGGAGTTAAAGTTCACGTGAAAACGCCTCCTGTAGTAAACAGAGTGTACTGTGGAAAGACAACGGGCAGTGTGGGGCACTAGGGTTTAAAGAGTTGGTGTCGTCATACCCGTGCTCCGGGATTTCATGTGCCGCGTTACGTGTCCCATCCAATGGGTATCCAGTGTTTGGATTCAACTGAGATCTTGCATTGGCTTCAAGCGAGATTTCGTGTGAAAATTATCTAGGTGTGAATTAACGGCTGTGTCAGCTTGACGTCTTTCTACTGTCTGTTCTTTGTTTCTCAGTCAAGTCTGTTAGGCCTGTCTTTTGTCCCTCACACGTGGTTAGGCTAGGGGAGGCCCAACAATATTGTTTTCTTCTATTATTTCTTAAAGTTGCTTAGCAACTTTGTTTTCAACAATTTTTGAAACTAAAGGTAAATGGATATAGGACGGTAGTTATGGGGGAGTGTTGGATCTAAACCAGGTTCTTTAAGAAGAGGCTGAATACAGGCCTGTTTAAAATAGTCTGGGACCAGACAAGATAGAACTCATTCACAATTCTAATAAGTCAAGGGGCTATGACTCGTTGAACAACTTGGAAGAAATAATATTTACAAATTTACAAGTAATGAGATAAGTATTGGAACAAGAAGGAAGGGTCATTACATCATACCAACATTCTAATGCTCTGCTTATTGCCAGACCTTGGTGCCAGTTCTATTGAATCTTATGGGAGATGCATGGGGAAGCACTACCAAATGAAAGAACACACTTCAGAGAATACAGAAGACTTTTTTTCCCCAAAAACGTGCGCATTCGTTTATTTGCTGTTGGTCTCCAAATAGTATTCAAATATGATTATAGGCATACTTAACAGGGCTCATGATGATTCAAATGGAAATGCTCACCATGGCAAATATAAAAAAAGTTGCAATTGAAGTGTCCCTAGGGGATAAGATTAATTTTGAACATCAGTACTTCAAAGCTGGGAGGTTTCTCCATGGAGATGAGGGCACAGTTTAAATATTTTTTATATACAACTGCAAGTCCACCTCCCCTACCACTTTTATGAGTTAACGAACATATAATTGGGGGAACATAGTACTTATGTCGCCAGTTCTAAGCCATGTCTCAGTTAAGAATAGAAAGTCCAATTTACTGGTTGAGATAGTAATTTAGGATGAAAGTTTTATTAGCCAGCTACCTTATATTTAAGAGGGCACAGCTAACAGATGTGTATTTATATTTTGTATTTCCACAAAAAAATGGGGCGGAGATTGGCAGCATTTACTCTACCACTCAAGGCACTTGCTTTAGCAGGGAGAGAGCGAGGTGTCCAGTTAGGGTAATGGTGTCTATTGATTAGACAGACAGGAATAGAAAGATGTCGAACAGCAGTGGGGTCATTCCACAAGGGTGAGCTGGTGTGCGTGAAGGGTGCGACAGTCTTTGTCATGGGCATAGGGGAGGAAGAAAGTCCAGGTAGGCACCTGTGTGATGTAAATTGTCAAACACGTGTGGAGGACAGAACAGCGTGCTGCAAATTAGCAGTAAGCATGCGCCTACCTAGCATGTTCAGGTGAAGACCGTCTCTTCTATACAGAGCGGAGCACTTCAAGAACAGGTCAAAGATGTGAATAAAACCAATATTGTGTGTTGCACACATGGACTGGAGCCAGATATGAAGGCTAAGGATCCTGCTAAAACGCCCCATTCAACCGTTGAGAAGATTAAAAAGATGGATAAGATCGCCTTTTGTCAGCTCAGACTGCTGACGGGCAGTGTCATTGGTGCCAACGTGGACTATTACTTTCATAATTGTCAGGAATGAATCCCGGAGTCCTGGGAATTTCTCCAGGATGTCAGGGGTAGTAGCTGCATGAAAGCAGCATGTGACCACATTTACAAAACGGATGTTTAGGACTATGGAGTCCCCAATGATCAAAGTAGTGGGAGGAAAGTGAGGAGTGGGTGACTGATTGACAGGGACAGTCTTTAGATGGGATGAATATTGTTGGTCTGAGGAAGCAGCATTGGGCCTGGGAGTGATGCAGCTGGAATTAAATAATCCAATAATCTAGGCTGGATCCAGGAGAGAGTTGAGTTGAGTTAGTCAGATTTATTTGTCGTTCTAATTTCGGCTGGCCTTCGGGGACAAAATGAGGGTGCGCTGGCCGGGAGGGCTGCCGCTGATAAGCGGCCGTCAAGACTGGGCCGAATGTTTGTTGTGATGCAAATAAAGCGGCCTGCGAGCCCGTGAACTCTCTCGTCTTGCCTATGTTTCTGTCTGTCTCAGTCCCGGTCATAGTGAGCTTTCTACAGTTACATTACCATTAGCCAAATATAATGTTGTGGAGAGGTAGACCCAATGATATAGGGAACAAAAACAAATAAAAAAATCACATTACAAATGTCAGATTTAGTCACTACTTGTTTTATTAATTAAAATCACATCTTTGAACATTAATACAATTGGCTGGGAGCTGAGAGCAGGGATCTGGGATGTCAGGCTGAGAGGTTGGAGCTGGGGGATCCTTCTTTTCTCAAACATTTGCTACATCACTGATGCAAACCTGAATAAAAGAAAATATTTTTAATTTAAAACAACATAACTGTTACCATTTACTTTGAAAGCTGGACTCAAACGCAGGAATCAGACAAGGAGTATGAAGGTAAAAGGTTTATTAGATAATAGTTGAATGATGGTGGATGAAAGCCGAGGTTTGGAATCCAGAGCAGGCACGGAGGAAGTGGTGGTAATGGCAGAGGAGGTGGCTTGGCAGAGGGGAGTGTGGCTGGCAGGCAGGCAGAAGCAAACGGGAGGCAGGCAGGCAAGCAGTGATCCTAAGGCACAAAACACAGGTTAGCAGATTGCAAGCAGACAAGAAGCAGAAATGACAAAAGATTATGCTTAGCAGAACTTGGCCAACTAGTTACTACCGCAGAGGTTGAAACAACAATCTGGCGATGAGTGGATTAAGAGCCAGAGTAGATATATTGCAGGAGATGAGCTGATAGGAGGCAGGTGAGTAGACTGGCTGTGGTGACTAGCAGATGGATGCCAGGTGAGTGAGAGCAGTGGCGTCGAGAGCCAGTAGGGGGAGAAGGGAAGGGCAGCCATGCCCATGCCAACAGACACACACACACACACACACACACAGAGACAAACGGGAAAAACAAGAGACAATGAGAAGGGGAAAAACAACTGGAAACACAGATACACTGTCACGGCTGTAACAGTAACATCATCCTTGTATACAAAATGGGCACTGGCATTTTAGTTCATGACCCTGAATAGGTTCAAGTCTTTAAATTATAGGGAGTAAACTTAAAGTAAGTTGTTGTTAAACCCAAAAGTTGAAATGGGTCAAATTAATCTGCAAGCATACCAAAAAATAAATGAAGTGATTCTTAAAATGCAACTTCACAGCAGCTGAGCAGTTTCACCTGGAATAGCTAATTGCAGAGAGGTGAAAGTTTGACTCATTAACTGAAGTGCAGCTGTGGAACAAGTGGAAGTTCAGTAGCTTTTGTTTTGTTAAACAACTGCAATGAGATGTTAAGAATATAAGCATATTGTGTTTTCTTCTTTGAAAGTATCTGGGCATCCCCATGAGCAGACTTTAACTCTTTTCTTAAAATATAAATGTCTGCAGTAAATGCTCCAGGTTGATCCAAAACTTAGACATTGATGTGGATGCCTTACCAATAGAGATATCACACTGTTTAAAAAAAAGGAAACAAAATGGTAAAATGTCCAGCAGCAAAAGTTGGCAAACAGTTCCCATTAAATTACAGTAAAATGCTGTACATAATTCAACAATGAATTACTGTAAAATAACAGCTTTCCCCTGTATACAAAGGACATCAAAGACATCCTGAATGCCAAGAGGAGGGCCTTTACTGATGGTAATGGGGAGGAGGTGAGAGCATTCCAGGCCGACCTGAAGGTGAAAATAAGGGAGGCCAAGGAAAAGTACAGGAGGAAGCTGGAGTGGAAACTCCGGCAGAACAACATGAGAGAGGTCTGGAGCGGCATGAAGAGCATCACTGGCTTTAGACTGACTGGCAGCAGAGGAGTTAAAGGCAGTTTGGACAGGGCCAACGACCTTAATCTGTTCTTTAACAGGGGACTGTCCTCTCTCCCTTCTTCTTCACCATCTATACCACGGACTTCAGCTACCACACAGAGTCCTGCCACCTTCAGAAGTTTTCTGATGACTCTGCTGTGGTGGGATGTATCAGCGGTGGCGATGAGACTGAGTACAGGGCTGTGGTGGGTAACTTTGTCTCATGGTGTGAGCAGAACCATCTGCAGCTCAATGCGACAAAGTATAAGGAGCTGGTTGTAGACCTACGGAGGGCCAAGGCACCAGTGACCCCGGTTTCCATCCAAGGAGTCAGTGTGGACATTGTTGAGGACTACAAATACCTGGGTGTACACATGGACAATAGACTGGCCTGGGCTAAGAACACTCAAGCTTTTTACAGGAAGGGCCAGAGCCGCCTCTATTTCCTGAGGAGGCGGAGGTCCTTCAATATCTGCAGCAGAATTATGTTATTTCATAGAATGATTCAATCAATCTACAACATGTTTCTATCAAAAGTAAAATAAAGAAAAGTTATTTTAATTAACAGTCACTTTACTGTTTTTTAAATCTTATTTAAAATTTTTCAACAGCGGTAATCTGTCAATAAATGTTCTTAACTTATAAATTTACTGTGGATAACCGTTAAATATTGGTTGACCTGCCTACAAACTATTATGATCTACTGTTTATCTATGTTACAATACTGGCTTCTATTGGTTAAATACAGAAAAATTATGTAAGATTACATGTAATTAACCCTTTATAAAAGTTTATGGTTAGGATTCAAAACCTAACACGGTAGCGGCGGATGGCCGCCCACCATTGAGTCTGGTTCTGTCCAAGGTTTCTGCCTGTTAAAAGGAAGTTTTTTCTTGTCACTGTCGCCAAATGCTTGCTCATGGTGGGATTTGTTGGGTCTCTGTAATTAATATTATAAAGAGTACAGTCTAGACCTGCTCTATAGGAAAAGCGCAATGAGATAGCTCCTGTTATGAATTGGCGCTATATAAATGAAATTGAATTGAATTGAAAAAGTATGTTCATCGTATGTTCAAAAGTATGCCATCCGGCTAGTTCACCCTGATACCGATTCCTGGTCTTCTGCCTTTGGGTCCACATACTACTACACAGCACAACATACGACAGGTCCGTGTGTGCAAAATATTCACCGTGTCCGTGTCCTCTAACGTAATACCAGAGAATGTCTCTGTTTCTCTGCAGTAGACCGCAAGCAGGAGGTATAGCGAGGGGAGATTGTCCACTAGTAATAAAAAAAATTCTAAAATGGGTCATCAATTAAACCGGGGAAACTGTTATTATACCTGGGCAGCCATCACAAGTAAAGTCTAGACTGCAAATATCACAAGAGCTCACTTGGTTTCATTTACACACACTTGAGCACAAAACCAGCAACTTGAAGGACTAAGCAGCCACACTACATTCAGTACTTAGCTACACTGACTATGCCTCTAGAATGAGGACTTTTAATTGGCTAATACAAAGCACAAGGGCCAATCACAGAACCTAATACTGAAACAGTTGTTACAGTCCTTAAAAGGGGCCTACACACAGTTGTTGAGGGCATTTTTAACAGTAACAGTAAGATGGATTGTGACTTTAACTAGGCTATATGAAATGCTCACATCAAATATCTCATAAAATGACAATTCACTGTGCACTTTAGTTTTCTTCAGTCTCAATTCACTCACCCTTAGCTGTCACTACATAACAGTTTTATCATTCAGTCTCCAGGCTTTGGACACTGTGGGCTGCTTCTCTCAGTGATCTTGTTGCCATTAAACCAGTGGCAACTGCCTTGTCTGTGAAAAGATAAAATCAACCATTTATCTGTTTTAACCTGTAACCTCTGTAATTCTGAAAACATCCTGTGCATTTTTTAGATCAATTTAGAATGCATACCATTGTAATGTACAAATCTGAAATCATGATAACTGTTGTTATTGTTATCATCAGTAATTGTAGTATTTGTATCTGAATTAGCTGATCAATTGGAAGTTGCTGAATTTCGATGACTGATTTGACACTTTTCTCTGCTCTATGTCATTGTAACTAACACTTAAGAGTGTGTTGTCTGTTAGTCATAATAATAATAATAAGAAGAAGTTTGATGATATAGCCTTGATGGCAAATTCATAAAAATAAAAAAAAGAACCTTGAATCATAGTATGTGTAAGTTGGGGCACTAACCAGCCTTCATACTGCATCAATTTGGTTATTCCATTTTCTAATGTTGTGTGAACACAACCAAAAAACATACCTTGGTAACGTCCCTTTGCTTGTAGGAATCATCTGGAGACGTGGGAAATATGCAGCAAAATATGCAGCGAAATATGTTCTTGATGACTGGGTTGAACTGAGGTTTTCTGACATATCAGGGACAGAACTGACAAAAAACAGAAAGAAGCACAAGAAATAAGATATGGGTTAAAATCCACTATTCACTATAAGGGTTAAAATTCACTATTCAAGTACGGTTCCCACACATTTTCTGTGTCAAAATGCCAAACAAATTTCACAAGGTTTTCATTATTACCGTAGTCTGCTTTATAACAATAGTCACATGTAGCTCTTTAGACTTCTATCAAGAGCTTACTGCATCTTTCACTTTTACTGTTATTGCCAAGTTAGCACGGTAAATAAGCTCAATAATAATAATAATAATAATAATAATACAATAACGACCACTACAAACTGTAATGTTTGTTTGCCTGTACTGAACTTAACAGATGCACCATCAAATTAAATGTCTAAGACAAAGTAAGCCGTTTTCACTCCTAGCAAAGCAGCGGATATTTGACAAAAATAAAACAAAGACATTACCTTTAAGTGATTCTAAACCTTATCACTTGGCGTGAACATGGACTTCGGTGCAGCCGGGTTGTATCTGTGAATTACTCAAAAGTATGAAACTATTAAATAATTTGAATTTGTTTCAACCTTATAATTTTAATGAAAATATCCTTTATATTCCTGGTGGATGTTTCTGTGTGTGTATATGAATGACCAGTGCATTATAATAAAAACAATTATTGTGCTCTTCACTGTCAAAATACCAAGAATGCTCACAAAAAAAAAAAACAATCAATACAAAGTACTGGAAAGATATCTCAATGTAATTTCTTTGATGATTTGGAACTTTAATGAACTTACTATATATTTAATCTTTGAAAATGGAAAATTACTGTTAAGTTACAATAAGTATTGTAGTTGTTGTATTTTTTATTACATTGTATTGGAGGTAATTTTATAGGACAGTTCTGTGAAATTGATTTTCATGAGGTTTTATAATGTGTTTATTACTTGTAACGTGTAAAAAAAACAATATTCAGTATTTTTAAATAAATGCACACAAAGCAGGAAAATGTAAAATAACTTTATTGGTCTGTGTTTGTACACTGATAACTATTAAATTAACACTCAAAACCTTGTTGTGTTATAAAATGGTGGATTCTTATAATTTCAAGTTACAGACTTTGACTGTACTTTTAGGGCAGATTTATTCTCTTATTATGAAAAATTCTGTTTTTAATTACAGTGCAGTACAGTCCAAAAAATGTCCTAGAGTATTTTGCCCCAATTGCCAATTATTTTCCATTTACCACTAGGAATAGTGTTTTTCTTTAACACTAGAAGTGCCAGAATTCCAAACTTACTAGAATTGCCAGAAGCGGTCATTTTGACCGCTAGATTCCAAACTCTATAATCTCTAATGATAAATTACCCAAATGGGAGATTAATGCATTTATTGTGTTGGGATATCTTTTAAAAAACAAATAACACCAAAATATACATTTAAAAAACTTTAATTATACATTTATCAATATTCATATCATCGCATATAGTAAACCGTAATTATTGCATACACTATATTCACACCAGTGTCACCGACTCCCGCTTTGCCTTCAGCCCATCGGTGATGCCCACGCTTGTGTGCACGGAGCTCAGCAAACATACATTATTGCTCGGCTTTCCCTAGTAGATGGTGAACGTCGCATCTACACATTTAACACCTTTTGTGCTGAACAGCTCCATTTGCTGTTTTGCGGAGTTGGGCGACTCACGCTTAGTTTTCCCCAGGGTGCCAACCAGGCTGGTCTTCTTGGCCTGTAAGGCGGTGGCCAATTTCATAAAAGTGAAGAAAATCCAATTTCAGAAAAGTGAAGCTAGCCAAAATTGTCAGGTCATGAGCTGTCACCACAGTGCTGATGTGCCTCAGCCACAGTGCAGTCCCTGATGTGTTTCAGCATGCCATCATCAAACATACACAAGAAGGCCGTGAGCCGTGTGTGCTGTGGGGCCAGCATAATAGAACAATAGAATAGCGCGAAAGTCACTGCGGTCAATATGACCGCGTATGGCCGAAATAGGTAAAAATTATCATATTTTCTTTGCCTTTTGTTTAATTTATATAAAACCTATTGTAAATAAAAATACAAATACTTTTAGGAAAAGTCAGGTACCAGCAAGATTGTATTTTTTTATTCAACAAAGTTATTGCACATATATATTTCAAAACGGTCAAAATGACCGTCGTGGCCGTTCTAGTGTTAACCAATCAGAGGGAATATTCAAATGTTCATTGACATGGACATGTCAAGATTACAGTAATTACAGTGTGGTAAAAGTATGGTAAGCTGCATTAATAGACTTTTGTGTCCACTTTGGGGGCAGAAAAAAATGCCTATTTAAACATCCAGCAGATTTGCAGGTTTGAAATCGATTTTCTGCTTCGATCTTCAGGCTTACATTCATCAGGAAGCCACTCTGTTTTGGTCTCGACCAACTCCTGAAAAAAATATCTGGCTCTTTAGCTGCTAAATGTTCCACTCTGTTTACCAGCTAGTCTCTAATTGTGTCTCTTTGCTGTTTGGTGCTGAGCAAGTAGTGTACAGTGGGTTCATCAGAGCCTTTTCACTGAAAACAGTTGCCTGCTGCTGCTGGAAACCAGGTTGATGAAAGAGGAGTTTGTGAGCCTGAAATCTAAAACAATGAGCTAAAAAGAGGCTAAAAAGCTACATAGAGCTGAAGAGTTACCTAATTATTCTCTGTGGGTTTGTCATTAGGATTCAATTCAATTCAGTTTTATTTATATAGTGCCAATTCATAACAGAAGTTATCTCATTGCACTTTTCCTATAGAGCAGGTCTAGACCGTACTCTTTATAATATTATTTACAGAGACCCAACAAATCCCACCATGAGCAAGCATTTGGCGACTTCCTTTTAACAGGCAGAAACCTTGGAAAGAACCAGACTCAATGGTGGGCGGCCATCCACTGCTGCCATGTTAGGTTTTGAGAGAGAGAGAGAGACAGAGAGAGAGAGAGAGAGGTTTTGGGGATGGGGTGTGGGGGAGAGGAAGGCACAATGCAAATACCACCTAAAAATGTTTAATAAATGAATAATAATAATAATAATAATAGGAATGACAGCTATAGGAAAATTAATGACAGTAATAGTAACAAAGCCAATAACAACAATTGTAGTAGCAGTTGTTGAGCAGGAACACGAGGGCAGCAAGTGTCCCACAACCACAGATCCAGTCTCTGCAGTTCTGGAGGGAGAAATACCTGCTGAAAGCGAAGGAAGGAGAGAGGAGAGAAATAAGAAAGCACAGAACTACGGGAGAGAGAAGATGTCGAGTTAGTAACATGCAGTAATGGGATATAAATGGCAGATGGAGAGCGAAAGAAGGGGAGAGGAAAGAGGTGCATCATGGGTAGTCTTCCAGCAGTCTAGGCCTATAGCAGCATAACTAAGGGATGGTTCAGGGCTCACCCAAGCCAGCCTTAACTATAACTATTATCAAAGAGGAAAGTCTTAAGCCTACTCTTAAATGTAGAGATGGTAGGAACCACAAGTAATCCTGCATTCTGGGAGCGCAGTGTTCTAGTCGGATAATATGGTATTATGAGATCTTTAAGATATGATGGTGCCTGACCATTAAGAGCTTTGTAGGTGAGGAGAAACATTTTAAATTCTATTCTGGATTTTACAGGGAGCCAGTGCAGAGAAGCTAGTATTGGAGAAATATGACTTCTTTTCCTAGTTCTTGTCAGTACACGTGCCGCAGCATTCTGGATCAACTGGAGGGACTTATTCGGGTAGCCTGATAATAAGGAATTGCAATAGTCCAACCTAGAAGTAAGAAATGCCTGCACTAGTTTTTCTGCATCATTTTGAGACAGTCACAATTATTCAAGTATGGCAGAGATGTAATGATCAATGTCCAGTTTAGTGACCTAGGGTCATACAGACTAACCCTTAGAGGGAGGAGTTAAAGAGTTTGATGGCCACAGGCAGGAACGACTTCCTGTGGCGCTCTGTGGTGCTTTTTGGTGGGATGAGTCTTCCGCTTAAGGTGCTCCTTTTCTTGACCAGCACATCATGGAGTGGGTGGGAGACACTGTCCAATATTGCGTGTAGTTTGGCCAGCATCCTCCTCTCTGACACCACCGCCAGAGAGTCCAGCTCCACCCCCACAATGTCACAGGCGTTACGGATCAGTTTGTTGAGTCTGTTGGCGTCCACTACCTTCAACCTGCTGCACCAGCATGCAACAGCATACAGGATAGCACTGGCCACCACAGACTCATAAAACATCTTCAGCATTGTCCGGCAGATGTTGAAGGACCTCAGCCTCCTCAGAAAATAGAGGCGGCTCTGGCCCTTCCTGTAAACAGCTTGCGTGTTCTTGGTCCAGTCCAGTTTATTATCCAAGTGTACTCCCAGGTACTTGTAATCCTCCACAATGTCGACACTGAACCCCTGGATGGAAACCGGGGTCACTGGTGCCTTGGCCCTCCGTAGATCCACAACCAGCTCCTTAGACTTTGTCGCATTGAACTGCAGATGGTTCTGCTCACACCATGAGACAAAGTTACCCACCACAGCCCTGTACTCAGACTCCTCACCACCGCTAATACATCCCACCACAGCAGAGTCATCAGAAAACATCTGAAGGTGGCAGGACTCTGTGTGGTAGCTGAAGTCCGTGATGTAGATGGTGAAGAGGAAGGGAGAGAGGACAGTCCCCTGATGGGCCCCAGTGTTGCTGACCACGCTGTCCGACACAGTGCTGCAGACGCACATGCTGTGGTCTGCCAGTCAGGTAGTCCACAATCCAGGACACAAGGGGGGCATCCACCTGCATCAATGCCAGCTTCTCACCCAGCAGGGCTGGCCGGATGGTGTTGAAAGCACTGGAGAAGTCAAAAAACATGATCCTCACCGTGCTTGTCAGCTTGTCCAGGTGGGTGTGGATGCAGTTCAGCAGGAAGATGATGGCGTCCTCAACTCCCAGTCGGGGCTGGTAGGGGAACTGAAGGGGGTCCAGGAGGGGTCTGACCATGGGCCGCAGCTGTTCCAGCACAAGTCTCTCCAGGGTCTTCATTATGTGGGAGGTCAGTGCCACTGGTCTGTAGTCCTTGGAGCCACTGGGACGCGGCGTCTTCGGCACAGGAAGGAGGCAAGATGTCTTCCACAGAACAGGGACCCTTTGAAGACACAGGCTCAGGTTGAAGACATGTTGAAGGACTCCACTTAGCTGGGGGGCACAGGCTTTTAGCACCCCGGGGCTAACGCCATCGGGGCCTGCAGCCTTGTTTGAGTGGAGTTTCATTAGCTGTCCTCTCACCTGGTCAGTAGTCACAGCAGAAGTTACAGGTGGGGGAGGGGGAGAGTCATTAGTGTGAAGAGGGCTGTTAGCCTTATGGGTAGGGGGGAGCAGAGTAATCAGAGGAGCTTGAGGGCCGACAGCAGCTGAGTTAGAGGGGGGATGAGCATGAGCCGGTGTGTCGAATCTGTTAAAGAACAGATTAAGTTTGTTGGGCCTGTCCAAACTGCCTTCAACTCCTCTGCTGCCAGTCGGTCTGAAGCCAGTGATGCTCTTCATGCCGCTTCAGACCTCTCTCATGTTGTTCTGCTGGATTTTCTGCTCCAGCTTCCTCTTGTACTTTTCCTTGGCCTTGTGGTCTGACCTATCCAGAGGGGGGAGGGGGGAAGAGCTGTATGCGTCCTTAACGTTAGCATACAGCAGGTCCAGTGTCCTCTCCTCTCTAGTAGAACAACTCACATACTGGGTGAAATTAGTCAGTGTTGTTGAAACACTGACATGGTTGAAGTCACCCGAGATTAATATGAGTGCACTCGGGTGTTGAGTCTGGAGCTGTGCTATGGCTGTGTGAATGGCGTTGCACGCCGATGCCGGGTTAGCAGGGGGGGGGATGTAAAGAGCCACAACAATGGCATATGAAAATTCACGTGGCAGATAATATGGCCGGAGTCCCACAGCTAACAGTTCAATGTCCGGGCTACAGATACTCTGCTTGATGGTAACGTGACCAGGGTTACACCATCTATTGTTAACCAGAACAGCAAGCCCATCGCCTTTCCGCTTACCGCTCCCGGTGTGATCCCTGTCAGCCAAACAGTCTGAAAGCCGTCGATGGAAACGTTATGGTCCGGAATATCCTGGTTTAGCCATGTCTCAGAGAAGCACATCAAACTACACTCACGGAATTCCGTCTGACTCCGGGCTAACGCCGTTAGCTCGTCCATTTTATTCACCAGCGATCTCACATTGCCCATTACGAGAGAAGGCAAACACGACTTAAATCTCTTATTCTTAAGTCTCTTTTGTCTGCAACCCTCTCTCTTCCCTCGCCGCTTCGTTCCACCTCTGCATCCTCGGTGTGTCCTCCTCCAGATCTCAGTGGGGACATCGGTTGTCCTGGGCGCCATGCCGCTCAGCTTCAGCGCGATCAGCTGTTCCCTGGTGTAAACAATGCGGCCAAACAGCTGTTCTGCAGCGATGCCCTGACCGAGTAGCAGAAGAAGTTCCACGGCAAAAAATAGTACCAAAACACTTTCTACCCTCATTTTTGTAAAGAGCGTAGTTTAAACTATACTTACACACAAGTTACTCAAATTTGGAAGAAAAAGGAAAGCTAAAAGTTGGAAAAAGTAAGACGACGAGACGGAGCAGTGGCAACGGGCAGTTTGCACGCTGGCGCATGCGCACTCAATTCAACTCAATAAGTAGGTGAAAGAAGGCGGTCCTTGAAGTTTGTTTCATGTGGGAGTTAAAGGATAAATCCTGATCAAAGATAACTCCAAGGTTCCTTACGGTGGTGCTGGAGGCCAGGGCATTGCCATCTAGAGTCAATATAACTTTAAACAATGTGTCTTGAAGGTATTTGAGGCCAAGTACAGTAACAGTTTTGTCTGAGTTTAACATCAGAAAATTGCAGGTCATCCAGGTCTTTATGTCCTTAAGGCATGCTTGAAGTTTAGCTAACTGGTTAGTTTCGTCTGGCTTGATCGATAGATATAATTGGGTATCATCTGCACAACAATGAAAGTTTATGGAGTGTTTCTGTAGCGGAATCATGCTACCGTGAGTTCTCTTGGCCCTGAGACACACGTTGAGACCATGTTTCCAGTTTCTATTCTCTCTTTCTTTCCTTCTTTCCTTCTTTCCTTCCTTCCTTCCTTCCTTCCTTCCTTCCTTTATTTTCTCCACACACAATCTTTCCGTCAGCATCCGTCGTTCCTCCGACTGCCTCTGCTTCTCCCCCCTTGTGTCCAGCATGCTACAGTATTTAGGCAGAGCATAATTAGTTAACTGGGTTCAGCTGTGCCAATTACCTCTCCCTGATGCTGCTCACCTAAGCCACTCCACCACCTGTCCCTCTGCAGCTGACAGCTACCCGTACCCACCGCCACAGTTTCCTAATAATATTGCTCAGAGGAAGCATATATAAGGTGAACAGAATCGGTCCAAGCATAGAACCTTGCGGAACTCTGTGACTAACCTGAAGGAACAATAGCAGACATTGAGGATGGGTACAAATACTTTGGAATACCACAAGCAAATAGCAACCTCAAAGAGGTAACAAGGAAAACAGCAACTGCCAAATCCTAAGTGCCAAATCCAAGTCCTAAGAAGTCAGCTCAAAGGCAAGAACAAGTCCCAGCCAATAAACAGCTAAGCCCTGCCAGTGATCAGATACCCTGCGGGAATAATAAGGTGGCCAAAGGAAGAGATACAGACCACAGACGTTAAGACACGAAAGCTCCTCACCATGCATGAAGGGTTCCATCCCAAATCCAGCACCCTGAGACTGTACGCTAGCCGTAAGGAAGGCGGCCGTGGACTAGTGAGTGTGAGAGCCACTATCCAGGATGAAACATCCAAGATCCACAAGTACATCAAAGATAAGGCCCCAACAGATGACACAAAGAAGCCCCTGAGACAATACAGCACATAACTGCAGGATGTAAGATGCTGGCAGGGAAAGCATACATGGAGCGCCATAACCAAGTGGCTGGCATAGTGTACAGGAACATCTGCACGGAGTATGGACTGGAAACCCCGAGGTCAAAGTGGGAAACACCTCCAAAGGTGGTAGAGAACCAGATTCAGACTGACAGAATGGTAATGGCGAACCAACCAGACATTGTGGTGGTGGACAAACAGCAGAGGAAAGCCGTTGTGGTTGACGTGGCAATACCGAGTGATGGCAACATCAGGAAAAAGGAACATGAGAAACTAGAGAAATACCAAGGGCTCAGAGAAGAGCGGGAGAAGGCTTGGAAGGTGAAGGCGACAGTGGTGCCCATGGTCATTGGAGCACTCGGGGCAGTGACCCCCAAAATGGAGGAGTGGCTACAGCAGATCCCTGGAAGAACACCAGACATCTCGGTCTAGAAAAGTGCAGTACTAGGAACAGCAAAGAACCCTCAAGCTCCCAGGCCTCTGGTAGAGGACCCGAGCTCGAAGGATGAGACCACCCGCGGAGGGTGAAGGACAAAGTTTTTATATATAGGTTTATATATATATAGGTTTATAGTTGTCACAGTTATGCCAGGCCTCACAGCCTGTAATCACCCACACCTGCTCCCAATCACACTCCTGCTCCCCATCAATCCCAATCACAGCCAGTATAAGAACACTCCACTCACCTCATTCAGTCTCCGACCACGTTCGTGTGTAGGACTCTGCTTACCATTTAACAAAGAACCTCATTATGATTGTTTCCAGCGTTTCCCCCATTTCCAGTGTGTCTCCGGTTTCCTGTGTCTCCTGTGGTTTCTCCAGTCCTCGGTGGTTTCTCCAGTCCTCGGTGGTTTCTCCAGTCCTCTGTGGTTTCTCCAGTCCTCGGTGGTTTCTCCAGTCTTCCGTGGATACTCCAGTCTCCTGTGGTTTCTCCAGTGGTTTCCCAGACTCTGCCTTCCTCCAGTGACCTCCCTACATCCACTTCCCCTTTCCTAACACTCTCCACTCCTGGCTGTCATTAAATAAAGATCATTCCTGTCACCCTTGGTGTCCCCCGCCTGTCTGTAACCATAACAATAGTTGGCTAAAACCTCTGGATCAAGAGTGGGCTTTTTAAGAAGCAGTTTAATTACAGCTCCTTTTAAAGGATTGTGGTATATAGCCTGTTAATAAAGACAGATCATATCCAGTTACGAAGTGCTAACTAAGGGTAAAACATCTTTAAACAGCCTAGTTGGAATGGGGTCTAAGAGACAGGTTGATGGCTTAGATGAATTAATCGTCGAAGTTAGTTGAAGAAGGTCGATAGGAGCAAAGCAGTCAAAATATATATCAGGTTTTACAGTTGTTTCTAAGGTTCCTGTGTTTGAAGATAAATCGGTACCGGTTGAGGGCAGCACGTGATTAATTTCTTAAATAGTTAAAATTTTATTATTAAAGAAACTCATGAAGTTGGTACTACTGAAGGATATAGGAATACATGGTTCAATAGAGCTATGATTCTCTGTCAGCCTGGCTTCTCAGAGTCTCTGCTGGCAACATCATGGTGACAACTGTGCCAGACCAAGAAATGGTTTCAGCATATAACACCCTGTAAAGCAACCACTTGTAGGTTTTACATTTATGTTTGTCAATGGATTCAAAACACAAGATAGAACATGCTAATCAGTGGTTTTACAGGTGCTCGATTTTGTTACCTTTAGACAAAGCCAGGCTAGCTGCTTGCTACCTGCCTGCTAATCACCTGCCGGCTGTAACTTCATATTCCGTACATACATATAAGTGGTATAGTGTATTTCAAAAAACTATTCCTTTAAGGTCAGGGAAACATGGTTAAGTACAGACATGATTTCAAATTGTCAGATTTGGAGAGAATCAAGGTCACAGTTATTGTTTCCCACAAGATGAGGGCCTTCAGAGCAGCACTCTATCCATATGTGATTAATATGCTATAGCCTACATTTAGCCCCATGTGTTATGTAAGGTATAGCCTTTTAACCTTATGGAGAAAAATCTACAGTATGTGTCCCCTCTCCATCTCAAGTTTCCATTCCATCTCTCCCAGCCAGTGTTTTACATAGTTGTGACTGACAGATCTACTCTGCTTTTTAGCAAGCAGAGCTGTCAAACTTCACCAGCCTTTCAAAACAGTGCAACAAAACCCTACAGCTCTACAACACTGGCTGTCTGTGGGGACACAGCAAATCAAGTGCACATATTTACAGAAAGGCTAGGAAGCCTAAGTAAAATGAACGTCAGCTTTCACATTTAAAAACTTCTATAGTGCTGAGAGGTGGATTTGTAAGTGCAAATTATCCACGACTGCTTCCATAATGTTTGCATATGTTATCTACATTTCATGGCAATTCCATATTCACTTGAGAAAACAACAACCATTGTTTTTCTAAGCTTACATTAATTTGAGTGGATCCTAAGTCAGCTGTATCATATTGTAATGAGGTTAGTGTAAGCTCCATGGCCTGGTCCAAGGGTACAACTCATTTAACCACCAGGAATGGCATGCACTCTACTTTTCTGTGCAGACTAAGTGAGGGGGTTTAAAGCTGTCTGGGTGTTCTTATTCCCTATGTTGAACACATGCACACAAAAAGAAAAGCAGCAGATCATGCAATGTTTCTCTGTGTTGGGTTAAAGTATGTATGTCTCCAGTCAAGTGCCATGGAAATTCTGTTGGGACTGAGCACATAGCTCCATTCACTGTGGCCTAATCAAGTGGTATCTGAGCTCCAATCCTCTTATGCTGCTTGAGTGGCCCACACTTCTCTAAGGCTGAATTGTAGTTGCCGGCTGAAATTCCAGAGAGAGATGGGAGGGAAGAGAGAGTAAGAGAGAGGGTCTGCCTTTGTTTCACTCTCTGCCTCACTCTTAAACTTAGCCCCTCAACATGTAAATGCATGTGTGCATTGGTAACACGCTGAGGAATTATGCATCTGCTGCTGCTTTTTTCATGACTTGATGAACACAGCTTTGCAAAGCAAGAGCAGGGTGGAAATAAATCCAAATAATCCCCCCTCTCTCTCTAAATCTGAATACATCATCTTTCTGTCAGGCTCCAATTATCTTTGTGTGAGGTACAAAGGTTGGACTATTTCCTTGATGAGCTCTTTTCACGAATGCCATAACCCTGACAAGCACAAATACAGAAGTACAAGGCTCCAGAAAAACCTCTAGGACCAATCCTCTTCATGGAGAATAATCAAGCTGATTTCATGCTTTTTTTATCATGTGAAATCCAGGCCTTTCACTTTTCGAGAGGAAACAGAAAGGCATCCTCTGAGATCCAGGGCCCTGTGTTCATAAAAAAAAAAGATGATTAAAAAAAACACAACTCCAGGTTGATGCTTGGATGAATTGAAGGAGGTAATTAGCATTCCCATGGACAGGGACTATGGATCAGCTCATGTTGTGTCCAGGTGTTGGGGCCAGTGCCAGTTAGCTCACTGGTCCATGAGACTTGATCCATAGATAGAAGACAATGTCCCCAGCCTTAATTAGCTCTACCAGTCAAGTGTCCCTAATTGGATTATGGGACGTTTTTTTGGGACACTGTGTATCCAAGAGAGAGCAGGAACCGTTATGGTGCACCAAGCACAAAGGAGACCTAGTCAACTCTCAGAAACACAGACAAATAATCAAGCATAATAACCATTCGGATTTTTCAAAACATTACACTTAGATAGTCAAGTCAGTTGTATCCTGGCGAGATTTGAAAATACTTGAAGAACAAAATCACAGGGCCACAGAGGCTGCTCAAACTGGTGCCATTGTTTTCAATTGTTACTGGAAAGCAGATACTTATCACTTGTTCTGCGATGACATACTGGAGAGGCTTGTTTGGCATGCATGCTAAGCCTCTCTATGGCTCAATTTGGCATTTCAGTGAGCCACAATACATTGAAAAGGAAACAGCTTGCACAAAAGACTGAACAAACCATTGTATAACATTTCACGCTCTATTTATCATTTGTTTTAACGCAGCAAGGTCAAAAATAAAAATGTGTATCTATTTAATGGGCTATAGGAGAAAGAGGTTAATGCAGTGTGAATGTACAGTAGTTCAGGGGTGTTGCATATCTGGACCTTATTTCTGGTGTTTGTGTGAATTATAATACAGGATTATCAAGCTCACAATTATTTATTTTGATAAACTGTGAATGAGTTAAGGATCAGTAACAAATGCTTCACTCATTAAGTACCTTTGTCTCAGCCACAGCTGCAAATATGTGCATATGTTAGTGATAGTATTCTAAAAACTGCACATTTGCAGGCAAAAATGTATTTATGCACTAGTGGTTTCTGAAGAGCATTGTGTGGTTCTGAGTTAGACCAAACTTTATAGATTTGAGTCACATCTATACAAATGAAAAGCAGAATTCACAAGCAAGAAAACAAACCTTTGCTCAAGGGTTTTCTTGATAGAATCTTACTTGGTTTGGTATGATCAGCTTATGGTGGCTGATGTTAGCTAATGTTAGCAAACTTTAGATAGATATTGCTGTGCAACTGACAATACTGAGTCAGTTCACTGACTTTATGATTCTTCTCTACTTGTGCTTCTGTTAGACTATGTTAGTTAGTTAGTTAGTTATATATACAAATAAACAGATAAACATGTCACTGATGGATAGAAGTAAACACACACACACATTCAAGAGACATGTTTGTTGTGGTTATTGATGCATTAACAGACAGATAGGAGTTTCTTGGTTCACCTAGGCGAATATTGGGGTGTGGGGTCCCTCAAGGCTCCATTTTGGGCCCCATCCTCTTTTCATTGTATATGCTGCCATTGGGGTCCATTTTTAAGAAACATAATATTCCTTTTCATTGTTTTGCTGATGATGTACATCTATTTGCCAATGAAAACTAAAAGTAAAGATTCAATACAGCCTTTGTTGGACTGCTTAAATGACATCAAAACTTGGATGGATTTAAACTTTCTCAATCTTAAAGAAAATAAGACAGATCGTTTTGTTTGGACGACCTAACCTACTGAATGACCCTCATGGTACTCTTGGCCCTCTAGCATCTTACAGTCAATCTTTTGTTAAGAATCTTGGAGTTATTTTTGACAGCTCCTTTAAACTCGATATGTAGATTAGGTCAGTTGTCAAAGCTTCTTTCAGTTAAGACTTTTAGCCAAGGTAAAGTCCTATGTCTCTCCCAAAGATTTCGAGAGAGTTATCCATGCTTTTATTACTTCTCAGTTGGAATACTGTAATTCTTTGTACATGGGTTTAGAACATCTCTTCGTCATCTCTTCGACGTCTAAAGTTAGTACAAAATGCAGCTGCTCGTCTTTTAAAAAACCTAACACGGCAGCGGCAGATGGCCGCTCACCATTGAATCTGGTTCTGTCCAAGGTTTCTGCCTGTTAAAAGGAAGGTTTTTCTTGCCACTGTCGCCAAATGCTTGCTCATGGTGGAATTTATTGGGTCTCTGTAATTAATATTATAAAGAGTACGGTCTAGACCTGCTCTATAGGAAAAGCGCAATGAGATAACTTCTGTTATGCTCTCATGGTTAGAAAAGAAAAATGT
This sequence comes from Siniperca scherzeri, assembly GCA_027580175.1. Classification (NCBI taxonomy): domain Eukaryota; kingdom Metazoa; phylum Chordata; class Actinopteri; order Centrarchiformes; family Sinipercidae; genus Siniperca; species Siniperca scherzeri. Next base: position 30,106,924 of record CM050860.1, read on the forward strand.
AATTTGATAATAAAATAATTTTCATTAATCTGTTTCAGTTTGTCCAGTAACAAACAGGGCTGAAGATCATTAACAGCTGAGCTAAAATCAATGAAAAGTAAACATGCATATGCCTTAGTGTTTTCCAAGTGTCTAAGGACTAAGTGGGTGATACGGTAACACTTTATTTGGATAGTCCACCTAGGCAAGGCAAGTTTATTTGTATAGCACATTTCAACAAGGCATTTCAAAGTGCTTTACATAAAACATAAAAGCAACATAGGGCAATATAAAAAGACATTTAAATAAAATTAAAAAGAGTTAAATCGAAAATAAAAACAAGATAAAACAGAGTAAAAGTTACAGTGCAGTGTAAGGAATAAATCACTTTGATTTAATAAAATGCAGCAGCAAACAGAAAAATCTTCAGCCTTGATTTAAAAGAACTGAGAGTTTCAGAAGACCTGCAGTTTTCTGGGAGTTTGTCCCAGATATATGGTGCATAAAAACTGAACGCTGCTTCTCCATGTTTAGTTTTCATTCTGGGGACAGTAAGCAGACCTGTCCCAGATGACCTGTGAGGTCTGGATGGTTCATAACGTAGCAGAAGATCAGAAATGTACTTTGGCCCTAAACCATTCCTTGCTTTATAAACCAATAGTAGTATTTTGAAATCAATTATTTCAGAACTGCAGTGATGTGATCCACTTTCTTGGTCTTAGTGAGGACTCGAGCAGCAGCGTTCTGAATCAACTGCAGCTACATGATCGTTTTTTTTTTTAGAGAGACCTGTAAAGACACCGTTATAGTAGTCGAGTCGACTGAAGATAAATGCATGGATAAGTTTTTCCAAATCCTGCTGAGACATAAGTCCTTTAATCCTTGATATATTCTTGAAGTGGTAGTAGGCTGACTTTGTAATTGTCTTAATGTGGTTATTGAAATTCAGGTCTGAGTCCATGACTAAACCATAATTTCTTGCTTGGTTTATGGTTTTTAACATTACCAAGTGAAGCTGAGCGCTGACATTTAATCGTCCCTCCTTGGCTCCAAAACAGTTATTTCAGTTTTATCTTTGTATAACTTAAGAAAATTCTGGTACATCCAATCGTTGATTTGTTCAATGTACTTACTCAGCTCGTGTGGGATTATAGTGATATGGTTATGTAAACGTGTGTTGTCTGCATAATTATTAGATTAGATTAGATTCAGCTTTATTGTCATTACACATGTTCAAGTACAAGGCAACGAAATGCAGTTTAGGTCTAACCAGAAGTGCAATAAGCAAGTGCAGGATATAAAGTAAGAGCAATATTATGACAATATTTTACAAGTGGTACTATGGACATTATATACAGATGGTAATTTATTTTGTTGTTTTCCATAATCTGAGCCAGTGGAAGCATGTTGATGTTAAACAGAAGAGGCCCCAGAATGGAGCCTTGGAGAACTCCACTAATTTTTGTCCGCTCAGATGTGGACACAAGTAGGATTCTAATCAGTTTAATACTGTGCCAGAAAGTCCCACCCAGTTTTCCAGTCAGTATAGTAATATGTTGTGGTCAAACATGTCAAATGCAGCACTGAGATCTAATAATACCAAGAATGAAATTCTGCCACTGTTTGTAGTTAAATGGATGTCATTGAAGACTTTAACAAGAGCAGTCTCAGTGTTGTGGTGTGCTCGAAAACCTGACTTGAAGACATCAAAACAGTAGTTTAATGCCAAGAAGTTGTTCAGCTGTTGAGAAATAGCTTTTTCAATGATTTTACTTAAAAACGGGAGGTTTGATATGGGCCTATAATTGTTTGTTAGTGACGTGTCTAGATTGTTCTTTTTTAAGAGTGGCTTGATGACTGCGGTTTTCGAGGCCTGTGGGAAGACACCTGAGAGAAGAGACATGTTGACAATTTGTAGAAGATCTGAGGCCATGCAATTTGAAACATTTTTGAAAAACCCTGTTGGCAGAATATCAAGGCAGCAGGAGGAGGATTTCAGATGTATGATGTCCAAGTTTTTATGGTTGATAGGATCAAATTGTGTCATACTACTTGAATTGATTTTAAGAGGACACAGGGACAACACATATCCTGTACCTGATATGGAGGCACTGACTGCCTGTCAAATTTTCTGAATTGTCAGTGAAGAAGGAGACAAATTCATTGCAGGTCCCGGTACATAGAAGTTCAGAGGCTACTGACGCAGGAGGGCTTGTTAGCCTGTAGCAAACAAGGCACGTGCATTATTATTCCTTTTGGCGATGATGTCAGAGAAGAAGGACTGCCTTGCATTTCTCAGTTCTAAATTATAAATGCGAAATCTCTCTTCATAGATGTCATTGTTATAGACTCGCCAGGTTCCACCGTCAACCAGCCTCCACGCAATCCCTCACCAGAATACTAATTACACACACCTGCTCCCCATCAGCACCCAATCACACCAGGATAAAAGCACACCACTCACCCCAGTCAGTTGTCCGGTCTCGTTCAAGACAAGGACTAATCTCTACTACTATGATCCTCTACTTCTATGTGTTATCTCTTCATCGTGTCTCCACTTCCTCGTTCTTCCTCTCCAGCGTGTTCTCCACTCCATCCTGTGCCGGTGTGTTCCCTCTCCAGTGTGTGTCTCTCGTCATTCCACTCCAGCGGTTTATGTCTCCAGCGTGTACTTCTGGCTTTCCTGCCAGCGACCCCTCCATTATCAATGGATCAGTAAGGCTAAGGACAGTATCTGGTTACATTCCTCATCTTCATCTATACCCATTACCTGTCATCTCTGTTTACTCTGCTGTTGTCATAATAAAGCAACATCTTGTTCCATCTCGGTGTCTCCCAACTATCTGTCCGTAACAGTCATAATGAACCTGGAGATTTGTTTTTCGCCACCTGTGTTCTGCTTTTCGACACTCTCTTTTTTCTAGTCTTACCAGCGTGGCATTTCTCCATGGAGATCTTTGCTTACCAGAGACAGCCTTCACTTTAGTGGGTGCAATGGCATCAATAACATTTGTAATTTTAGAATTGAAGTTATCTACAAGCTCATTGACAGAGACCAAAGAGAGGGCAGGTGTGAAATATATATTACACTGATGTTTTCAGTGATATACCTTCTTGTGATTACCTCCATTTGAACATTTGTGTGCACAGAGATAGCACTCTCAAAGAAAACACAGGAATGATCAGAGGGAGCAACATCAGTCACCACAACCTTAGAAATGTTCAGACCCTTGGAGATGATTAAGTCCAGCGTGTGCTTCTTACTGTGTGTGGGCTCTGACACAAGTCAGTCCATAGTTATCAAGACCACAACACAGTTCTTTAGTCCCTCTGTCCTGGAGGTTGTCAACATGGATGTTAAAATCATGGTGTAACTGTGACAAATGTTTCAAAACTGGCTGACGACTTAAAGCCAGTGCTGGAGGTGGATGCCGAGGGGGGTTTAGACGACAGAAAATAGGAGTAGGGCGAGGGAAGGGGTGGGGATTAAGTTTGGTTCCAGCAGTGACCAGCTCTTTCATCTGGTCAGTGAACTCCGAGAGTGGGGAAGAGGGAGCAAGGGTGATTGGACATGAGGGTGACATGGATGGGGTTTGGGGGGGTAAAGAAGGTGAATCCTCACCGGTGGTTGTTGGTGAGAGGAGTGTAGACTCTTCCTCTCAGCTCTGATGTCTCTCATGATTAAAGCTCCATTCAGGCGGTGGTTGATGTGGCTCTCTTTCAAGGTTTCTGCCACGCTGTGTTATATCTTCCTCCTGTTTTGATTCCTCTTGTGTCTTGTCCTTGGCAGAGGGAATGGATGGGTGACGCAGGAAGTAAAATAGGTTAGAGACGAACAATTTTACTCCTGACTTGTTAAGGCAAAGTCCATCTGCCTTAAAAACATGTCTGCAGTTCCAGAAAAAAGATGAAATGGTCAAAAAAATGCACTGAATGGGCAGTGCATGCATTTGAGAGCCATGTGTTCAGTGCCAACAATCTGCTGAATCTCTCATCTCCTCTTCTGACTGGTGGTAGAGGGCCACTGATAAACACCTCAGCATTCAGAGAGCTGACTGTGTTCAACAGATCAATAAAGTCCCATTTCAGCACTTCAGTCTGTTGTTTCACAACATCATTGGTCCCTATGTGCAGAGAGATATTTTTCACAGTTGGATGTGCAGCCACGATATGCGGGATTCTTTCTGTCAAGTTAGAGACCATATCCTTGGGAAAGCAGAGTATTTTGGTGTTTTTACACCTGCTTCTTGCATCTTTTACAGCAAAATCACCCTCAATCAGGGTTTGAGGCCCAGTCGTTAGCTTTCCCAGTAGCCTTTTACTTTCTGATTTACAATCAGTCCTTACTCTGCTTTGTGAAGTTGAGAGGTTATCCTAGTCATCAGATGGAGATCCAGGGTCCTGCAACAGTGGAGCAAATGTGTTCTCCAGTTGCACACTTGGTTGTTGGGGAGGTTTGTTACTAGTTCTCCCTTTCGCAGCTGTCCACGGCTGTGTCCTACTAAGAACAGGGGTTGAAGAGGCACTCTGCCTGAATGATAATGCAGGCCAGCCAGTCGCATCACAAATCTCAGGGCGCTGGGCTCTGCCTGGTACTCGTCCTCCCATTTCCTAAATGATTTACTCTTAGGCTTTGCACCAAGAGAGTTCCAGGGAGGACTACCACTTTTAGATTACTACATTACTCATTACTTATTACTACATTGTATTATTAAACCGTACATACTTATCATCAACCAGTAAATCTACTTTGTACTTTACACTTATTTTATGTTATACTTACATCCACTTCGTACTTAATTTATCTTGCCTGTATTATATTCTGATTTGCTTAGAACTTCTATCCCTGTGTGCACTGACGTGATAGTGAGCCGATGTAACAAAAGAGTTTCCCCTCGGGGATCAATAAAGTATATCTGATTCTGATAACTCTCAGTCCTTACCCTGCTGTCTGTAAGAAGTGGGGTTGAAGAGGTGGGCTGCTTGGAAGATAATGCAGGCCAGCCAGTTGCATCACAAATCTCAGGACGCTGGGCTCTGCCTGTTACTCGTCCTCCCATTTCCCAGGGAAATTATTTACTCTTAGGCTTTGCACCAAGAGAGTTCCAGGGAGGACTACCACTTTTAGATTTATTACCCGGTACACAGCCCTCCTATTTCTTGGTAGTCTTGTTGGTGCTAATTAGCCATGTGTTAGCATGCTCTTATCCACTGTTTTGAGTCCATGGTAAAATGGTGTCGTTACCCCATAGTCCATTTACTTTTAACCGGTGGATTTTGGTTTCCAGTACTGCAGTTTTCTGTAGAAGTCTGTGGAAGTCATCCATAGAGAGGCATTAGCATTAGCTAAGTATCCAGTCACTGCAGTACAGGCTTGTGCATATTACTGAGGAGGTCATAAAAGTGTTGAAAATATGGCAATAGCTTACTTTATCTGAATAAATGACAGTCCCAAAGATTTATAAGCATCCAGGAGCCACTGCTCATAACTTCTAGCTGAAAAAACAAACAATAATATCAGCAAAATAATGCAGACAGAGGCAAAAGCAAGCAGCAAAGCGTCTGCACTGTAAGAAACTAAGAAGGTATACCTACAGATAGTTTTAGTATTTATAACATTATAGAGTATTTGTAACATTTCGACTGTTTCGCTTTGTCTGTAGATGTTTAGCAGATCATCAATAGAGTATGTGACAATTCATGAACATATCCCTAACTTGGCCTTAAGATGTTTTTTGTGCCTAAACCTAACCAAACCTAGAAAACGGTTTCATTTGTTCAACAATTGAATTGTTGAATCTTAGCTAATAAGCTGTTGAAAACTATTTTTGTAACATACAAATAGTTGTCAGTAAAGACAACATATTTCTCAAAACATTTCATCACAGTTGAGGTCAATGGTGCAGGCCTATAATCATTGTTCTCAACTGGGCAAGACTTCTTTTCTTTCTTCTCCTGCATAACTGACGGAACAGTGACTGCACCTTGTAGCTATCCACCTCAGGCCTTAAGCTTGAGTCATCCATGAGAGAGTCTAAAACAGTATTGCACTGATTTGAAAAATCATGGGTTTGGAACCTGAGATAGAAGTCGTTCAGTTCATTAGCTTTCTGTAAGTCATCAGTAGTAGAAATATGTCTTTTGCTTGGTTCCATATTGGGGATGGCTTTGATTGAATCTCATTTTTAGAGGTCATAGTGGTAAAATGTTGTTCAATAATGTCCTTCTGTTGTCCCCTGGCCTCCTTTAGCAAGTTCCTTTTGCACCATTTTTAGCTCAACCCGGTCCTTATTTCTAAATGCTGCCTTTTTCCTATTAATGCATTCCTTTAGTTCTTAAGTTATTTGTGGTTTATTGTTCAGTACACAATTATGTCTGTTTAGTGAGTACATAGTTCACACAGAAATAAATATAGCCCATTATCGTCTCTATAGCCACATCTATGTCTGTATCTGGATTGCCCAAATGCAGACAACAGCAGCAGAGCAAGTGCAGTTCGGCTAATTTATTGAACAAAGTGAATATAACAAGAGGCTTACAGGTGTCAGGCAGGCACAGGTCTAACCAGATACTCAGTCCACAGAAGGAAAACAAATCCGACACGGTGCAGAGAAAGTCCAAAATCCAAAATCCATGCGAGGTCCAAAAAAAACCACAGAATAAACCCAAAAACCACTGGGGGAACACAGGAAACAAAGGCCAGGACGAACTGACAAAGAAACACAGCACACAGACTATATACACTCAGTTGAGGGGAGATAACAAGACACAGGTTTAACTAATCAGGGCAGGGTAGATAATCAAAACCGGAGTGAAAACCACATAAAGACGGAGTAAAACTCCATTTCACATGTGCTGCTCTGCAAAGATGCCATGTGACTGATACTGCTATACTGTAGGAGAACTATATGACTTTACTATGCTGGACACACACATGCTGTATTAATGTGTTAATGTATATGGGTTAAAATTTATAGAAAAAACTCTCGTCACAATCCTGAAAATGGTTAGAGTTACTCTACAACAGCTGTAATCTGAATTCCATACTGTGTAAAATGTCACTGAGTTAAGATAAACTTTGAAGGAGGAATTGCAAACAAATACAAAATGTAAAATGAAAACCTGTATGTGCAATTAACTTAGGCCAAGAAAAAAACTATGAGGCTTTACTTCCCCTAGACCTTCAGGTTCTGGAGTTATTGTCAAAAATGTAAAGATATGTTTTATAGCAGCACTGTCTGACCTTCCTGTCTAATGTTTGTTGCCTGTGGGGGGATTTGAATTTCTCCTACAAATTTTGTTGCCCTTGTACTTACAATCTCTGAGTTACAGCTCATTTAGGAAAACAAGAATAAAAATAAAGAAAAATACAGCTTATTGTTTCATAGTGAGTATAAAAAGAGAAAACAGGTGGGAAGAATAAAATACTAATAAAAATCATGCTTTTTAACCTTTGTACAACACTTCACATAAACAGCCAGCATATATATCTGTTTTGTTGTCGCCCTAAACAAGCAGATGCAATAACATGGAATTAAAGTATTCATGAGGTTCACAATGATTCAAATTATGAGTGAATTGAATTCTAAAGACCACAGTACAGACATCTTAATCAGAACACTTTACTCCAGTGATAATAATATAATAATTATAAACTTTATCTATAAAGCACTTTTCTTAACAATGCTTCATGATAAGATAATACCATAATACAATAATAATAAAATTAGATAAAATAAAATTCACCCCAATATAAAAGGTTTTTAAAAAATGTTTTAAAAAGAGATTTAAAAGCAGTGACGTTAGCAAACCTAATCTCAGTAGGTAAGTCATTGCAGTGTTTGTTTGGGGGCCCGGACTGGTTATGCAAAGCCTTGAAGGTCAACAATAGAATTTTAAAATCAATGCGAAAATGAATGGGTATCCAATGCAGGGAAGCCACGAGTGCAGTTATATGCTCTCGTTTTCTTGAACCGGTGATAATCCTAGCAGCAGCATAATGAACTAATTGAAGGCGATAGAGGGAAGTCTGAGAAAATGTAAGGCATGGACAACCCTGTGTAAATCCTCAAAGGATAATCATCATCATCATCATAATAATAATAATAATAATAATAATAATAATAAACGTATACAGCACTTTTCGAAATCAAAGTTACAAAGTGCTTTACATTGTTGAATCAGGGTTAAAACATTTCAGGACTGAAGCAAATACAATCAGGCATTTAAAAATACAGCAAAACAATGAAATAAAAAAAAAACCAACAATAAAGATAATTACTAATAATAAAACTACTACTAGAGTACTAGAATTAATAAATGGCTTAGAAGGATCTGATTTTTGAAATCAACTGAAGTTGGAAGAAACATGACTGCACAACCTTCTTTACTTGGTCATCAAAACAAAGGCCAAAATCAAATAAAACACCCAAATTTCTTGCAGTTGGCTTTATGTTATGTGATAGGTGTTCAAGGTCACTATCTGACTGAAAGAATTGGGTGTAGCAAAGAAGATAATTTACGTTTTGTCATCATTAAGTTTGAGGAGGTTTTGAGTCTAGCAATTGATTGAAAGGCAGTTGGGTTAGGCTGTTATGATTAGTGGATTGTAATGGGACATATAACTGGGTGTCGTCAGCATGGTACTGTACATTATGTTTAGTAATGACCAGACCCAATGGCAGCATATAAATGGAAAACAGCAATGGACCCAGGATTGAACCTTGGGGAACACCATGAGTGAAACAGGAAACAGAAAATGAGGAATTTCCAACAACAACAGATAATGTTCTATTGGAAAGATAGGAGCATAATAAGTTGAGAGTAGACCCTTTTAGACCAACCCAAGTTTCAAAATGCTGTAGAAGGATGGAGTGGTTGACAGTATCACTGGCCGCACTCAGGTCTAGCAGGACCAGAATGGAGCTTTCACTTTTGTCTATAGATTGGAGTAAGTAATTTGACACCTTAATTAAGGCCATCTCAGTACTAAGTAGAGTTCTAAAACCAGACTGAAAGTTATAAAAAATACTGTTAGCACTCATATTGTTGAGAGGCAATAACTTTCTCCAACACCTTAGATAAGAAAGATATTTTAGAAATAGGTCGTTATTGCTGAGGGTGAGAGGGTCAAGATTAGGTTTCTTTAAAATTGGTTGTGCAATTGCATGTTTAAAAAAAGAATGAAAAATACCAGTGGCCAAGGAGCAGTTAATATTTGATAAGATGCAGGGACTGACGGTGTGCAGTACGTCTTTTAAAAGTATAGAGGGAATAATATCTACCTGGGAAGAGGATTTAATATGAGAGACACTGGTTTCTAGGACTGAGAGGGAAATTGACTGAAATTCAGTAGTAGAGGTGGAGGAGCCGCTTATGACAGACTCAATAACCTTAAATAATATTTTGGAGTTATGGGAATTTGTGGAAATCAAACTGGAGAAATAGGCTGATCTGGCCTCTTTAAAAGCAGTATGATAGTTGATCATGTGACTTCTCTGTCGTAAGCCCAGGTTTTAGGACCCAAACGCAGAACACACGGGACAGAGCTCGGTAAGTAGACCAGTCTTTATTGATCAGAAAGTTTGTGGGTAGTGAGAAGTTCGGTGTAGTTGACGGCCGCCTCGGGAACTCGACCAGACCGGGTCGGGGACGAAAACTGGCGGCACTCCGAATGGAGACGAGGCTGCCGGCTCTGGACTGATGAGTGTAGAGATGGTAGCTGAACAACCAGGCGGTGGACTGGTGAAGCGAAGGTGTAGAGTGGTCTGGAGCGGTGATCACCGGCAGCGAATGTGTCTGAGGCAGAGGGAGATCAGAATCACCGATATGCAAGAGGATAATACTTTAATCGTAACTTACTATTTGCCATAACGAACGTGGCGTACTCAACTACGGGGACGATCTGGCGTCGGTGGTGTGGAGGTGCCTGGTATAAGAACGGTGGAGACTGATGAATAATGGAATGCAGGTGGGCCGGTGATCAGCCGCAAGCAGGTACCCAGGTAGCCAGGCTAGAACACAAACAACACAATGACAGACAGAGGACAGCCAGGAGACATAAGGGAGGGTGGAAACACTGGGTAACATGAGGATCAGGGGGGCATAGTGGCTAGCTTTGACATTCTCAGGATTTCAAGGGAGACTTGTAATCTATTAGCCATCTTTTCTGCATTGTCTCTTGAGGGCACTAGTGTGCTCATTGAGCCGTGGAGAAGGGTTATGCTTTTTCTTTCTAATTTTGAGAGGAGCAATATGACAGAAAAAGACAGACAGTGGTGAAAGAGTTAGCCAAGGCATCCGGGCACTACTGCTGCATAAAAGAGCTCGAGGTTAAGGTACTGGACAAAGCTTAACAGAATTCACTGACAGAATCAGCTTTAAGAACATGTGACAGAACAGTGACAGTTTGAGGTTGAAAAAGACCAACTCCAGTTTAATATCTCTGATAATGGAGTCACTGATTATTAGCATCTTAAGTGGGGATTGCTGTACTCCCCAATTCCGTGATGAAGTTGCACCTCGGGAGCTGGACCGAGGCTGTACCAGCTTGTGGCTCAAGGTCGCGAAGAGCAGGCAGTGGAACTGTACCCCGCCCTCGGTGGATGACCCGAGGGCAATCCGCCGTCGGGTGTGGAGGTGTTGTTGGCTTGGGGTGCCAATGCTCAGCTGGTATGGGTTGTTTGGGTGCAGGGGACTGAGGAGTAGGCATGATGGTTGCCTGTGTTTGGGACTGACAGGCCAAATCTTGTGGGAAATCTTGTAAATCCAGGATGTTGAATCTGTGTTTAAACTGATGCGACACATTTAATAACAGGAGTTATGTATGAAAAATCTAATATATGAGAATAGTCAAAAGTACTGTTCATATTATTGTTTGCCATCAACATGCATCAAGTGAGGGGAATGTGAAACGGGCTTAACCTACAGTTCTGTCATCAAGGCTGGATTATCAATTGAGCAAAGTGAGCAACTGCCCCAGGGCCCCAGACAAGCCCCCTAAAAGCATATAGTACAGTGCTTGTCAATTAGTTGCTCATAATTTGAATAACAGTAAATATTTACAGGGATTTGCAACACTATATCAAGTAAGCAGACATTCAGACTGAATTCAGCCCTGTGTTAAAACAGGGGGCTGTGTTGTGGGTGTACTTGTGAGACATTAAATACAATCCAAAAAGTCCAGTTTGAGTAACTCCATGACCATGAGATGGGATTTAACAACAACAAATTATCACGTCAATTATTTAATCTTTCGTCACGATGATAGGTAAACAGTAGAAATATGCTGTTCATGCTACAAAGTAATCCACCAGGAATGTGTGCTTGCATGTATTTGATTGGGAACTGCAGTGCTTTGCTGGATGACATCGTGTTGCAGTTTGGCAGTTTTTGAGTTAGGTTAAACTTTTTTGCCAGATGACCCTGCATTTTTTTGGCCGGAAACCTGTGTTGTAGTTGTTGTTGCTGCTCTGCTAACGTGCTACTTCCTCTACGCTGGCTGTGTATGCATTGTGTAAGGTGGGTGCTGCATTATTTTGTGTGGCCCTGTCAAATTCCCACAAACAATTTGACACACAGAAAACCAGGGGCCAGTATGAACAGGAGGAATGATTACAGCAAGCAATACAGTGATGATACAGTGTTTCAGTGATCATATGGGCACCTGACTATTGTTTTAAAACAGACTTGAAGGTTACATTTTATTTGGATTGTCTGCCTACAAATAGTTTATTTAGTATATGTAACATTTCAACAGCTTTCTAGGTTTGATTAGTGTTGGGACTCCACAGATGAATTCATTCATTTGGGTGATTGTTAACTGAACTTTTGTTAGGAGATTGCACTCTCTTTTGTCCCACAATCCTGAGCCAATGAATGCAGCATTGGCCAGTCTGACCTTTGAACTGGATGTCACCAGGTCAATAAAAAGGTCAGCAATTATTTGTTTAATCTCTTTCTCCTGGAATCTTTCACACGCAGCGGAGAGTGTAACTTTAAAGCTCCCACTTCACATGTTTCTTTGTTTCTGACCACGTGGGTTCATGCTCATGCACGCAAGACATACAGAGGCAGAACAAAGAAACATACACACATTACTTTTGGCGCGCACCCAGACCTGCGCGGGCGCACACACACACACACACATACACTCTTTGTTCTGTAGTGTATTTAGAGTTAGTCTTCATATTGTGTGTTTTTTCTTTGTTTCTTTTTAAATAAATGCTTGTGTATAATTATGCTGGCCTATTTAATGTTAATCTGAGTTCCAAATTGATAGTTTGTGTTTTATGAGACTCAATCAATTAATTAATCATTTCTCTTCTTTAAGAAGAGTGGTGCCCCCGACGACTTAATCATAAATAAGTGTAATGAATAAGATTTGATAATTCTGATTGCATAATTAATTGATCACACCTGCACAAGTGGGTGCCCCCCTTTTAACCATTGTAAATCCAAACAATTAGGTTTAGGCACAAAAAAAACATCTTGGTTAGGGTATGTTCATGAATTGTCACAAACACTTTACTGATAATCTATTAAACATCTACAGACAAAGCAAGACTTTTCTCTATTTTCTCTAATAGTTAAAATTTTATCACTAAAGAATCTTTTGCTTTCTCGTCTGTCTCCTCTCCTTCTGTCGCTTTCAGCAGGTATTTCTGCCTCTGGAGCTGCAGATTCTGGATCGGTGATTGTGGGCCACCTGCTGCCCCCGTGTTCCTGCTCAACAACTGCTACTACAATTGTTATTATTAGTCTTATTACTATTACTGTCATTATTATTCCTATCACTATCATTCCTATCATTATTATTATTACTTTATTAATATTACCACTACCATTACATTATTATTTAAAAATTCTAGGTGGAATTTGCATTGTGCTTCCCCCACCCCCCTTCTTCTCTCTCTCTCTCTCTCTCTCTCTCTCTCTCTCTCTCTCTCTCTCACAGATGGCCGCCCACCCTGAGTCTGGTTCTACCTGAGGTTTCTGCCTCTTAAAGGAAGTTTTTCCTTGCCACAGCGGACTCCTATGCATATCGCAGCCCCTCCCAAATTGACCATCTAGTTGATAGTGCTGCAGGCCCACTGCGAACGACACTCGATTCTATCGCTCCTCTAAAAAAGAAGATAATAAAACAAAGAAGGTTAGCTCCATGGTATAACCCCCAAACCCACAGATTAAAGCAAACATCACGAAAACTTGAAAGGACATGGCATTTCAAGAAGAATCTTGTTTAGTCTGGCAAGATAGTCTTAAAACATATAGAAAAGCCCTCCGTTATGCCAGAGCAGCTTATTACTCATCATTAATAGAAGAAAATAAAAACAACCCCAGGTTTCTTTTCAGCACTGTAGCCAGGCTGACAGAGAGTCATAGCTCTATTGAACCATGTATTCCTATAGCCCTCAGTAGTAACGACTTCATGAGTTTCTTCAATAATACAATTTTAACTATTAGAGAATAAATTATTATTTATCTTCAAACACAGGAACCTTAGAAACAACTGTAAAACCTGCTATATATTTTGACTGCTTTGCTGCTATCGACCTTCTTCAACTAACTTCAACGATTAATTCATCTAAGCCATCAATCTGTCTCTTAGACCCCATTCCTTAGACGTTTTACCCTTAGTTAGCACTTCTTTACTGGATATGATCAATCTGTCTTTATTAACAGGCTATGTACCACAATCCTTTAAAGTAGCTGTAATTAAACCGCTTCTTAAAAAGCCCACTCTTGATCCAGGGGTTTTAGCCAACTATAGACCTATATCTAACCTCCCCCTTCTCTCTAAGATCCTTGAGAAAGCAGTCACCAATCAGTTGTGTGACTTTCTAAATAACAATAGTTTATTTGAGGATTTTCAGGCAGGATTTAGAGTGCATCATAGCACAGAGACAGCACTGGTGAAAATTACAAATGACCTTGTATTTGCATCAGACAATGGACTTGTCTCTGTACTTGTCTTGTTAGATCTTAGTGCTGCATTCGACACCATTGATCAAAACATCCTATTACAGAGACTGGAACTTTAGCTGGTTTAAATCCTATCTATCAGATAAGTCTCAGTTTGTACATGTTAACAATGAATCCTCCAAGCACACCAAAGTTAGTCACGGTTAGTTACGCAAGGTTGGCTTGATCGATAGATATATCGATCAAGCCAAATATAACTAATCAGTTAGCTAAACTTCAAGCATCCCTTAAGGACATAAAAACCCGGATGACCTGCAATTTTCTGATGTTAAACTTAGACAAAACTGAAGTTATTGTACTTGGTCCCAAACACCTCCAAGACAAGTTATCTAAAGATATAGTACATACTCTTGATGGCATTGATGGCAATGGAATCTCAGAGCTATCTTTGAACATGTCCTTTCACTCCCACATAAAACAAACTACAAGGACTGCCTTTTTTCACCTACATAACATTACAAAAATCAGGCACATCCTGTCTCAAAATGATGCAGAAAAACTATTCTATTCTGCATTTGTTACTTCTAGGCTGGATTATTGCAATTCATTATTATCAGGCTGCCCGAATAAGTACCTTAAGACTCTCCAGTTGATCCAGAATGCTGCGGCACATGTACTGACAAGAACTAGGAAAAGAGATCATATTTCTCCAATATTAGCTTCTCTGCACTGGCTCCCTGTAAAATCCAGAATAGAATTTAAAATCCTTCTCCTCACCTACAAAGCCCTTAATGATCAGGTACCATCTTATCTTGAAGAGCTCATAGTACCTTATTACCCCACTAGAACATTATGCTTCCAGAATGTAGGGTTACTTGTGGTTCCTAGAGTCTCCAAAAGTAGAATTGGAGCCAGGGCCTTCAGCTGTCGATTCCCCAGAGTTGCGTGGTAAATGTCATCACCCGTAGACAGGGGAGGGAAGCACAAGAAAACTCTCAGACCTGTACACAGACCCTGCACCTGGGTCACCTAGCAATGATGACTTAATTGCCATGCAAACCATAGGGACCACTGGACCATGCCCCACTCCTGAGAAGGGGGTCATGTTCCCCTAGTCTCACCAGTCCCAAAATTCTCTCAAAGTACCTCCTCACCATCATGTACACATTTTCTAAATGGGTCGAATGCCTCCCAGAACCTAACGATACAGCTATGATGACCGCAGTCTTGCTGTTGAACCACGTGTACAGTTGCTGGGGGCTACCCCTCTCTGTTGATTCAGATCGAAGCACCCATTTCACCTCCAGCGTCTTGACCACCTTATGACACCTTGGAGTCGAAGTAAGTTAGTTCCACATCCCGTATCATCCTCAGTCATCTGGTCAATTGGAACGTGCCAAACGCACCATCACGCACATGCTCAAGAAGTATGTGCACAGCAATGGCAAAGACTGGGATGTAAAACTCCCACTGGTCCTGATGGCCATCAAGTCCACCCAACATCGCTCCAAAGGAATCATACCCTTTGAGATGATGACTGGGAGGGAAATGACTCTTCCATTGCACCTCTTGTATCACCCAGAGTATGCCAGCGACTCGACTACTTACACCGCTAAAGCCTACTACGACAGGAAAATGTCCCATCGCTAGTAGGCGATAAGGTCTTCTACTTCAGATTCACCAAACCGGTGGGAGTCTTAAAGAAATTTAAAACCAGATCAAATCCCACAAGCCTACTCCCAGGGAGAGGGACAACTTCTACACCCGAAAAGGAAGAACAGTCTCCCCTCCAAGAAGAAGGCCATATCACCCACTACCTCAAACTACAGACGTTCTTGGTCACTGAAGAGGACCTCATCACCCAAAACGATTCCTGGGTGGTTTGCTTGCCGTAGCATCAGCAATCGGGTCACTGTTTTCTATCCGTCTTTCAGCCACCAACTCAGTTAGCCTCACACGGGGCACCAAATGTTGGGATTCAGATAGGTCAGGTTTGGTTATTAGCAAAATAACCAATAAATTATGGTAATAAATTACAATAATTATTAATCCATATTAATAATTTTGATCATATTAATAATTGTATTCATATTCATAAATATATTTGACATTTTGTTAATAACCAAATCTGCCTTACCCGAATCCCAACAAGACTAAATACAGATTATTATTGCTAAATCATAAGGCTGGTTGCTACGAAAATACACATTCCCTGGGATTTTTGCCCTTAATATCTTACTGTATTTTGACGTGCAAATGCAAAGATACCTTTTACAAAATTCTTGCTTTTCAGTGTAATAAATTACACACAGGTGGGCTACACATGAATAAACATAAATGCACACAGGTACACACAGATACACAGGTCTTTTCTTACCATTCATCCGGTTCCACAGCAGAGAAACAGCTGGATAAATGTCAGGAACAAATTTGAATAAAAAAGGCTTGTGAGTTTCTTTCACTACAAACATAACAAGACACAAATAACTCATATGTTGACTGTAGTTTTCAGGGAACTATTTTCTCTCTACCGATAGTTCCTACATGAAATTGCTCACATCAAGGTCTGTGGATTATCTTGAGTTGGTCATGATTTCTTTGAAAGAGACATTGCTATTGAGTTTTTCAAATGTATTTCTCGGCGCTTTGAGCACCACAAGCTGAGTGTCATATAGTCCCATTATATTCAAAATATGCAGACATCTCTACGACAGATATCTACAAAACTGGGTTACTCACACCAAAACAATCTAGATGGACAAATCACTACATGTAAGAGGAAAAATATGTATTTTTGATTTAGGGGTGAACTGTCCCTTTTAAGATCCTTACCTCTGGCATAGCTTACTCATAGCTTACTTATTTTTTTCACAATAGCTCTCAGTGGAGGAAACACCACACTGTCTCGGGCCAGAAATAACCATTCCAGCAGACATGAGTAAATGTTGCATTCAATTGAAAATATAAACATCCAACAGATATGTCCATCAACAAAGTTAAAAACTAAAAAGCATATGAATAGGCTGCTTCAACTTTACCTGAAACTTCAACTTAACCTGAAAGTTTATCTGAAAATTAGACAGGTTTTCAAGTAAAAACCTATGCAAAGTAAATTTTGTTTACCATTCACCATATGTGTAACCATGTTGTGCTTACTGTTTGTTCATCCCGGCAAGATGGGGGCAGAGAGATCCTACCTGAAATTCCAACTTGAAATTATGATTTCAGTGGCTGTTCCTTTACATTTTTCAAGTCGGACTTTGCCTAATTGCAAACTGAACGCACCAAAAGACCTGCTTACTGCTGTTTCTTTGCACTGCCTTTACTAAATGAGTTTTTGTGCCATGAACTAAAAGTGTTGCTAGATGGCACATGTAGAAGCTGTGCTTTGTAAAAAAAATGTCACTGTTAAAATAAATATATCCTAAATTAAACAAGAATAAGTAAGACTAGTTGAAGCCGGACCGCCACTGCAGTGTGAATTAATGAAATTGAACAATTTGTACTGCTAGCATGCATGTCTGCAAATGCGTGCAGCAGCATGAAATTCCAATAAAATGAGCATGGGGCAAAGACAACCTTCCCTATTGTCTAATTACTTTTATTAATAGCTCAGAGTTTACACACACAACCAGAGTTTTATAGGAGCTTGTCAGTTTGGACTGCAGTACCGTTTTAAACGGGTGTTTTTTTGGCTTGGCTCTGCCTTCAGTATCCCCCGAGTAGTTAACTAGCTAGCTAATATTAAATGTCATACAACAGACTGTGCTGGGGCTGGCAGTATCCATGTTGTGGGCAAGGCCTTGGGTAGAGTATTTAGCTACAGTACGCTTAACGAATATGTCCCCAAACACAGGTGCCAGTACTCAATATGATCTTTTGACGTACATGGTTTTACATTAGTGCCTGGGCCCCTCTACCCCAGGCGCCAGGGCTTGCATCACAGGGGAAGATGCAGTCAGGTAGTCAGGCACAGTCCTAGCCACCCAACTGTACTATTTTCCCATAGACAGTGCGTTAACTGGACACTGGCGCTGATGACAACTTTTACTCGCCTTGATGAATGAGATTATTATTATTACGTGTTTTTTTTTACTTTACTGTTGTTTTCATTTGATTGGGTGAAGTCAGTATAAATGTATAAGTGTAGAAATGTGTCACCATATGCATTTGCATATGTCAGTTGGACACTTTTTGTGTCCAAATCTAGTAACTTTTTTAAAAACATGACACAGTAGATATGACATGAAATGACTCTAATACATACAGTATCTTCAGTGAAGCATGCCTTCAAAATTCCCAAATACTACTCATATTGAGATTTAGTTTTCCCTTTTTTGCTTAAAGTCAGAAATGTCAATGTACACCACATTGACACACTAACTATCCTTAGATAGAAATAAAGAATAAAGCTCATAAAAAGTATAATATTTAAGAAATCTTTCCCCAAAAGTTTGACATATTCTCATATTTATATTATACTTAAATTCTTTCCTCAGAAAAAAAGCATGCGTGAAGTGGTGTCATATGACAATAAAACAATGTCTCCGAAAATTATATCACAAACACAAGACCTGAACAATTCAAATAAATGGAATTAAAGTTTACTATCCCGAACAGCATTATTTACAGATTTCGGGTTTGAGAGCATCTTTCATATGGAATTAGACTTACAAATATAAATCTCCAATACAAATTTATTATTAAAACTAATTAAATTTCTTAAGTATTTCTTCACATTCTCACTTGTAATTTGCAAGAGACAGAAGGCATGTAAGAGCCTTCACTTTTTTGACAGTGCTGTACACTTCGAAATGTAAACTCTGATACTGTCATTCTCTTGTTTGCAGTGATTAATAGAAGAACCACAGTCACCAACCCGTGCCTAAAATGCAGACCTAAATTTTGTGAGCTTAGTCTTTGCTATGATAGTCATCCAATGAGAATTTACAGAGCCACTTTGCAGAGTTTTTTAAATGAGGACAAGCGCCACCTTTATTTTGAAAGCTAAAGTGTGCACCTCTGATTAGTTAAATGTTGATATAACTACAGGGCTGTGTTTTTGAAATAAAACGTGTGGAGCAGCTGCTCCAGTTGCAGTATCTTATTTTGAAATTGAAAATGTGTTTCTGAGGGGTTAAAGGCTGAACCAATCGACTTCAAAATGATGATTGTGTTGAATAAATGATACAAGGAGTCAGATAAAGCGTCTGAATCATTCGTTATCTATTGGAGGTGGGGGGTGGCTGTTTTTGTTTTTTTAATATTGACCCTCCCCGTGTGGTAGTTTTGTTATTGTCACTTCCTGGTTTATTTTGGTAGAATTCTTCTTCCCTTGTATGTCTTGTGTTTTTACTTCCTTTCTGTGTTTTCCCTCCAGTTTTGATTGTTGGTCCTCCCCTTGATTGTTTGCACCTGTGTCTCATTGTCTCACCTCCCCTAGGGTATTTAGTCTCGGTCTTTTCTTTGTTCAGTGTTGGATTATCGTTGTACATATGGTGTTGTTTCTGCCAAGCGTATCTACCATGAGTTTGTATTGGATTTTTTGTTCTCCTGTGGACCTTGTTTGGATTTTTGGATTTTTGGATTTTGCCTGTTCCCACCTTGGACTCACTCCCCTGCTTTCACCTATGCTAGCCGGTACTTATCTGCCTTTTGTCTGCTCATTACCTGTCTGCTTACTGTTCTGCCCGTACTTGCCTGCATACCACCCCACAATAAACACGGTAGTCATCCGGCTACTTTTCCCTGAGACTGCTTCCTCGTCATCTGCTTTTGGGTCCACATACCTCTATATAGCACCCCTTACGACACCCCGGAGCTACAAATATTTTTCCTTGAGCCTCCCTGAGTAACTGGGGGAAATAGCATGACTCTCCCTCCACCATAAATAACCATATTTTATTATATTCACACCAAAGGTATTAGAGAAAATACCTTTTAATAGCAAACCGTGACTCTTAAAACTTGGCTCTCTGACCCCCATCCCTCGTCGGGGAAAAAAAGCAAACTACCAGCCCAAATTTGTCCTCTCCTGTAATAGCTACTCAAAAGTTAAGTGACAATTCCAGCTCTAAAACAAAAATATGACGCTAACTTAATAATGCTTAGTAATGCAATGAGTAGCACAGAGGGAATGAGAGTTATCACCAAAACAAACAGCTAATTTCTTAAGCAAAATGCAAATCCTTCCTGCAAACAATCACATCATCACACAAGCTGTGTGTGCACTTCAGCAGAATATGAATACCGGTATATGGGTGCATGACAGCCACCCCTCCTACCACACAAATCCAACAAAATTTAATAAGCCTACACATCACACATACAGTGCGCATACAGCCAACATTGATAACCTTTTTCCTAAATAAACCGTAACATGTGGCAGCAGTGGCCAGAATAATATCAATTGGCACAGAGGCCGTAAAAATACAATTAAAACTTTTTTTAGAATATAAGACCCTCCCCACCTCACCGGACCCTCTCCAGTTTGCATATCGCCCCCAACTGCTCCACCGATGACGCCATTTCCCCCATCCCCCCAAGGCTGTGTGCTCAGCCCACTGCTGTTCCCATTGATCACCCACGACTGTTTTGCCAAGTCCAAATCTAATCACATCATCAAGTTTGCTGATGACCCGACAGTGGTGGGCCTCATCAGCAATAATGACGAAACATTATACAGAGAGGAAGTGGAGCAACTGGTGAGCTGGTGCAATGACAACAACCTGTCTCTCATTGTAGAAAAAACAAAAGAGATGGTTGTTGACTTCAGGAGGACACCGGCTGACCACTTTCCACTGTTCATCAGTGGCTCCATAGTGGAGACAGTCTCCAGAAGCACCAAGTTTCTTGCTGTGAACATCTCAGATGACCTCACCTGGTCTCTCAACACTAACTCTGCAGCTAAAAAGGCACAACAACGTCTCCACTTCCTGCAGAGACTGAACAGAGCCAGTCTCTTTCTTATGGTGGAGTCATGAACACTGACCTTAACTGAGGCAAGTGAGGCCTACAGTTCTTTGGATGTTGTTGTGGGGTCCACTTTTTCACACTACTGTATATACCATATGGCCCTGATCTGGCACACATCTGGAACATTAGATGCCTGACATCTGGCCCATTTAAGGTAAAGCTGTGGTTAATTCATCTGCCCTGATTTGGCCCAGATCTGGCCCATGGCATGCTAGACATATGGCCCATGTAAGGTGAGTGTATGGTTAATTTTTTTGACCCAGATTTGTTCCACAACACACCTAACATCTGGCCCATATAAGGTGGACGTGCGTGGCTGAGTTGAGGCAGCCAGACTCACCCTGGGTCAACGCTGTCATTCAAGGCCAAATGTGGGCCATAAGAGAACTGCAGATGGGGGCCACATTTGGGCCAAACATTCATTGCTATCTGGGGTGGGGTTTGTGCCAAACCTATTGAAAAATAGGTTCAGCTCATTAGCTAATTCTGGGTCCCCCTGTACTATGGAGGCCGACTTGCTGCAGCCTGTGATCTCATTCCACACCTCCTTTGTACTGTTCTGTCCCATTTTGGCCTCAATCTTCTCCCTGTAGTTGTTCTTGGCCTCTCTCACTACGTCACCAAGAGTCTAGAACCAAATATTTCACAAAGATGTGCAGAGTAATTTCGCTGTACCACTTTCTGGTGTGACCATTTACACCGCACAAGCAGTATGTACTGACACTGTAAACCTCAAAATGCCCTCTGCTTAACTTTTTTGATACGAGCACAGACACACATACATATCACTCAACAGTCTCTGGTACTGTCACTGTAACACATAATACAGTAAACCTACAAAATATTTTTCAAATGTGAAATGGGGTGAGTATGCAGTCAGTATTTTGTATACTAGTCTTATTGTCATGTACATCCTAATTGTACTGTAAAGTGGTCTATTAGCACTTTATGGACCACATATGTATGAGGGAATGATTCATGAACACACTGAACAAACTGCATTTGCTGTAAATAACATTTTTAAACATTTTCTCTACTGTTTATTTGACTGCTCTTGAACTCTAAGTTCTGACATGAGCACACAATACACACCCCACTACAAGGTCTCTACCCCTGCTCACCTGGGCTGAGGGACTGCTGGTTCCAACCCTCAGCAGATGGCTGGGTCACCACAGCCTAAGGCCCCCACACACACACACACACACACAAACACAAGAAGCCCTGGAAGAGCAAAGAAGATGAGAGCTGTCATGATGAGGCTGATAAGCTGCAGCATGTAGGCTGCAAAAGGACTGAGAGATCAGAGGGGCATGAAAGATTTGGAAGCCACCGAATCTTTCAGCTGCCTCTCAAAACATCCTACACAGCTGGGATAAAAGGGTGGGTTTCTTACTCCTCCAGTGTGAGCCACAGATTATAACAAGTCACAACTAAAAAGCCTGTGAACATTCTGACATCACCTAACACGGGACTGGCAATGCTTTCACATCATGGAGAGTCATTTGATTCATTGTTATATAAAAAATATTGGCTAATGAAACTGAAAAGATGATTAAGTCCTCATTCTCAAATGTTAGATTTATGTACATTATATTAAGTATCTATTATATTCTCACAGGGAGAGCACAGCAACGATATTTTCCCCAACCTGTACATATACGTACTAATCCTTTTCAACGGATCTACAAAGTGAAGTGACTGTACTGAATCACCATTGTCACCAACCGAATCAGTAGCTTTTAGCAGTGGAGCTCCTCACTGGTTACTCCCGATTGATTGGGGCCAAAAATCATACCCCTTCTTTTCTTTTCAGTCATAACTCACAGAACACACAGCCATCATACACACTACTGGAATGAGCAGAATTTACTCTTTCTTGTGATAGCTTTCTCTGAAATCCATGGTGGATAAACGCTTGATGTTCATGGTGGATAAACGCTAGATGTTTTTCTTAGGGTGAAGGCAGAAGTAATCCAGTGATTGTACATCCATGGTTACAGTGAGGAACTGCTAGTAGTTGTTAGTGTTGTTTAAGGTGTTTAAGGTACCAGAGAGACATGACCAACACGTTCTCACTCCCAACTCGTCAAATACGGCAGCTTGGTCAGTGGCCCTACCCTTCAAATTATGACGCTCTACATAGCCCTCTAGTGTCAATGTTGCACACGCAGAACTATTGCTTTCACATAGAAAAAGAACAGTGGTCTCCTGGGTGAAAGTCCTGTGTTTGACCCATCCAACCACACCAACCTCCTACCTATGCAGACTTTTCTCGCTCTTTATACTATGTCACCTGACTTCGACGGCACATCAAAACATTACACTGTTGTTCTCCTCAAAGTTAGTTCTTGAAGTTAGCTGGCAGACTTTGTGTAGTAGCCCTGGAAGCAGGGTCCATGGGGGGAGTTCACACCTATGTGTGAATACCTGGAGGAGTTCAATGGCTCTCCTTTGTTTACAGAACAAAAGAGCATGCTGTCCTAATCCTGATCGCAATAAGGACAATTGAGCAGTTTCAGGTGTTGCCCACTAAGTAGGATCTGAGCCACACCACCTCCTCTCCACCATAGAGGCCACAGTGCACAGCTTTGCAGCTTTTAGGGCACAGGAAAAAAAGCAGAGAGTTAGAGAAATGCAGTCGATTTTAAAAAGTTTGCAGTGTTAATAGAATTCTCGTCGGCTGAACATGGACTATAAGAACTAATATTTATAGATTAATTGAGACTGAGACCGACCCGCTGGACGTACAATGGTAACAGGTACGAGGCCTGAGGCATGGAAGGATAAGTACTAATTGAATGTTCAAGCAAAAAGATAAGTTTTCAGCCTAGGTTTAAAAGCCTCACCAGAGTCAGAATGTCTGATGTCAGCAGGAACATTATTCCAGAGAAAAGGGGCACGATAGAAAAAGGTCCAGCAGCCAGCTGACTTCTTTTTAACTCTAGGGACACATTCCTTTTAGACTATCACAAATTGTTTTAATAAGGCATAGAATGCCGCATCAGATGGTTCTTATTTTGCTTTACACTGACATTCTCCTCTATCTATACATATACAGATATTTCTCTTTGTTGAAAACATGTAGACATACAGGAAAAACACCAACTTATACTGAAAATAACATTATATGGCATGTAGATGTTATACCATACGCCTGCAAATAAAGATAATGAATACCAAAGGGTTAAAGTGCTATTTTTGCAGTTATGTAATACATAGTGTGGCTAAGGCTGAAATATGTTGGGTAGGAAACAAACATGAGCATGAGACATGGGTGTTGCGTTCAAAAGAGCATCCAGTATGATGGCCTTCGGACTGCAAAGCACTGTGGAATTCTATGGTTAACATCACTTGCTCCTTTGTTTGTCTCGAGCAATGCTGATGTGATTGGTGTAAGATCAAATCTTTCTAGGAGCTGTTAAAACAAACTCACAGGATGTGATGTCAGAAGTACAAACGCTCTGCAGGAAGAGTTGGAATTGATAGCCGACCCCTGCCTGCCTGTATAAATGACAGATTACTCTTGGTGAAAACTCAGCCAGAGCTTATTACATACAGTTGTTTTTTAAGCTGCTGTTGTTTTCTCTCCATTTTTTTTATCAATCATTACATTCCCCTCTAGCTGTGTCAACACACCCATTTGATTCCACCCAGTTGATCCTTGTTTTGGTGTATAATTTATTTATTTATTTTCCTTTGAAAGTTCAGAACTGGGTGAGAAAAGTACAACAGTGAGGATTATTCACATGGTGCAAATCAAATACTAATTTGCTGTGTGAATTCAGCCTCAGTGGGATGTGTTTTGCTTATAAAAACCAAACTAATGCACAGACTTCTGTTGGTGACAGCAGGAGAGGCAGCAGCAGCAAACCCACGTAACAGCTCTCGTTTACGAGCTGTTATATCTTCCCGTTCGGCTGAAACTGTGACAATTTAAAGACTTCCTTTAACAGGAAGCCTGAGCAGTAAATATGGTTGATGCTGGGGTAAAGTCAGAGGTTTCTTGCCCTAATAAGATTTGTTCATGCGGATTTGTGGCTTTTACAATTCCTCCTCACAAGTTCTTCTCTCGTCCGTTTGATCACCTAACACAAGATTATGTTATGGCTCTGGATTAGTTTCCGAGGGAGCGGCCTGGCATCATAGGTGTGTCTCTCTGCACCCTAAGAGGCTTATGGGAGAAATATGTGTTGGCTAATAGCTTTATATTTTTCAGGCTTTTTTTTTTTGGATGAGAGAATCAGATTTCTCTTCCCCCTCTCTCCCTAAAAAGTTTGTCACATAGACACTGATTTGTCATAGACACTGCAAATCCAGTTTTACTGTGTAATACGTCTGAACATGGCGGTAAAGCTTTGGCTTTAAGTCTGACTACACCACAGGAGAGGGGCTTTGCAACAACGCAGGCCTGTCAAATGGGTAGTTGGAGTATTCTCATGCAAGCGGAGCTGGGTAAGACGCTACAGTGTTGAGTTCACTCTCTGGTCGTGCAACTGCCGAGACACCTGAACATTACACCCATATGGTGGTTGATGGGTTGGAAACCATCAGGTTTATAGTACACTCAATGAGTGTAGTGATGGCTCAGCTGTAAATAGCATACTGCACAGGTGTGTTCACTTAATGTAACAAGCCGTTTCACAGCAACCACATCATCAAAAAACACAAAAAATTACTGCACTACCCTAAAAAACAATGCTATTTATAAAAAACATTTACCACGTGATTTACCAGATATAATCATTTGCATTAATTATTTTGCCAAAATAATTCAGATTTCATACAGTTATACTTATGTTTCAGGTCAGATTTTAAGTAAGTACTACGTCAAGCCAAAAGAGAGTACTAAAGTAGTAGATACAATATATAGTATGCGCTGAGAATGCACTTGACTTACTTTAGAGAATGCAAACATAGCTCTCACTCTAGCACCAGATGGCTTGTGGCAATGGCGCAACTACCCCATATCCCTGCAGCACCTCAATAAGATACAGTACATGGCCAAAAGGAAGAGGACACCTGAATATCATAAATATATATGTGAGAGTCATTTTTAAACAATGGACATTTTCCTGCTGCTGTAACAGCCTCCAGTCTTGATACGGTCAGTAAGCACAGGTTTTAGTCTTGATCTCTGTACAGGCATGATGGTACCAAACCTGGCAACCTCACTGTGACAACAAAGCTCCAGGAAGCTGCACACACTGGCCTTGTTCTCTTGTTCACCAAGAAATAGTTCCAGCACATAATAAACCACCACCTTCCAGTCTTTATGCTAAGCTAGGCTAACCCCCAGCTGTGCCTAATGTACAGACATGAAAGCAAATAAGCATATTTCGCAAAATATTCAAATATTCCTTTAAAAGAGTACTCCACCAATTTAGCATTGCACCCCTAAAACATTGTCGGACTTACGATGGACAGTTCAAAAAAACAAAGGCTCAAAATTGATGCAGCAGAACCAGAGATATCATCTTTTTTACTTTTTTATTTCACACATTCTTCTTCCTTGTCAAAACCTGGTGCCTACATATTACCCACAATGCAACTCGACCACCGACTGTTTGGTCAGAGATTCAGGTGTGTTATGCTAATTGTGGCTAATATGTAGCCTCTAGCCTCAAGCAGAGATGAGGAGCAGGCTACAGAGGTCTGGTAAGCTCACTTCTTTCTAACTCCACACCCCCATTTTCAAACCTGTAGTCTTCAGCCCCAACCGATACTGACTCAAGTGACACCACTTGAGGACACAGCTCCCTCTGGAGACACGAAAGGCTTTCTACAATTTTTTACACATATGGAGTAGTACTCCCCAACACCTGGAAACACACTGTGATGTGTAAAAGAGAGTGTGTATAAGAGTTCCCCTTTAACTTTTAATAAAGCAATGGAACACCACTGGGCAACATACTGTGTTGGCAAATCAAAATAAGTGCAAGCTCACATTGTAGGTAAATGTACTGTGTAGTTATACGGTTATCTCACTGTGTTACTCTGATAACTTGTAAAATCCTGTCTCATATTATTATAAACCGTTCTGAAGTGTTTTGGCGTCTCTCCACTACCTGAAGCAACAAGACGCCACCGATACAGCCCCCCCATGAAAAACACCCTCAGTCATAAAGTATTGCACAGGGTTGTCCATATAATTTTGGCCACAAGGTGTATGTGAATATTGTCGTCTCTCACCTACTGTATACTCTCCTACTCTCATTTTTTTCCATCCCCCCTTCCTTCATCATTTTCCACCCCCCCAGCACCTCCCACCCTCACTTCAGTTTCTCCATTCCTTTTCTCTCCCGCCTCCCTCCATCTCTACAATCGGCTGGCCAGCCAGTGAGCTTGCCTCGTCAGCAGAATCAACAAAGACGGGGCCGTTTTGCAGTAGGTCCCATGCATTGCTAATCAGCCTCTCATTCAGCATGGATGGGATTAGGCTGCAGGTACACGGACCCTTGTATTGTAGCAGCATAAATCAAGGCCCCCGTCGAAAACGCCACAAATTACCGGCAAAGCGACCTGTCTGGTGAACCCGGAGAGCAGGGTTATACTGTAGTACCTCGACATCTTCTGAACACACAGTCATATTTGCTCAGGAAAAACACTGAAAGAGCATGCGGGCACATCGGTGCTTGGCATTTGCAGTCGATGTTTCGTCAATATAAGCTCATAACGGTGGACAGCTATGAGCCTATGAAATATATGATGGCCACTCTCTCTGTTCTTAAAGACATGTTGGGAGAATGCAGTTATAAATAGGCACATATGCAGGGGTTGTGTCACAGCAGGTTTTTAACCAGCGAAGGATGCCAGTGGGCTTTTGTTCCTGTTGCTTTCTCCGTGTACACTCACCGTTGTGACATTTATCCAGCACAGAATAACCCTGCTGCCCTGACCGAGCACTACCACCACCTTCAGGTCACGCTTCCATCCTCATTCAAACTCAAATGTCAGCCATGCTCTCTCTTTCTGTCTGCCTTTCAGTCCGTCTGCCTTTGCCAGTCCTTGAGAAGTGGAGAGCGAGGAAGGTGGCGAACGTGACCACGTGGGTGGTCATCATGCACAGATCCAAAATGGCGGGCAGACACGAGAAACTCAAACAAAGGGGAGAGCCAAAATGGAGGACACGCTCTATTTGTCCTCAAGATGGCATGGAGCATAGCTAGTTATGCTACCACGCTATCTGAGTTGTCTGAGATGTGTGTGTAGGTGTGTATATGTACATGTAAACGTGTGTGGGTTAGTGAAGAGGATTTAATGCGTCAATTAGGATGCGTCTGCACCCTATGGATGCAGTGCAAAGATTGCAGCCAAAAGTCTGTCAAAATGATCTTATAAGTTGCAATCCGTTGAACTGCAACACATAGTATTTTGTGTATTTTATGTGTTTTATTTCTTTATATTTCGTCATTCACTGTGGTATTTTATTTCTCTTGTTGTGAAGCACTTTGTACTTTGTTTTGATAAGTGCTCTATAAATAAAGTTTTATTATTATTTATTATAGATATCCCACACATACTGCTGGACTAATCCATCCAATTTACACATTTTCTAAGTATTGTTTTCTTCAGTTCATCAGTATCATAAATATTGTAGTTGACAATGATTAATGTGAAGAAGTGCTTTGTTGTTGGAGGAGAATTACATGACATGGGATGGCTGTGAAATGTGGATTTATGGTTTCTTTGTTTTATCCTGAAAATGTAATAATAATAGAACAAAAACGAATCACAGCCTGCATTTCTAATGTTTAGAAATCATCTCATATATGATCCAAATCCTAGTGTGGATATAGATAAGATAAAATCTGATTTCAGTAAACTCACATTTACACAGAGGAACATAGTGTAAGTGATTTGTGTCTCTAGAGGAGAAAGTGCAAGAAGTGATGCAAACAGTAAAACATTAGACTGAGAAGTTAGGTCTAATTATGGAAAAGGAGCACTGCATAGATCAAATGTTTTATAGTAGAGAGCTGTGCCACACGTACTGTAGTTTTTACTGTATAGTTTTTATTTTTCTGAATAAACAAGTTATATAAATACTCCTTTCTTTTTAGTGTCCATAAATCAACAGCAATATCAGTGTGTCTGTACTGCCCCTGGTATAGAAGATGTGTGTGACATGTTCTGTCTGATACAGAACAAACCTAAAAGAACTGAAAGACAAGCAACAACAGCCTCAGGTTCATGCTTTATTTGAGTTACTGACAGACTAACGCCAATATTCAATTAGACAATCAACCGAAAATTAATAGGCATTACTTAATTAAGTCATTTTTAAAGCAACAATGCTAAATATTCATTGCTTCCAGCTTGTCAATTGTGAATATTTGCTGGTTGTCTTTGTCTTCTGTGATAGCAAATGGAATATCTTTGGGGTTTGGGTTGATCGGACAAAACAAGACATTTAAATATGTCATTTCGGTGTCTGGGAAATTGTGGAAATTTGTCACAATTTTCTGACAATTTATAGACCAAACAATTAATCAAATAATTGAGATTAGTCCATAATGTAAAAATCATTAGTTGCAGCCCTAATTTGAATAAATGCACACATACTATCTCAAAGCCCAAAACATGGCGCGCACACACACACACACACACACACACACACGGCTCCAGTCTGTGTCACACACCGTTTCAAGAACGTGTAAGACGGAGCTTTGTTGGGTGCCCAGCTTATGTGGACCACAGTTCACTGATCAATGTGACCAACACAAAGTATCACTTTCAGTTCAGCTTTTCACAGTCTGTGTATTTCAGTGAGCAGGCACTATTCGCTCCCATGTCTTCCACTGTGAGGAGTGAAAAGCTCAGCAGTGGTCATTCTAAGGATGTCTTTCCTTTTCAAAGGAGCCTCTTGCTCCTGCTGACCAACAGGTCAATGATTTTCTAACACAGCCTCGTCGTCGTCGTGTTGAGGGAGCACGGATCCAAAAAGTAGGTCACTATTTCCTCGATGCTCCGTTCTGCACGTCGCTCCGACTCATAAACATCATCCTCCCACGAAAGCCGCAGCCATCCCTGTGTACGACATGACTAAAGCATCTCAGATCAAGTGAAGGTTGACAAAAGGCAGGGAAAAAAGGAGGATGTTTCATTCCAACATATCAAGGGAGTTGCTTTGTTTACTTGTGTGGGTTTATTACTCCATGGTAGGTAAGGCATAGAAACAACACCAGGCCCAATAAAGCACATTGGAAAGTTGTGCTAGCAGCATCCTCCTCACTGTCTTTTGAAATGTGTAATTAATGCATACAGAGTTTGTGTATGTTTATTTATCTGTTTTTTCTGCATTGTGTATTAGTTTTTATTCCCCCAGAATTCTCTGGAGGTTTGAATAATTGAAGTGATTTGTATTCTCTTAAAGGCAGTAAAGGAAGGGCCCGGGGGAATGGCTAAGATTGAAAATACACAGGGCCTAAAGTTTATCTCCATCCGCCTCCTTAAACATCCCTTTTACTGTTTAAATATCTTTTATGAGTTTGTAATATAGAGGGAAATGGAGGGGAGAGAGTAAAGGATTGTAGATGACATGTTTTTCAAGAGCCCGTATGATAAAAAGGAATAATAAACATTTGTTTTAAAAATAAATATACAATTCTTCCTTGAACCCTAAATATAGACTCTGCTTTTTTTTTGATGAAATAAGCTGTATATTGTCAACTGCCTGCAAGCCTCTCCCAGTACAGAAGGTAAAATGTTGGCAGAGACAGTATTATTCAAATGTTGCATGGGGCCTCTGCAGCATTTTGAAAGGTTAAACAGCACTTTAAACGTAGGCTGTCCAAATGTTAAAAGCACAAAAATATTGCTTGTTGCAGCGTGCAACATGAAAAGCACAAAAACAGCGCCCACACAAACAGGCTCTCAGGCGAGAGCTGGGAGTTAACACAGTGATGGTCGCCATTATGTGTTACATTCTCTGACATAGGTAATCACAGAAGAAGACATGGTCATTTAGTGGAGAAGTCAGTCATGTCTGGAGTACAGAGCATCATTTTATACAACTTTAAACAACAAGCTGCTTAACCTTAAATGTACCTCAGGTCTTTAGCAGCCCAGGACTGTATTGTAACAATGTTATGGTGTCAAAATGATAAAAAGCATAGTTTTTCTAATGTTTTTCTCTGAAAAGTATAGGGTCGCTAGAAACCTGAGATGTGTAAGAGTGTTTTCCTGTTTGGCCTCATGATGACACTGTTATCTCACTGTACTATGAATAAATACAGACACAATAATGAAAAAGTGTGTTTATATTAGCTTACTGTCACAGTAACATAATGGTGCAGCACCTGGGTGCCAGGTTTAGTGCAGAGCAACATTTTCTTTGATATTGGAGGGTTTCGATGACAATAGCTCTGGAAATTAAATTGTACCTGAGGCTGCTGATGAGGAATTCATTTTTATGCCATTTATGAATTAGATCAAAAACAGAACTGGTACATTTTGCCCTGATCAATCAGTAGCAAGTGACATGGATGTTGCAGCGGCAGTCACTAAGAGCAGTTACCTGAAAGGTTTCCAATGCCAATTTAGAAGTTGTTGTTTCTGTAAATCAATTTACAACAACCTGTACAGCTGCATTGAGCTCATGTACACTTGTCGAAATGTTTGTGTCCATTGTTTTAGCTCTGGCACTGGATTTTCTGGAGTTTAGAGATCTGTGTTAAGGGGTTACTGAGCAGCTACGGAGCACATAACCAAGCTTACTTGAGCCTTCTAAAAATATTTACTATACCTTGGTGCTGAAGAGGCTTCAGAGATACAACATGGAGATCACAAATACTATGATTGGTCCTGGCGTGTAATCACCCCCCACCCCACATCCTCTGTGGTGATGCCATAAATACGATGCCGATGCCAAAAATACCATACAAATCAAGTTTACCTACTTATTCACTGAGAAGTAATAAAAAGGTTTGACCTGTGAACACATTAAATCAGTCTATTAGGGAGAAATTTTACTGTTGGCAAATATATGGACCAAACGTCACCGCAAGCAGTGCGATCGCCCCAGGAAGAGGGGGGAGAGAACCGGGATAAGAGCTAAGCTAACCCAGCTTGTACCTAAAGCTATTCCACTATCAAGCCTACTTCTGGCTAATGTCCAATCGCAGGAAAATATAATGGATGAAATAAGACTCAGGCAAAGTCAAGGCAGACTCTGTGTTTATCATCAATGATGCTTGGCGCTCAAACATAGTCAACGTTGATGGACAATGTTTTTCAGATGTCAAGTTTTTAATGTTAAGATGTCGACCATACCATCTGCCCAGAGAGTTTACCAGTGATTTTGTTGCTGCTGTTTACGTTCCCCCAGACGCAAATTGAAAAAATGCATTACAGGAACTGTGTGAGGTCATCAGCAGTCACATGACAAAACAACCTGATGGTATTTTTATTGTAGCTGGTGATTTTAATCAAACAGACCTCAGAACTGTTTTACCTAAATTTTACTAGCATGTCCACACTCCCACCAGGGGCAGCAATACCCTGGACCATGTTTACATGAACATTTCTGGCAGCTACAAAGCCCTCCCCCGCCCCCATTTTAGTCAACCAGACCATATTGCCCTGCTTCTCCTGCCTACTTACACCCAGCTGATAAAAAGGGTCAAACCATCAGTAAAAACAGTTAAAGCTCTACCGGACTGTTTTGAGTGCACAGACAGGCTCATGTTCAGCGATACTGCCACCCAGGATAACCACATCAATCTTGAGGAATATACATCAACAGTGACATCATAAATCAGTAGATGTGTTGATGTGGTGATCACAAAAACAATAAAATCATTCCCCAACCAGAAAGCCTGGATGAATGGAGAGGTGAGGGCCCTATCCAGAACTAAAAAAGCTGCCTTTTGATCAGGGGATAAGGAAGCTTACAGCACCACTAGAGCAAGACTGAAAGCTGGCATAAAGAGGGCAAAGCTGAGACATCAGGAGAGACTGGAGAGAGACCTCAACACCAACAAGACAGAACGTGAACTTTCAGCTCTCAGCTCTCCTCACCATCTCAAATTAATCCCTGTAGTTGTCTACTGAGTTTGCTTGGATTAATAAAGACAGCATGTTACTTGTTACTTGTTTTATTCTCATATCATCCGTTTGATTATAGTAACATTTGTATTATCATTATTGTTGTGTTATTCTATCCTTATGTACTCAAGTTATCATGTCAAGCTTTTTTTGTCTTCCATATTCTCTTGGCTATAAAAAACAAAAACAAATGAGTGTTTCTGCCTAAGATGAAGAAACCGGTTTCTACCAGTTTGCACCTCTCGATGATAGCAGTGTCTGGCTCAGCTAAATTACAAAAACCACAACATCTTATACAATGGTTGTGCAGGTCATAATATATGTCCTTTTAAGCCAAGAGTTACAATTTTAGCTATTTCATGCACGTTGAATACTCATAGCCTCATACTCGTTTACTTTTATGCCATAGGTAATCATCCTTTTCATATTAATACTTCCTGCATACACTATACTCCTTATTTTTATTATGCTCTCAGTAAGCATTCCTTTTACAGTCATGCTTATTATCTTCATTTATTACCATTTATAATTTATTATAATTGATTATCATTTACAGTTGGGCTTATTGTTATCATTGTACCCAGTAGTTTTATTTGTTTAGTAAGTCTTTTTGGAGCTTTGTGTGGTACTTTTCACAGAAAATACAAGAAAGGAGGGAGTGTGTAGGTGAGAGGAACTTTCAGGAAAGAGATCACATACGCAGGATGTCACAGTGTATATAAGGCGAAGGAGATTTGAAACAATGTTCTTTTTTGGGGTGTCTCTCTTTAGTTGCTGCACGCCACGTTGTTCTTACCATTTAGGGCATTGACCGTACATTCTACCTTTAAATCTTTACTCCTTTGTTTCTTATCTTTTTTATCTTTATTTTTACTTCATTGCTTTTTATTGGACTTTGTATCTATAATCTTATCTTGACTGCACATTTTACAACTTGCATGATTTCCGTGTAAGCTGTAAAATACATTGTATGTTGAATTCAAAGAGAATGTGAAAAACTGCCAGTGCTTTGAGAACACAATTCAAACGCTACATGAATGCAAGGCAAACATGGAGAGAATGCCAGAGCATTGTGACAATAAAGCATCTCCCATTGATTTCAAAAGCAATGTTCCTTTCATGCCTGAGGAGCGGTGGCCCCCGTGCAGCTTGGCTCTAACCCTGCGCACTTGGCCCCGAGACACATCACAGAGCTGGCTGTCTTCATCTGCTCTTCTCTTCTGTGAAGCTGATGTAGCACATTTTGGTCAGAATAAAAGCCAGAACTACCGCCACCACTGGGACCACTGGGATGAGTTAGGCCGTTCCTTGTGTGCCCCCCATGGATAATCCTTCCCACAATTCATAGCCTAATGGGATACATGAAAATGTTACAGTACCATGATTTCTACAGTCTCTGGCAGCTGCTGCTTCCTTCTTTTTTTAGATCCTGTCTCTCCCGTGTCAACTGCCAAGGCCTCAATCAGGAACACAAAAGAGAGGGAAGGTGTGTGTGAGAGAGCTTGGTTGTGGAATATTTAGCCAGCATGCGGGTGGTAATGTGGTATCAGAGCAGAAATACCTTTTACCACAGTGATTTGGATTGGAAACATCAGTTTAGTGTTTGAGGAAATTAGTATGTGCACACACACACACACACACACACACACACACACACACACTTTCAGACAAATGGAGTGACATGCACACACACCTGCAGTGCAGCTTTTACTTAGCAACATGGTTTCAGTCAACCTGATTTCTATTGATGAGCACTTTATCTCGGAGAGAAATAAACAGACACCACAGATGGTGGTGATGATGATGTGTATTTCTGTGTGTATGTGAACACGCTCGTGAGCCCTGATCTACAGTGATACAGTGTTATTGCTGCTTTCATCCCAGACCTATCATAGTAAACAGGACAAATTAGACTTTCACATTTCAGCTGCGTTTGATTTGCTTCACAGTGTTGGGTTTTTCAATGCCACTGCTCCCAGCAGCAGGGGAGCGACAGGCACCTGGCGCTGCTTATGGAATCTCTAAATGTAATTACAGCTGTGTTAAGAACTTGAGCCCCACCAGTCGTTACAGAGAGGTGGTTCTATTGTGTTGAAACCCTGGGAGGTTCAGCAGCACCTGCAGCTCTTCTGAGGCCCTTCAGTTACGGTAAAATATAAAGGTGTGGGAATGTCAGTTTTGATTGTGTGTAGTCATGTGCCCTTTAAAAAAACACTCGTCAACACATGTCCATCCAAAACATGGACATCCCTGTCCATACTATAAATTTTGGTATGGAATACGCCTGGTTCCAGACCTCTGAATCTCTGCCCACATCTATGTTTTTCCCCATGATTCAAATGGGTCTTGTTTTGTGCCCACTGATGGCTGTTTTCCTGGTTGGAGAATCAATTGATCAATCGGAGCTTTGTTGGTGGGATTGAGAATGGGGACTTTACTTTCCTGTGTCAAAGCCAGGATCCCTTCCAAATAATAATTGCAACAAGTATGGATGATGATGCAGCTATAAAGGTTGCTGAAAATCAGCTTACAGAAATAACAACTCTTAAATTGGCATATTTCTTTGATCAACAGACAAAGGTTAATTTAACTGCTCCTATCAACTGCTACCACAGCTTCTGTGTTAACTGAAAAATGATGACAGGATGAATAAATCAGACACTACTTGGGGCATGTATCTTTCACTTTCAGATGATTCAATATATATCTAGATACTTGTTCCATGATCCGATACAAAAATGATGCAGATACATTTGTAATGATACAATACACTGAGATTCAAAGCCAATTCAATATGATTTGTTTCAGCTGTGATTTAATACAATTTCAGGTTCAATAGGATTTTGATATTTATATTTGCTCAAGAATAAAAGTGTATTAGTTTTGAGTAACTTTATCTAAATCTAAAATATCTTTTCCGTAAGTACTGAAAATGACCACGTAGTAAACAAGGACAACAGAAAACGTTTTAGCTAGTCCCCATGGTAGACGAATTTTGCACTGAAATGCTGCTGATCGAGTATTGTTTCTCAGTTCCAGGGTAAGTGTCATCCATTTAAATTTGGTATGTTCCTCAACACTATATAGGCACATTTCTTTGTAAATAAAACTGCTTATGGCTTCAATTACTTTCAACTAAGAGGGGATAGGAGCCAGGGTGATTTGGAAATAGCAATAGCTGTTAATGCTTTTTTCAGTAAGTAGATTGCCCTGAGAACTTAGCTAGCTAGCAGAGGAGAAGTGTGTTGCACACAGAGTCCTATTCTAGCTGAGCCGGATGAGAGCATGCACGTCTTTCGCTGGCTGAGCCGACTGACTTCCTGTTGGCTCCCTGCAGACTTGAAGCGCTTTGAGTAGTCGGAGAACTAGAAAACAACTACACAAGTACATTCCATTTACCATTTACCACGAATGGGATACAATAATTGTACAATTTATTCATACGACTCTTCTTGACTTTCCAAATTATTGGACAGAATGGATCAAATTTGGGTTATTTGTGACACTCAGAAAAAATTATTCACCGTTTTACAGCCACTTTTTTCCAATGATTGTGTAAAAAAAAAAAAGCTTTGTGGGCGAGTGTGCATAACCTGATACTCCCAGAAGTTGCAATACCCAATGCAGCCACAATGCTAAAAATCATATCACAGCCCAGAGCCGCTCCTGGGGGCTTTGGTTGCACATACACACACACACAGAGGGACAGGGACACCACACAGACACCAAGAGAGAGTTACTTGGAAAGTTGTATTTCTGAATCTTGTATTGTTTTTCTGATCTGTATCAGTTAATCTTTACACCGCTAGTTACTACTGATTAGTCATGACAAAATAACCCCCCTTCAAAAATAGTGAAGTGAAAACAAAATTTTGTCTGATTATCAGGCTAGTATGGATACCCACTGTCCCCACAGCATGAATTTGCATGGTTTTGTTGACACCATGCAAAGAAAGTGGATATCAAGGTGCAAAAGCAGCATAAGAAAAGGAAATGGAATGTGGACTGATGTGCTGAAGTGCTGCGGTAAGCGTATTGTGTCATTTCCGGTCACTGGTGTTTGTGTTTTACTAGTAGCGTATTTCTGCTGCTCTAGTTAATTTTCACAGTTAATTTTGTTCGATTGTTCATTAGTGATTAACTATCTGCTATAAACTTACACTAGTTCTATTCAAGCATTCATAGCTCTCTCCTTCTTTTAACGACTTCCTCGCTAATCCCACAGTTTACACGCTATTAATTTTTGCTAGCTACCATTCTTCAGTTTAGCAGCTAGTGATGGCTTCTCTCTCTCCCTCTCACTCTCCTGCTCTCTCTTGCTCTGTGTGTCAAATGTTTAGCTATTCCTCTGCCTCCTTTAGTGATAATGGTACATGTAATAAATGTAGTTTATTTGTAGCATTGGAGGCAAAGCTTAGAGAATTGGAAACGCGGTTCCGCACCATGAGAACTCAATCATTAGCTGCTGTAGTTAGCCAGCCCCCTGTAGCCGGTGCGGACCGACCAGAGGTAGCTCCTGTTAGCCGCTGGACGCTGGGTGACTGTCCGAAGGAAGCATAGCCCTAAGCAGAAGCCCACGGTTCACCACCAACCTGTTCACGTTTCTAACAAGTCCTCTCCACTCAGCGACACAACCGCTGAGAAACTAACTCTGATTATTGGCAACTCAATTTTAAGAAAAGTGAAGTTAGCGACACTCGCGACCATAGTCAAATGTATTCCTGGGGCCAGAGCGGGCGACGTTGAATCCTATTTAAAACTGCTGGCTAAGGATAAACGTAAATACAGTAAGATTGTTATTCACGTCGGCGGTAACGACTCCCGATTACGCCAATCGGAGGTCACTAAAGTTAATGTTGAGTCGGTGTGTACATATGCAAAGACAATGTCGCACTCCCTAGTTTTATCTGGGCCCCTGCCAAACCTGACCAGTGATGACATGTTTAGCCGCATGTCTTCATTCCGCCGCTGGCTGTCGAGGTGGTGTCCAGCAAACGATATGGGCTTTGTAGATAATTGGCGGACTTTTTGGGGAAGACCTGGTCTGATTAGGAGAGACGGCATTCATCCCACTTTGGATGGAGCAGCTCTCATATCCAGAAATCTGGCCGAGTTTATTAGTGGACCAAAACCATGACAACTCAGAGTTCAGACCAGGAGGCAGAGTTGCAGTCCTACATGCTTCTCTGCGCTTCCAGAGCAGTTACCCACACAAAACTTCTTAGAGACGGTGTCTGCCCCACTTAAATTAATAAAATCTACAGTTAACAGAAGAGGAGTTCTAATTAAAAACCTAAACAAAAAAACAAAACAAAACATTGAAATAGCACAACAAAATAGGAGAATTAAATGTGGACTCTTAAACATCAGATCTCTGTCATCTAAAGCTGTATTGGTGAACGAATTAATATCATATTGAGTATCATATTGACTTATTTTGTCTTACTGAAACCTGGCTGGGTCATGAAGAATATGTTAGCCTAAATGAATCCACTCCGCCCAGTCATATTAATACTCACATTCCTCGAGGCACCGGCCGAGGAGGGGGAGTTGCAGCCATTTTCGACTCAAGCCTATTAATCAACCCTAAACCTAAA
This sequence comes from Siniperca scherzeri, assembly GCA_027580175.1. NCBI lineage: Eukaryota > Metazoa > Chordata > Actinopteri > Centrarchiformes > Sinipercidae > Siniperca > Siniperca scherzeri. The sequence continues at coordinate 30,145,443 of CM050860.1, forward strand.
CTAAACTATAAGTCAGTCGAAAGCCTTGTTCTTATTCTTTCACACCCAACCTGGAAAACACGACAGCCAATTCTATTTGTTATAGTGTACCATGCTCCTGGTCCTTATTCTGAATTTTTGTCTGAATTCTCAGAGTTTTTATCAAGTTTAGTCCTTAAAACTGATAAAATAATTATTGTAAGTGATTTCAATATTCATGTGGACGTTGAAAATGATAGCCTTAGTACTGCGTTTATCTCATTATTTGATTCAATTGGCTTTTGTCAGAGTGTACATGAAGCCACTCACTGTTTTAACAACACCCTCAACCTTGTCCTAGTATATGGCATTGAAATTGAACATTTAATAGTCTTTCCACTTTGGAACTGCTATTGCTGGACTACATGCCATTAGGCAAAAATTCTTACTCTAGATGTCTATCTGATATTGCTGTGGCTAGATTCAGAGAAGCGATCCCATCTGCATTTAATTCAATGCTATGTCTCAATATAACAGAGAACACCTATGCAAATTGCATCCCCTCCGAAATTGCGCTGCAGGGTCACTGCGAACGACACTCGATTCTATCGCTCCTCTAAAAAAGAAGATAATAAAACAAAGAAGGTTAGCTCCATGGTATAACACCCAAATCTGCAAATTAAAGCAAACATCATGAAAACTTGAAAGGAAATGGTGTTGCAACAACCTGGAAAAATCCTGTTTAGTCTGGCAAGATAGTCTTAAAACATATAGGAAGGCCCTCCGTAATGCCAGAGCAGCTTACTACTTTTCATTAATAGAGGAAAATAAAAACAACCCCAGGTTTCTTTTCAGCACTGTAGCCAGGCTGACAGAGTATCATAGCTCTATTGAACCATGTATTCCTATAGCTCTCAGTAGCAATGACTTCATGAGCTTCTTTAATGATAAAATTTTAACTATTAGAGAAAAAAATTCATCAAGTCCTGCCGGTGCCGACTTATCTTCAAACACAGGAACCTTGGAAACAGCTGTAGAGCCTGATGTGTGTTTTGGCTGCTTTGCTCCTGTCAACCTTTGTCATCTGACTTTGATGATTAATTCATCTAAGCCATCAACCTCTTAGACTCAGTCTCTTAGACCCCATTCCAACTAGGCTGCTTAAAGACGTTTTACCCTTAATTAGCACTTCTTTACTAGATATAATCAATCTGTCTTTATTAACAGGCTATGAACCACAATCCTTTAAAGTAGCTGTAAGTAAACCGCTTCTTAAAAAGCCCACTCTTGATCCAGGAGTTTTTGCCAACTATAGATCTATATCTAACCTTCCCTTTCTCTCTAAGATCCTTGAGAAAGCAGTTGTGTGACTTTTAATTGCATCAGACAATGGACTTGTCTCTGTACTTGTCTTGTTAGATCTTAGTGCTGCGTTCGACCCCATTGACCATCACATCCTATTACAGAGACTGGAACATGTAATTAGCATTAAAGGAGCCGCACTAAGCTGGTTTAAATCCTATCTATCAGATCGATCTCAGTTTGTACATGTTGATGGTAAGTCCTTCATACACGCCAAAGTCACAGAGTTCCACAAGGTTCTGTGCTTGGACCGATTCTATTCACCTTATATATGCTTCCTCTAGGCAATATTATTAGGAAACACTTCATAACTTTCATTGCTATGCAGATGATACCCAATTATATCTATTGATCAAGCCAGATGAAACTAACCAGTTAGCTAAACTTCAAGCATGCCTTAAGGACGTAAAGACCTGGATGACCTGCAACTTTCTGAAGTTAAACTCTGACACAACTGAAGTTATTGTACTTGGTCCCAAACACCTCCGAGACACATTATCTAAAGATATAGTTACTCTAGATGGCATTGCACTGGCCTCCAGCAGCACCGTAAGGAACCTCAGAGTTATCTTTGATCAGGATTTATCCTTTAACTCCCATATGAAACAAACTTCAAGGACTGCCTTTTTTCACCTACATAATATTGCAAAAATCAGGCACATCCTGTCTCAAAATGATGCCAAAAAATTTGTGCATACATTCGTTACTTCTAGGCTGGACTACAGCAATTCCTTATCATCAGGCTGCCCGAATAAGTACCTTAAGACTCTCCAGTTGATCCAGAATGCTGCGGCAGGTGTACTTACAAGAACTAGGAAAAGAGATCATATCTCTCCAATATTAGCTTCTCTACACTGGCTCCCTGTAAAATCCAGAATAGAATTTAAAATCCTTCTCCTCAACTACAAAGCTATGAATGGTCTGGCACCATCGTATCTTAAAGATCTCATAATACCATATTATCTGACTAGAACACTGCGCTCCCAGGATGCAGGGTTACTTGTGGTTCCTAGAGTTTCCAAAAGTAGAATGGGAGCCATAACCTTCAGTTATCAAGCTACTCTCCTGTGGAATCAGGTCCCAGTTTGGGTTCGGGAGGCAGACACCATCTCCACATTTAAGAGTAGGCTTAAGACTTTCCTCTTTGATAAAGCTTATAGTTAGGACTGGCTTGGGTGAGTCCTGAATCACCCAAGCCATCCCTTGGTTATGCTGCTATAGGCCTAGACTGCCGGGAGACTTCCCATGATGCGCCTCTTTCCTTCTCTCCCTCTCCCTCTGTATGTATTTTTATCCCATTACTGCATGTTACTAAAATGTATGTGGTCTTTGCATTGTGCCTCCCTCTACCCTCACTCCCCCTCCCCAAACCCCTCTCTCTCTCTCTCTCTCTCAAAACCTCTCTCTCTCAAAACACAGCAGCAGCGGATGGCCGGCCACCATTGAGCCTGGTTCTGTCCAAGGTTTCTGCCTCTTAAAGGTCTTAAAGTTTTTCCTTGCCACTGTCACCAAATGCTTGCTCATGGTGGGATTTGTTGGGTCTCTGTAATTAATATTATAAAGAGTACGGTCTAGACCTGCTATATAGGAAAAGTGCAATGAGATAACTTCTGTTGTGAATTGGCACTATATAAATAAAACTGAATTGAACTGAATTGAAATCTAATGATCAAAAGGTTGCATCATTACATTTTTGGGAGCCTGTAATATTCAGTGTGCAGACTACCTCACCTTTTCCTTTAATGACCCCCTGACCTTTTGTCTTGCACTTTCAGCTCAAAGTTCCACTGATTCACGACAAACATTAAAATGTAACAGGCAGACAGCCATAAAATTTGCAGAGCCCATTTTCTGAGCAATTTAGCTGGTGCTTTTAGACGAAACAAAACAACAGTGCAGTATCTGCTGGAAAGAAATGAGGAACAAAAAATAATGAACATGAAACATTAATTTCCTGTCAAGTACTTCACAATTCACATATATTTGATCTGATCTGCACTGTGCATGTACTGCGCATGTACCACATGAAAAAGAGGCTCTGTCAGAGGCCAAGAAAGAGATGGAGTGAGAAATGAGGAATTAATTTCCAAGGCACCAAATCATTAGCAGCAGGCTGTTCTTTATTAATTAATAAACACAACAACGTGTAGCTGTTTGAATTCAATTACAAACTAGGTCAATAGCGCATCCCAAATAATTAGACCTGAATGTTAATAGATTATTTAATATTACAATGTAATTTAATTAAGCACACTTTGGCATGTCAGACAAAGGTTGATAGATCTGAAGAGGAAAATGTCTCAACCTTTATTTACACTTGGAAGGTTAACAAAGCAAGTCAGGTAGGAGCTCAAGATAATGTATTAAATGTCAGATAGGATTAAAAGTTATTAGGTTTTGTTTTTTGTGGATTTTTTTTTTTCTGGTATGATATTGTAGATTTACACTTAGAATACCAGAAAATATAACAAAGGCATATTTGCTCTATTTATTTAATTTTAAATTAAAGAATAACATAGTTGTTGTTGTTTTCATTATCAGATAGTATAGTTTCCGTTAACGGTTTTTCTGAAAAGGGGGACTATGCAAAACTGGAATGCATATTATGTAGAATCAGGGCCGGCCTGGTATAAGGCAGGAATCTAACATCAGGCCAGCAGTCCAGTTCAGCATCATTCTGTAGAGTTTGGTTTCAGAAGTGGTGACAATTAAGTTATCCTGAGTCAGAGGGTCCTTCACCTGACCAAAAAATTAATAATAAATACAAAATGTTTGCTTCTTTCTAGTGCCTTTTTGTTAAAAAGACTGATCACACAGTATATTTATATCTTATTTTTAAGACATACAGTTTCCAGTATGTAAAGGTTCAGTTGTGGCTACAAGCACCACCAGTCAGATAGTTCTGTTCAGGTTTAGGATAGGTTAGTTAAAGGATGAGGCTGGCTATATGCTATATTTTCCTTGTTCCCATGAAAAATTTCCTAAAACAGCTGGACACCAGTTTTGAGCAAAGGTTACTCAAATGGTAGGAAATAGTGCATTTGTTGGGGACTACTTTCAAAGGTGGATTAATCCACTTTGGATACACACACAATACTTGTTAATAGATGTAATTTGTTTCTGGTTTTGGCCCTAATGGGGTTAGTTGACAATAAAAAAATTATTGAACATCACCAGACTAATCCTTTAAGGAAGCACTCCCTGACAGCCTTCACTCAGGGAAAAATGTTCCCTACTTCTACAGCTATTGTTAAAAGTGGTTGAACTTGATTATATTATCTGGATTTTCTTTTCCTTTTCAGGCTTATGACAGCAGCAGGACACTGACCAGATTCACTGACTGTAAAAGTGGGAGGACACGTCCCTCTTGTTCTTAGTATCAATGACACCCTATAGCTCCAGCTCAAAAGTCTCAGTTGAATAAAAATAAAATAAGTTGACAGATTGAGATAGAAAACAATGAGTGTGACAATGAAAGTGAGACAAAGGAAACAAAATTGGCCTGTCTTTGAACAACAACAAGAAGGAGTAATCAACCACACTCACATCAGGCTGGTTATTATGACTAGCTGTGACCTCTGAACGACCTCAGCTCAGGGTTGACTGTGCATGTGTATGTATACGTGTGCACGTTTCAGTGTGTGTTTATGGGGGTTTGGTTAGCTCAGTAAGAATGCCAACTAAATAAGGCAAATAAAACTGCATGGCAAGTGCACATTTACCTGCTCTGCTTTGATAAATGCCACGGCTAGCTGCGGAAAATTGGCTGCAAAGGACAGGGTGACTAATTCCCTTGCAAAATGTTGTAAGGGCTTTTGTACGTCTGTCCATGTGTGTTTATGCTTGTGCGTGTGTGCATGAAGGACTTACAGGTTGTTTGAATGAAAATGAGAACTGTTCAATAATACATAAGGCTGTCTGCAGAACACTATTACCAAAGAATATGTTTTATGAAAGCCCCGGTAAATGGTGGCACTGGATATTTCCACGCTGCCATATATTTTACAGATTTGACAAATTGCAGACAGGAGTCGATATTGCATTGGGTTTCACACTTGGCTGCTTAATGTATTCCCTCAATTCTGAAAACATTGAAAAGGGGCTAAGAGAAAATATTAAGCACATTGTTTTCATTATATTACATTATTCTGCATCAGGATATGGATATGAAACTGCTAGTTAGCCTTCTCTAGCCTGGGTTGTACATCTGATGCATTCCTGTCCTGTTAAGCCACATGCCTTTATCTGTTGAATTAAAACAACTTGTTTGTCTTTTTGTCTTTGAACTACCTCTACATTAGCACTGCCACTGTGAGTTCTGTTCAGCACATTCATAATAATCACATCTAGTTGTACTACAATATATTTTCTGTACAGAGCAGTATGTGTTGCATAACTGTGCTGTTTCCCTGGTTAATTTCAACATCACTCCAATGCAGCATAACCAACTGAGCAAAGTGGGCAACCGACCCAGGGCCCCAGGGACCCAGATCCTCAGGGGCCTGAAGGTTCCAGATCCACCGTAATAAGTTTGTGGTAATTTGATAAATTGCAAATTTGTTTGATACTACTGTATGCGTCACTAAAATACAATATATAAATGATAAGGGCCTCAAAGCCTGCGTTGTAACCTTATCTTGAAGTTAAAATCTAGTTTTAAGGCCTTTACGATTTCAGTTTATTTATCAGTTTGGCACCTGATTTTGATTTAGTTTTAGTTGCATTTTAGTCATTCAATTATAGATATTTTTAGAGATTTGAGTCTAGTTTTTGATACTGTTCTTGTCTATCGCGAGGCTAGCTGAAAAGATGTTTTTACTGTAAGTAGCAGCCCTATACTGGGTTAATCTGACCCTGTGTCATTCACATCACAGGCAGTTTTGGTGGATTTAATTTTGTATTTCATTCATTCTCTCCTGTCTTCTTTCTTGCTGTGCTATAAAGTCCTGTGAATCAATTATGTAGGGTTTATAGTGTTTTTTAAATAAAGTTGAGTTGAGATTGAATTTTAGAAAGTGCTACCTGGTTGACTGGCCCAACACTTTGGTCTGCCTCCTGGTTGGAAATCCATGGAATCTACTGTGGATATTCATAATCCCCAGAGGATGAATCCTAATATTTCTGGTGAACCCCCCCTAATCTTCAATGCAAAGCCGAACTGTTCTGAAGTTTTACTGACATATTTCTGACAAAAAGGCAAAAAATATGCACTGACATTAGCAATATGCTTTTCTTAGAGAGAATTTGGCTAATTTGTTTTCCATTACCTATTTTCAAATGCATTACACTGATATAGCCTACTTTTCAAAAGGAACTACATTATCCGTGGGTTACATTCAAGTGTAAATGTAACAGTTTTAGTTTTTGATCTATTCCTCCATTTAGAGTTCAATTAAAAGTCCAGTTAACTATAACTGTTCAATGCTTTCCTGCTACAGAGTGACTGACTCTAAACCGTTTAAAGGTCCAGTGTGTAACATTTAAGAAGAGCTACTGGCAGAAATGGAATATAATATTTATAAATACATTTTAATTAGTGTTTAATCGCCTGAAAATAAGAATCTGTGTGTTTTCATTACCTTAGAATAAACAGTTTTTATCTACATAGGGATGTTTCTACAGTAGCCCAGAACAGAAAAACCAAACACTGGCTCTAGATAGGGCCGTTCGCAAGTTTTGCGGACACTGTAGTTTCTCCTACATGCTTGGAAGGGGAGGGTGATGTGATGGTTGCAATCTGCAATTTCACCGCTCGATGCCACTAAATCCTAAATCCTCCTTTAAGGAAAGTAATAAAATTTAAGATGTGCTTGTGCTTGTAGTGACTTAGCCTTGAGTGTTAAATGACTTTGGCTGAATTAAGTTGCAGGGACTCAAGGCTGCAGGTATCAGTGAGTTTATCCTTGAGCAATTGTCTGGTCTGAGAGAATATTTATCATTGTCGACTTCTTCTCCCTTTTCTCTTCTTTTGGCTTAAGGGAAGTATATACTGTTGTCTGTGGTTTGGTCTCCGTCCATTTCTTTATTTGTTTGTACATTCATTGTACACTGTACATGATGACACATTGTACAAATTTTATATTTTCAGGTTTGGTGCAGACATTTCAAAGGGTCAAAAAAATCTCCCTTACCTGTGGTGGTATCTCTTCAGGCAGATTTTTAAATGTATTTGTCCAGGTTTTGAGATACTTGTTTCTGAGATTTCTGTCTCCACCCAAATATCACAGCATCACAGATCATAGAAATTAAAAATGATGTTCAAAAAATGTAACAGCAACATTTTCTTCTAGAAACAATGTCCTTGTTGCTGCCTAAGTTTCCTCAGGCACCATCGTCTTCTCTAAATGTTAACACGTTTCACCCATCCTAAATGACAGCAAATCTAATCTAAAACTGTTACTGGCTAGCGTTAAATATATATTATGTTATAATGTATAGAATAATGCAGTTGAGTGACATCGCTTCTGACATACTGTACCCTGCTCACCCTTAAATACCAGTCACTTTCTGAAATCTACAACATAACCCAATGTATTTTTCTATTTCATTAAATAATAAAAAATCCATCTAAAACAACATGTAACTGGCTAAGATAACCATGTATATTAGATTGTACTCTGCATGGAATAATGGAATTATATATTCTTTTTTTTTTATATTGGCATTATATATTGGCCGTCGGCTGCCCTGCTCTCTAAATATTGACATCGGCATTGAAAAACCCATATCGGTTGACTACTAGTGCTTGTATTTGTTGCTCCATACTGTGGAGTACAATGTGATCAGAACTATATAAATTATAGCCAAAACTACAATCAAAGTTGTATTAAAAAGGAATGTTCCTTTAAATATGGATTAAAAGTGGTCCTAATCAGCATTGAGCAAGTGTTCTATTGACAAGAAGGTGACTTCAGTGTCAGAACTGTTTCCTCTCTCCACTCTTTGGCTTCTGTTATAAGAAGGCAGACTGTTTGGTTTGGTACACATGCCATCTGCAGTTCACTGATGTCACCTAACAAGATTTCAGGGTATTGAAGCTCACTTTTTTCAAACAGTTATCGCTTGGTGTCATTTGGAGCCGCTTGCAAGTGAAGTAGCCAAGTACCCAGCGTTCATCAGATGACTTCAAATACTTCGTGTTCACTTCTTCTGGTTTTATTCTGGCTCTCTTTCCTTCTCTTTTTCTGTTGGCATGAGTTTCAGCCACGACACCGCAGGAAGCCTTCAGCTGTTGGTGTTCGGCAGTGTGTAGGGCAGCGGTCGAGCAGCTATGTTGGTCACACATGCCTGTGTCCGCTTGATGGAGTTTTATTGCCTTGAAAATGCCAAGAAACGTGTAACAGCTAACCTTTTCGGTAAATGTGTGTGTGTGTGTGTGTGTGTGCGTGTGTGTTTCCCAGCAGCTTCCTGCAAAACAACAAGCTTTTTTTACATCTTCCCTCAGGGAATTGAAGTCACACAGAGAGTAACAAAGGCTGCTTTAGTTTCAGATGGTGAACTCTGGTCCCGCATCCGGGTCTACAAGAACATATCTTTTGCGTATCATTAGCATTTTATTCTCTAACAGTTATTTATATATATATTTAATATTATTTTAAGATTTTTTTTCATCTTGCACATCTTAATTTTCTTGTGACATTTTTAATCTGCAGCCAAATACACACTCTTCTATCTTTGAATGATTTTTTTATCCATTTTGACTTTAAAAGCGACAATAGAGGCTCCCAAGGCTGTTTGTGTCATGGTTTTGGGTTTGTGTTCAGTCATTTCCTGTTTTATTTTCAAATAGTCTCCTTCCCTCATGTGTCTCTTAGTTTTGCTTCCTGTCTTTGATTGTTTTCACCTGTGTCTCATTGTCTCCCCTAACTGTGTGTATTTAAGTCTGTGTCTCCCTTTTTTCTGTCTGATAGTTGTTGTATCTTGTGTCAAGCATCTTGGTCAGTGTTTACTGCGTTTTTGTATCATTGTACTGTTTGTTCACTTAGTTCTCACTTGCTCTTCTGGTTATTGGACTGCTGTGTGTTTTTTTTGGACTTCTCACGGATTTGTTACCTGTGTTTGTGGACTGTTATTGCCTGGTTTTGCTCTCTGTCTGCTGGGCGTCCATGAAAGCCTTTTGTCCTATTAAATTATTGAACTGTACCTGCTTTGCCTCTGTGTCTACATTTTGGGTCCAAAACCTTGTGTTTCTCCTGCTTGAGGCTGTTTGCAGTAGCAATGGATATGGAAATACTAGAAGTTTGTTTATGAAACAGGGAAAAAAAGCTTTGAGTGGCTCTCCTCTCTGGATTTTTCTTGAAATGTACATGTGATTGTGTTGTACTTGAGTATATTATATGTGGGGGTGAAATGGAGGGTGATTGCACACCAACACCATTAACCCACCTCTCAAAGTTTGGAATTAAAACACTGATTTCCAAGGGTGGTCATGCAGTCTTAATGGCGTAATGTCAGTATGCTCTCTTGTACTGAACTTTTTCACTCGGTTATGTGGGGATAACTGTTTTGTCATCTGCCCCATCATAGTATTTTAATGCTAACACATAGTAGCCATTAACCAAACAAAATAAATGAACCTCTACACTAGAAAAAGCTTTGACTTGCCAGATCTGTGGAGCATTGAGAATGGATATCCAACAAAATGGGCTACATCTGTTGACTGGACTACCAAAAACAAAAAACCTAGCCCTTATATGTGCATACACTTTCCAGATTTATGTTGTAAGTAGTGCTGAATATTAAACATTAATACTTTTTGGTAATAAAAACTAGCATCAAGTGTCAAGAATCATAATCTTGTGGTTTTATTCTTTGATAGTTTGTGATTTTAAATAAAGTGGTGGGGGGTTTTGTCTTTATGAGACTAAGAGTAGCCACTAGGCTTCCAGGGCACCTCGACAGCATTTTTATTATCTTTCACATCTGCATGCATTTAGACATTAAACACTTGAGAACTACAGGTATACAGAGACGATCTGGCACTGGAGATGAGGAAGAGCCCGGTCTTTGTGCTGTGGAGACTGATGATGATTGATGACAGGTGCACCGGTGATCGGCAGCAGGTGGAAGCCCGGGGAGCCGGAGCGCACACACACACACAGACATACACTACAGACAAACAGAGGACACACACAGGGAGAGGGAAAACTGCATAGAATACTGCAGGGATTACACAGCATGGTGACTAACCATGACAGTACCCCCCCCCCCCCAAACGGGAGCCTCCTAGGCGACCCTCCGGGCTTGTCAGGATGGGATTGATGAAAGTCCCTTACCAACTGTGGGTCGAGGATGCGAGAGCGTGGAACCCAGCAACGCTACTCTGGGCTGTATCCCTCCCAGTCCACCAGGTATTGAAAGCCCCGTCCCCGGCAGTAGCCGCCTGACAGTGTAGGCAGGTTGGTCATCGATGACCCGGACGGGTGGAGGGGTGTAGGACGGAGGGCACAAAGTGCTGGAAGAGACTGGTTTTAACTGTGAGACGTGAAAAGTGGGGTGGACTCTCATGGAGCTGGGCAGTTTGAGCCTCACTGCTGCGGGATTGATGATACGTTCAATGGTAAAAGGACCAATGTAGCGTGGAGACAGTTTCTTAGACTCTGTGTGTAAAGGAATGTTTTTGGAAGATAGCCAAACTTTCTGACCTGGTGAGTATTGCGGTGCCGGAATCCTGTGTCGGTCTGCGATCTGACGGTTCTTGTCTGAGGATCTGAGTAACGCTGCCCGGGTCTCTCTCCATATCTTCCGGCAGCGGCGGAGGTGATGTTGCACCAAGGGAACTGCTAACTCCTGTTCTTGGGCTAGGAAGAGAGGGGGCTGATACCCTAAGGAAGACTCGAAGGGAGAGAGACCAGAAGCAGAACAGGTAAGAGAATTGTGTGCATACTCGACCCAGGGAAGTTGGGACCTCCAGGAGGACGGGTTGGTGGCAGCCACACAGCGTAAGGCAGCCTCAAGGTCCTGGTTGGCCCTTTCTGTCTGTCCATTAGATTGGGGATGGAATCCGGAAGAGAGACTGACGGTGGCTCCCAGGGCTAGACAGAAGGCTTTCCATACCTGAGAGATGAATTGAGGGCCTCGGTCCGATACAATGTCTAGAGGTATTCCGTGGAGACGAAAAACCTGTTGGACCAGGATATCCGCTGTTTCTCGAGCTGATGGGAGTTGGGGAAGTGCAATGAAATGCACAGCCTTCGAGAAATGGTCAACGATGGTGAGGATAGTAGTATTGCCCTGAGAGGGTGGTAACCCGGTAACGAAATCTACAGCAATGTGGGACCATGGACGACTTGGAACCAGGAGGGTTAAAGTAATCCCCCCAGTGGTCGATGGGAGGTCTTGCCACGAGCACAGACTGCACATGCAGCCACGAAGGCCCAGGTATGGGATAATGGCGGGATAATGCGTCGGGCTTGATATTCTTGGAACCGGGACGATAGGTGAGGGTAAAGTCAAAGCGCCCGAAGAACAGAGCCCAGCATGCTTGGCGGGAGGAGAGTCTTTTGGCAGTCTGAATATACTCCAGGTTTTTGTGGTCTGTCCACACAATAAACGGCTGTTCTGCTCCCTCCAGCCAGTGTCGGCATTCTTCTAACGCCAGCTTTACGGCCAATAGTTCCCGGTTCCCAACGTCGTAGTTCCGCTCGGCAGGGTTGAGGCGTCGGGAGAAGGCGCAGGGATGGAGCCTTTGGTCAGAGTCCAATTATTGGGAGAGAACCGCCCTGACTCCTACGTCTGACGCATCCACCTCCACAGTGAATTTTTTTCCGGGGTCTGGTTGGAAAGTATGGGTGCTACTTGCGAGTCGTGGGGATCAGCCACGACTCGGGTGATGGATTGCTGCCCTCTGATGGAGACCAAGCAGACTGCAAGCAGGTAGAGAGGCAGTAGGAGCTCCAGCTCTGAATTCTCCCTGTGGACCAAACCCAGGACCAATGGTGTGTTTGGAGATGAGACACAGACAGATTAACAGTGAGCTGAAACTCACTATGAAACTCCATAAAGCTGAGGGGAGCTGCATATTTAGGTGGTAATTCTCTGTGGGTTCACCAGAGACCCCTTTCACATTATTTTCACATTGTCATTTGATACATTGTTATAAAAATGTCCATAATAGCCAAACAATATAATGTTGTGAACATTTTAGTCTAGTTTTAGTCAAAACCAAGAATTAGCATTTTAATCAAACTTCAGAAAACTGCTTTCAAATATATATATATATATATATATATATATATATATATATATATATATATATATATATATATATATAATTTCATCCAATTGATGTTAACTCAATTTTTTTTTATAGCGCCAATTCATAACAGAAGTTATCTTATTGCACTTTTCCTATAGAGCAGGTCTAGACCGTACTCGTTATAATAGTCATAGGAATAATAATGACAATAATAGTAACAACGCCAATAACACCAACTGTAGTAGCAGTTGTCGAGCAGGAACACAGGGGCAGCAGGTGGCCCACAACGACCGATCCAGACTCTGCAGCTCCAGAGGCAGAAATATCTGCTGAAAGCGACAGAAGGAGAGAGGAGAGAGATGAGAAAGCACAGAACTATGGGAGAGAGAAGATTAGTTAGTAACAAGCAGTAATGGGATAAAAATGCATACAGATGGAGAAAGTATGAGCAAAGAGATTTTCATTTCTTTAGCCATGTAGTGGAGATTCTCCTTCAAAAGATGAACATACAGGATCATTTCACCCAAAGAGAATATTAAAAGAGAAAATGGATAATAGAAATATAGAAAGAAAGAGAATTTCTGTTTTGTTTTCAGATTTTATTGTAGAGGATTCCCCTTTTATATCCTTTTTTTTTTGCCATTTTCATTCATAGCATTTCCACATCTGTGTATTATCAGTTTGATTCAATCAACAAGATGGAACAGGGATGGGGTATTAAAAATGTGAAATGAAACATACTGGAATGCTGTTCATGTGTGTCTTAAGTTTAATGACAGTACAGCACAGTACATCTGGCTTTTTTGTCTTTTAATTTTTCATCAAGATGCAGAAACAAGAATCCACTTTCCTTCTTTTTTGGTTACATATTCTTTCTGGGTGAAATTATCTTCTGTACCATCAGGTAACACCTCTCTTGGCCTGTCGTGCTCTATCAGCTGTGTTACTGTAGCTCCCTGTGACCTCCCCACGGGGTGTGGTTGAAAAAAATAGACAGTTTCCCAATGATAGTCAATAAAGAATCACGCAACTCCCATCTTTCATGTGGGTGGGTTGACCATGACTGGAATTACTAGAGATATTGTCCCAGTAGTAGGTACCCTATGGAACATAAACCATCACTAATAAAAAGAAAAATATCACCCCCCCCCCCCAAAAAAAAAAACAAAACAACAACAACAACAATATGTTATTTAATTACACTATAATTATGGATATAAGAAAGCTGTAATTTAAGAGATAATGGTAATGAAATATGTGCAGTATTACACATGTTCGAAAAAAGTGTATTATCACCTGTCACATGCCATCAGCATGACTTGGCTCTCTTTAACTTTCCCAATGGTTCCCACTATGTGTATGAGTTACATATCCACCATATTCTGGTGTCAGTTTATCATTACGTTTTTATGTCTAACACAAATGTAAATTTAAGGGTTAAGAAAGAAAAAGAAATATTTGTCAAAATGATGTTTCTGTTTTCTGACTTTTGTCTGGGGAGGCTATGGCTCAGGAGGTGGAGCGGGTCATTCACTAATCACAGGGTTGCTCCACATGTCGAAGTGCCCTTGGGCAAGACACTGACTCAGTGGTCAGGCCATCGAGGCAAAAGAGGCAAATTGTAAGGTGCTTTGGATAAAAGCGCTATATAAACGCCACCATTTGATCCTATTTGATTTTGGCTAAAACTCCTTGAAACAATCTGAGACAGAAAAATCACTCTGTGGTTACTCATAGCTCGTATCTTGAGCAGGCCATAACCAGGGATGAAGGGTCAGAAGTAGCCTTATTTTAATGGGTCACAAGTCAAAAAGGTCAGGAACCACTGACATTGTATCTTTGATCAGACTATAGGCAGAAAAATGTGACAAGACCTTTCCCTTCCGTTTCCTTAATTTTCTCCATCACTTTCATCTCCTGTTAACTGAAAAAATGCAGTAATATGGTACAGTCTTTAACCCTCATCCTATTGACTGGGGTACCCGCAGACCCCAAAGGTATACTTTTTGTCATATGTCACAGGTGCTTTATTCTATCATTCAAATTTTCCTTGACTTTGTCAATCAATTTGTTTCTAATGACATCATATCATCGTTTTCTGTTTCTGTTTTAATTAGTGCTTTTTAAAAAATACCAATATATTGGGATCCTGGGGGACCCCAGTCAAAAGCACCCAATTCCACCTATGTGGAATTTTAATAAACTATTTATTGAGTTCATGTTTGTCATGGGTCCTGATTTAAAGAATCACACGCTATCATGTGTGGGAAAAAGCACAAATGTAACCACTTTTGAGGTTGCAGAGGAAGAGGCGAGGCGAGAAGGAGGGGTATGCAAGGAAAAGTACTGAGGGGGTTTGCTCTGTTTCTCAGAGCTCTAAGATGTGTTTTTTTTCAGATGACATTAATTACATAACAAATAATGTTTTGAGAAGAAATAAGTTTGCATTTTTCTATGACGTTGTTTCTTACAGTAGTTTATTCTTGGGGTCCCCAGGGACCCCAGTCTGTAGTCCTTGTATGTTAGGTAGGATGAGGGCTAATTATCATACCAGCTAATTTAAACCATAGACTAATAACTAGCAACAGAAAAATAATAAAAATACTATAATAACTCACATGCTGATTCACAATATGTTAGCCATTTTACAATCCTTTTGTGATTGTTAAAGCACAACTTATATCTCAAAACAAATCCCCTGGCCTAATCAAATAGTAATTGCACAGTGTCTAATTTGTACTCTGCTCAGGGGCAGTTTATTATGTGCAGCATAAAAGAGAGGACATTTCATGGTGCTTTAATTTTGTGTGATCATCAGTCCATGCTTTCATTCATAAATAACAAATGGCATTTCTACACCATAATTCCTTTTATTCTTAAGGTCAGAGGTCCATATCAGAAGTCTTATCATTCCCATAAATGTAACTTGACTGAGCGCTCCTCCAAATGTTTGTTTTTTTCCACTTGCAGTTTATTCATCTTTGGAGAACTTGGTTTATTAATCTGTTTGAAACACATAGGACACACATAAATCCAAACTTATAAAATGAATACATGCACCAGTTAATTGGAACAATGATTTCATTGGTTGTCACTGGCACTGTTACAACACATCAGAATCAGAATCAGAAATACTTTATTGATCCCCAAAGGGAAACTCTTTGTTACAGCAGCTCGCCTTTATGTCAGTGCACACAGGAGAAAGTACTAGCAAAAAATATAATACAATACACTATAAAAACAGGTCAGAAAATAAATTAAGTACCAGGTGGGTATAAGTATAAAATAAAATAAGTGTGAAGTACCAAGAGGGTTTACCGGTCATCATCACTACTACAGTAAATTTGTCCTAAGAGGCTGCACTTATGTGTTATAGAATACATTTAATAAAACAGGTAATCCTCACCATCAGCTTAGAAACACAGTACACAGTAATACACAAACATACATAAATTATAGGAGTGCTTCTTTGAATTCTGATGCTGGGCCTGCTGGTGACTGTACGATGGAAGGGGAGGAAGGCCAGTAAATTCTCCCTAAGCGCTCATAACCAAGCAACACTGTCACATCAGATGAGTATGTGAAGCCCTCATAACTCAGCCTGTCAGCCTCTTTAATGGGCTTCAGCCTGTGTGTGTGCATATGAGTTTGTGTCACAGCTTGCTTGTGTGGATGTATTGTCTATGATGGTTCACCCAAACCATTATCACTAAGGGAAAGGGAAATGGAAGGGCATTAAAATGGCCATTAGTGCTCATTAAACATCTGTGCTGCTACAGTGTGTTTATACATTGTACTATCTGAATCACAGCACACACCATCACATGTCACCACTCTACTATAGTGACAGCTGAGCACCTATTCACAACTACTACTACTACGAGTCTGAACATTTTGACTGATACAGATACCTGTAACACTTATTATATTAATATTTATATGGGGTATATAAACAATTGATAACTTGTTCAGAACACTCTATAACAGTATATTAAAGCTGCAATTGTTTGTATCTGCTTACAACTACATTATAATGTGTTATAAGCCATGAGGTTAGAAGTTCATTCTTGACCTTGGAAACAACAGCTGAAAAAACTATCTAACCACAAGATCCATTTAGTAGCTGTTGTGGCGTTTTTGATCATATATCATGGCATATTCATTGACAGATACACTTTGAACAGTTGTCATAGAATTGTAGATGTTCAAATTTCCATTTATTCCCCCCTGTGCACTTAAAGTACTTAAGTACCAACCCAATCTTAATGCAGGTTAATACCATAATTTCCATTACAATATTTATATATATACTTATGCCACAAAAGCTTGATTCGGTGCAGTCAGATGGAATATTCTATTTTTTTAATGGTCTTTCATGCTTTTAGGTTGCAAAAAGTCCTCTTTACAAATAAATGTTATTTTGTATGAAGGGTTTGCAAAAGAAAGTAATGTTTTTATATATATATATATATATATATATATATATATATATATATATATATATATATATATATATATATAAATAAAACTGTGTATAAGTACAGTATATATATATATACTGTACTTATACACAGTTTTATATAGTTATAGTTATGATTTCCAACAACTTCTGGGATAGACCATGCTGGTGTAAGTCTGAATACATATAGTATTGTAAAATAAACAGATACTAAAGATTGGCTGAAGCTTGCTTACTCTGTTTTTTTTTTTTAAAGCATTAGTGTAGCTTGTGCTCCCTTTGGAATACAGCAACACACAGTGGAGCTAAAGTTCAAAAAGAGAAATAGTGGAATCAAACCATTTTTGGAGTCTTTTTGAAGCCAGTACCTCCTCACTCTCCATTCCGCCCACACATTTAATGAAACCCCAAATCCTTTTTTGCCCTCATGAGTGAGTGAGGGTGTAGAGGTGTTTTTTCTTTTTCTCTTTTTAAACTGTTTCGCATTGAATCTTTTGTATGGCAGCTCAGTGCCCTTAGACATGAAAAACTTGCAAAGGAATAATACAACAACAATCAGAGAAGCAGGGGAGAGGGAGGGCCGACCTGAAACAGGCAGTAGTGAGTTTTCAAATAAAACAACTAAAGTAGAGTTTAAAGCGGGAGGCAAAGGATGTACAGTGTGTGTGTTTGTGTGTGTAGAGGAAGCGACAACCTTGATCTAAAGGGAAGAACACATCCTCCACTTCCTGAAAGGCAGGGAGTTCCACAGCAGAACAAAACACTTGACGGCAAATGTCTTCAAATCAACTCAATAATTAATTTGTCTGCAAGGTACTTATAAGGCGAGGGCTCCTTTGAAGTGGTAGAGGCACAGATGGCCCGACTACTGCAACACACACACTCTCACACACACACACACTCTCTCTCTCTCTCTCACACACACACAAATGCAGGTGCAAGTGCACTAAATCCCTGTACAAGCCCACACATATGCAAAGATGTGCGTGACATACCTTAATTTATGCCATATGGTAGTATTCTGACAGCATGCTCCTGTTTCACACCTCTCTCAGTCTCGTTCCCTGACACACACACAATCACATTCATACATAATCACACAGATATTCATTAACACTCAGGCTTATAAGAGATCGACCTCAGAGGAGGTACACCAGCACAAACCATATTGTGACATCGTAGACAGCCTTAAATATTCACACACACACACACAGATGCACATTAATACCTGTCACACACATAACACATACGTTACATGAACAGGATATTATATCTGACTGACCGCTTGAAGGTTAAAACTACAACTATCTACATAGATAGATAATGGCATGGACAAAACTTTGTCTGGCTGGCAGGGCCAGACTGGAATAATAATTTAGGCAGGGAACCATGAATACTGTAACTGTTAGTTGAAATATTTTTACTGTTGACCGTTTATGCCAGTAACATATCTTTTAGTTTTATTACACACAAAAACTGCTTCGAAAAATGGAAAACTTTCAAGAGTTAGTCAAATATTATCTATAATTAAGGATACAGGAATACATTTTCATATATATAACTTTTGTGCACTTAACTCCTCAGAGTTCTGACTGGACTTATGTTGATCATCATGAAGCTCTGGTAGCTATGAGTAACTGGAGGTACTTCTACATGACAGATAAGGGTATAAAAGTCAACATTGACTTATTTTAACCCTCTAGACCCCAAAGCGCCCCAGAGCACCCATTCTATATTTCACTATAGTTCCCAGGAGCGCCCGTCATTTTAAAATCATTCCCAGTGTATCAAAACACGGAAAATAAAGTCCTGAGCTTTGTATTGTCATCAATAACCAGAACTGGAAATATACATCGTAAAGCAGAGATCTCTGATTTTGTTTTAGCAGATTTCCACCTGGTTTCCACTTGTAGGCTAAAAAGCTAAACTAAGCATCCCTGTCTTTATAATCTTATGGATGCCATAAGATTGTGCTGTGAGAGAGATCCTGACCCACAGTGCATTGTGGAAAGCAACACAGACATTGTGAGTTCAAGTTTGTTGCTCAAAATCACATCAAATAATCACCATCAGTAAACAGCGGGACCTACCCACCTCTCAAAGCTCGCTGTTTTCCGGCGGGCAGTGCGCCGAAGAGCCGGTAGGGAGGACTGACTGGCTCGCGGCGACTTTTCCACATATAAATTTGGCGATTTGTTCTTATTTAGGTTGCCTACCTACACTACCCGACACTACCTACTACTACATTTCAGTTGTTTGTTCTTAATATTGCTGTGTGGGTTGAAGTGTGGGACATTTCTCTTTTATTTTGAAAGCCTAGCGTTATCCAGTGAAGCATCTGTTTCGTTGTCAGATGAATATTGAATCACAAAGCAAATGGAGAGAAATGTTGTGAATCACATATCCATTATAAAAGCTGAAGTTACTTTCTCTTCTTTTAGGTAGCGTGAGATGCATTTCTCATTGAATGTTTTGATTGTTTGGCATAATTATATATTAAATTTATGTAGGCCTACACCTAAGTAAAAATAGGGTGTGATTATACTCTGTGATTTGTTAACAAAGCAGATGGAGAAAAATGCGGTGGATCACATTCCTGTTGTAAAATTGATTTGGAGTTACTTTATCTTCGTATGTAACAAACACAGGACTTTCACCCAGGAGACCTCTGCTCGTGTCCCATGTAAAACCAAAAGTCAACATTGACTTATTTTAACTTACGTAACTTAAAGGTCCAGTATGTAACATTTTGTAAATATGTAACATTTAGGAGGCAGAAATGGAATATAATATTTATAAGTATGTTTTCATTAGTGTATAATCACCTGAAAATAAAAATCGTTACTTTAGAATAAGCCGTTTTTATCTACAGAGGGAGTGGATCCCCTTCGACGGAGGTCGCCATGTTGCACCGCCATGTTTCTACAGTATCCCAGAACGGACAAACCAATCACTGGCTCTAGACTGGGCCTTCTTCGCGGGTTTCGCAGCCACCGTAGTTTCTCCTACACACTTGGAACGGGAGGGTGAGACGAGCTGTATTCAAATGGTTGAAAACTGCAATTTCACCACTAGATGCCACTAAATCCTACATACTGGACCAGTACGTAAGTAAAATTACGCATGTCAGTAACGTTACGTCATGTGACAGGACTTTCATCCAGGAGACCGCTGTTCGTGTCCCGTGTGAAACCTGAATTCAATATTGACTTAGTTTAACTTACATATGTTACAAACTGTTAGGTTAAGTATCGGTCAATCCATGTTGATGTTGCATGCGTTATAGTTTAGAGTATGTTTATCTATAATATATCAATTGGACTGGGACCACATCTGTTTGTAACATTATGGGGCTCCAGGGTTAGCAATGGGTTAGCAATGACATGTTATGAGGTAACTTAAAGCACAGGTCCCCAATGAAAAAGAGTTTGCAGATGTTTCATGGAGGGTCCAGGAAAGTAAGATAAACAGGTTTTGAAGGTAAACAAGAAGGGTGGCCCCAACTAAAGTTAAAGGTCAATTTTTAGAATGGTGTATATACGTTAAGCTTTTCTTGGTTCTTTGAGTATTCTTGTAATGCTTGTCAGCTGATATTAAACCCAGCCTGATTGAAGATTGACTCGTGGTCTTGTGTATGGGTCCCGTCTTGTCATCTCTTGACAAAGAATCTTACCGATCACAAACGCAGACTTTCACCCAGGAGATTGCTGTTTGTGTCCCGTGTGAAACCAAAAGTCGGATGTTTTTTTTTAATGTAAGTTAAGTTATGTACGTAAGTAAAGTTCCATCACGTGACAGGACTTTCACCCAGGAGACCGCTGTTCATGTCACATGACTTACTAAAGTAACTTAGTTATTTTAACACAAACCATGATCTTTTCCTAAACCTAACCAAGTAGTTTTGGTGTTAACCACGTGTGTATTTTTGTTACCATAACGATGTCGGCATGTCGTTTTGGAAGTCATTGGCAAACAACCTATTCTGAGGTTTAGGTATGAGGATGTGCTGACAGTTCTGAGTAACTGTAGCTGCCCCGTGTTGATTGATTTAAACATTTAATTTGGCATTTTTAACCCTGGTCTGACACTCCGGACCTGCTGACTGGCACCAAATACTGTAGCCTTGTGGGGTTTTTTTGTTGTCAGATGGGGTTTATATATATGATGGATGACACTGCTATTTAGGTTTACACATATGCATATGTTGTTTGAAAGTATATAGAATTACATTTAATGTTAGAACTGATATTTTTCTATTTTTCTTTTCTCTCTTTATTTATAAATTTTGGATGTCTTGGTTTTTTTTTATTCATTTCAACAGCCCCAAACAAAAACAAAAAACCCCAATAAAATTAAATAAATAAGTTATTAACTTGTTTGTAATTTGTCAGTCATCAGTTATTAGTAACTGTGTGATGTCAGTCTCTTATAATTAGAAGAGAGGCAGAGCTGATTCAGTGGAATGTAGCCCAACTTCTTTGGGGGAAACCACCCAACTGGTACAAAAATATTCCCCAAATTATCAAAACCCACTGATGCAAAAGCAGAAAAATTATCTCCCACTCCCTTACAAGCCCCGAGGTTTGGAAAAGTTGTTCTGTTTTTCCATTTAAGCACTTACTCTAGAATTCTGTTGAGTTTGGTTTATTGCTTTGTGCCATAAATGAAAAGTATTCATTACTTTATCATTAGATTGTTGCCACCATGAGATACACTGTAGCTACCTATGACCTGTGTGGTAACATTACTGTAGCAATATATGGCTTAAAAGGCATTGAATTGATTATAGAAAATTACTTTAATTTTGGGGGAAGGAGCGGATTTACTCTCACTTCCAGCTATCAATAGAAATCAGTGTTCATATTAAATAACAGAATTTAACTCACATTAAATTCACCTCGGGACACATATATATTCATATTCTTAAAGGTAGACCTATAGCTTATAACCCTAATTGAATACCACAGCATATGATGTTCGGTAGGGTTCTGGGTTAAACATGCAGATAGTAAGACAGCTTTTTCTGATGTATGTTTACCACTTTTCTGGCAGAATTATTAAACTAAGCATGATAGCCATGAGAATATGATAACAACATGTAGAAATGCAGAAAATGGCATTCAAATCCTTTTTTTTCCTGTGGGAAGGGTCTGCACCTGGGGTCCTGTATGGTGTGGTAGACCCCAACCTCTATTGATCTTGTACTGAGTGCCTGTTCTTGTGCTGACAGTAAGTATATATATATATATATATATATATATATATATATATATATATATATATATATATATATATATATATATATATATATATATATATATATATATATAGATAGATAGATAGATATACATACAGAGAGAGAGACACACATTAATGAGAAGAATAAAATCATTACAAGTCAGTGTCTCTACATTTTAGTGCCACTAAAATAATTTTATACAATTACAATTTATCAGTTTTCTGGAAAGATTTAAAATTCTTCATCATCACATCATCACCATCTTTATCATGCTACATTACATATCATAATTGCACCATCTTTTGTTTCAGATGTCATCATCAGATGTAAGTAAATATGTATTTCATCATTTCAGATCTACATTCTTCGTTTTACACTAAAATTTCTCAGGAATTATTTCTTAAAAGGCTTAGATAGTGAAGCTTTCTCTGCAGCATATAGACAAGAAGCCACACTACTTATCTTGTTTTTGACATTAATGGTTATTAGTTAAAAGCAACAGCACTGCCATTTTAAAGTATTGGAAATATTTGAAATGACACAAGATTTCATTGGGATGCAGACTACAAACCAAGGGGCAAGTAGCATTAAATGAAAAGTTTCAGTTATGTAGACCAGAGGTTTTCAAATTGTGAGGTGTGCCCAGAGTTAAGGAGGGGACATGTGAGGCAAAGATACTATCAGGTGAAAGGGACAGGTGCATACTAGTTTTTTTTAATGTATTTTTTATTTTATTGTGCAATAAAGTGATTACAGAACAGGTGAAGACAACTTCAGGGACACATAAACAAATAAAAGAGTTTATACAAAGTAAAAACAAAGGGGTCAAACAAAATGAAATAAAACATGATTTTAAACTGGTGAGTATGCAGTAAACAAGAGGCAAACCCAGAGGTCCAGCAAAAACTGTGGTGGATATGTGTGGTGTGTGCGTGTCTTGAGGTAATATAAGATATATACAGTACACACATAATTCCTCCCTTTATGTGAAAAGGAGAGAGAGAGAGAGAGAGAGGAAAACCAAAAGTGACAGTGGGGGAGGCACCAGATATGACCATCAAGGGAGTGAGCCCCCAGCAGTGTATTGCAGCGGCGCGACAGGGGAGCTGGAGTCTTCTCCACCCGAGGTGTTTTTTTTAAGTGGAGGCTGATATCTTGCTGGGCAACCCCCAGACCCACAGGAGAGGGTTCACTCATCCTAGTCAACAGGCTTTCCCTTTATTTTATGGATCTGGAGAACACCAGACTCATTCGGATTTCTGTATATTTTTGTCCTACAAATCATATAATTCTATATGACATGTTACTGGGGAACATTTTCCAAAGCACTGGTGATTTTTAGCAAGAAGTATGTAAGCATTCTTTTAACATTAAGAAAGAATACACCAAGTTCTAAATGGAGCCTATGTATACTTTTGTAAATTAAACATATTCAGTCACATACAAATGAAAACATTTAATTCATAAACAATACAACACACCCGTACAGGGGATTGCTACATGGCTCTTACTTGGTTTGACATTTCTTTGTTTTAGCCAACGTTACATCTTTGTCTGAAGCATTCCAAATACTTACTATCCCGGGTTTGTTTGTGTTTAGCATTATATTTTATTACAGTTGCCATCAACACTTGTTGGTTAAAATAAAAATTCAGACAAATATTGTTTGAACTGTTGGTCAGACTAAATAACAAATGAAAATGTCATTCAATCTCCATTTATTCAGCCTAGGATCTTAGGAATTATGTCAAGATTCCATACTTTACAGTTTATATTCAACACACATTCTCGCTTTAAAATTCTCACTTTGTAGCAGGTAAGAATAAAAACGTTGGCACTGACCATGATCCAGGATTTTGCAGAATTGATCAACAAAGTCAGTCATGTGCTGGTGTGAAGCTGGTGACAAAGCAAGAAGAAACATAAAAAGCAAACATGGACGTGGTGAAAAGGTTAATGTGACAACCCCGTCAACTAAACCTGCTGCTTGCTGCAAACTACTAGATTTTTACTTAATTATTAGACTAACAATATAATCGATGAACTGAAGGGAGGGTAGGGTGGCGTTGGAGGAATACAGGGATGGGAAGGAAGTGCAGGTACAGTAGATGCAGTGAATCCCTAATCCTTTTTGACTCATACTTGGGTGTATTTGTTGCTCTCCTCAGTGTCTCTATCTGTCAAGTTCTTTATGTAAATGAGCTCTGTATGCTCTCTATATTGTCTCTATTGTCTGCTCTGTGTCCCAGAACAAGGTGGGATTCCTCCACGGGGATTGAAACTGCTTTACTTGTCTGCAAACAGACAGGATCATTGCTTTGTACTGGAGCCCTGTTATCTCTGGCTGTGTGATAAGGAACTCCGCAGAGTTTCCCTATGTGGAGGAAGAAGAAAGACGACCCTGCAGTAAGCTTAGATTATGACAAGAATTTATCATTGATTTTGCTCATATTTACATTGACTTTGTTCCTGCTAACACACACTCACAGAAGGACAAACACGTACACTCTCATTTGGATGTTCACATGTCCACACCTAGAACCTAGACCAACATATCAGGTGGATTTTTTTAACATTTTATTCACCATCGAGACACCAGTAGAGTCCTAACGTGATGCTGCAGGTCACTGAAATACCTCATTCTCTTTGTTTTCATTTTAGAAAACACAGCTCAATCTTTAATTTGGCACAAATTACATGGAGATCTGATTCTTATGTAGTTTTTAAGACTGCAAGTAATTCAAGACAATTTAAAAAAAATCAGTAAAAAAGTAACCATAACCCTTCATGTAACCTCTACATTTTTTACCATAGTACCTCACTAAAGATCATGAAATAGATACATAATAGATTTTTAGTAATAACTATGTAAGCATTCTTTTAAGATTAAGAAAGAATGCACCAAGTTTTAAATGAAGCATATGTATAAATAAAACATATTCAGTCATATACAAATGAAAATTTTAATTTATAAACAATACAACACACCCATACAGGGAATTGCTGTAATATATCAGATGTCAGCATCATCAAGCTGCAAAATATTGGTATTAGCCTTTATGAAAATATATTATTCAAATGTCTACATGCACACATACATTCCAAAAAAACTACCACACACACACATTACAACCAGGGGAATCCATGTTATACACATTAACAAACGTTTACTCTCAATAGACAACAGAGACCATCTCCAAATGTCAGCAAGCTTTTTTCCCCAACAGGGCAGTGGCGCTATCTGTCCCCCCATTATTATCCTCCTCATTCCCACAATCCTCAGGGGCATGGGTGTCTGTGTTAGAGGAATATCAGACAGAAAAGAGTGACCTTCTGCTTCAGTCTCAGTGCAGCACAACGCCTACCAGACTGGGGAAGAAGGGATTTTTTTACCTGGATGCCTTCAAAGCCATGACTGTTATGTATATGAGGCCTATTGATATGGACCTGATACAGGGAAACAACTTATGCACTGATTTATCTTTGAAGATAAATCTGCTTTTATTCTGACACTGTCAACTCTTTTCCAAACCTTTTAAAGCAGGTAATCTTGACTCCAGATCTGTTTTTATTCGATGTTATTGGACAGGCGAAAACAAGCAGCTTGACCTGTGAGGTGAGGATCATAGAAAGGTTCAGCTGAGAGAAAAAGTAGGAACAGTGGAAAAAGAATGAGAGGAGGGAGCTGGAGTTTTAAAAAAAAAACAAGCAGCAGAACCTAAATCACTTTCTCCAACTCTGCCTCTCATTCTGATATTTTTCCTGGAATATTAAGACATCTCAGTAGTTTTCCTGAAATATTCAGCTCCCTCAGTGCAGTTATTGATGTATCGGGAGTTCTGTTTTCATTGTAGCCTGGAGTAAAAGTACAGCACCCCCTCACTCATACTCTCAGTGGATTTATCACGGAGATACGCTGGGCTTTTGAAAAGACTGTAAATCATGGCAGAGCTTTTCCAATATGCTGTGTCTCATGCAGAGCAGGAGAGCTGAGCGTAATCATCCAGTTTGTGGAGAAGTTGAAGGATGATTTGGATGTTAAAGGCTTTCTTTTAGATCAGCGTGTATTATTCGTTTAGTGCAGGCTTTGTTGAGGAGAGCTTAACTCAGACACATTAACTTTTCTTAAAGACACAAACCAACAGGCCCACACATGCACACACGAGTTGATTGGACAAGCAAAGAGGCTGGTGTTACGGACAGAGAGGCAGGAGACACCGATATGGAAACAGATGTTGGTTTATTGAGACTACAGCAGAGTCAATACAGTTTGCAGGTACGAGGTTATGTAATGGGTTATTCTTAGGATGTAGAATGTTCACAGATACTGTCCTTGGTCTTACTGACGCTGATGATGGAGGGGTAGCAGGTAGGGAACCACACTGGAGTGGAACACACGCTGGAGCAGAATGGAGTGGAACACACGCTGGAGAGGAAACACGCTGGAGAAGGTACTTGCTGGCGTAGAGAGTAGTCCTTAACGAAACCAGACAGTTGACTGGGGTGAGTGGTGTGCTTTTATCCTGGTGTGATTAGGTGCTGATGGGGAGCAGGTGTGTGTAATTAGTATTCTGGTGAGGGAACGTGCTGAGGCTGGCTGACGGGGGAACCTGGCGAGTCTGTAACAGCTGGGAGTTCAGCTGTTTGTTCTGCTTAGCTTGGTACAGTAGGCTAGCAATCACTTGGCTGTAAGAGCAGCATCACTCCCCTCTACGCGCTAATCCACAGCCTAATTACAGGGCTGCCAACTTTTCTATTTAATAAAAGATCTGGTATAGGTGAAGTCGGTGCATTTTATGAGTAGGCCTTCTGTGACATTACCAACTGCAGAGGGCCAGGGTCATCACTCCTCAACCTCCAGGTATTTTGTTTAAAAAGTTCAGCAGCCAAATTCAGTCTGGGGGTCCCCCCCGGGGTCCACCGCCCCTTCTGCACTTCTGTCATGGTTTTGGGTTTTTGTTCTGTTATTTCCTGTTTTACTTTGAAATACTTTCCCTCCTCATGTGTCTGTTTTGCTTCCTGTCTATGGTGTCCTTGCTTTGTTCAGTTGTCAGTTCGTTGTCGTATCTCTGTCAAGCACCTTGGTTTCTTGTACCTATGAGTTCTGGATTCTTTGTTTCCCTTGTACCTTGCCTGTCTGTGGATTTTGCCTGCTCACTGTTGGACTTGTTTTTCCGTTTTGGACTGCTTAATTGCTGAGAGTTGCTTTTGCCTGCCAATTCAGTTTAAGCCTTTTTGGTTAATAAATTATTGATCTGCACCAGCTCTACCTGCTAGTCTGCATTTGGGTCCTGTTCCATTCTATTCCCTGTTTCCTGGCTTGACTAATTATAACAGTATGAACTGACCATAATTATGGACCCAGCAGACTTTCATTCAGATGAACTGGTAGATTTGATTTTGGACCTGAAGAGCTTGAAGGAGTGTTGGAGGACGGCCAGCAATGATTATTACAGAGAGACAGTCGTGAATTGTGCACACTATGCAGTTGCCTCCAAGCCTTGGCTGAAAAGTTCAATACCTGAGTGGGCCATGGACTTCATAAACACCCCCGATCCTCAGCCTGCTAGCCTCAAGTTCACTAACTCCCAGCCTGCACCCCGGCCTGCTAGCAACCAGCATGCTAGCTCCCAGCCAGCCAGCAACCTGTTCCCTAGCCTCCAGCTGTCATCTCTGCCTATTAATCAGCCCACACCTCAGCCTGTTCTAGTCCTGGAACCACCCTCTGGGAGGTCCCCCAGAAGGAAGAGTAGGTCGTGCCACTCAGCCGCCAAGTGCCACAGATACTCAGCTGCCTAGTGCCTCTAGGCCATCCTTCCTGGTCCCCAGTCTGCGGACCGGCTGACTCCTGTTCCCGGTATCCAGTTGACAGCCTGGCCGACACCCACTCCTGTGCAGCAGCCATCTCCAGTCCCGGGGGGGGGGCAGCCTCCTGATCCTGCTGCAACGGCCACCCGCTGAGCTGCAGCAGCCACCTGAACTCCATAAACTGCAGTCCGCTCCTGATCCTGCCCATCTGCCGCTGTTCCAGAGCTACTGCTATCACCAGTTCCAGATCTGCAGCTGCCTCCTGATCCACCTGAGCTGCAGCCTCCTGGGTTCCTGGCATCATGGGCTTGACTAATTCTAACATTTTCTACACACTTTTATCATATTCCCAGCTACTTGAAAGCAACACATTATGAATAAGATGGCTATCATACTTAGTTTAATCATTCTGCCAGAAAAGTTGTAAATATACATAAGACAAAGCTGTCTTACACTCTGCCAGGTTAACCCAGAATCATATATGATGTGGTATTCAATTAGGGATATAAGCTATACTTGGACGACTAGGACTGGTAGATCTATGGCACATTATTTATGGCACAATCAACAGATAATGTTCCATTTGCAACTTCAATCACAATATACTATATTTTAAGGAGTCATGCACTGTCAAATTTTATCAAGATCACTGTAAATGAATGGCCAGCATCTATTAGTCTTTATTATGAGGAGTACATTATGAATATACCTTCTCACTGTAACTCAAAATATGTGCCTTTTTTTTTTACTCCCTTTAAAAAACAAAAAACAACAACAAAAAAAACCCATTGTATAGCCACCATCTCATTGTTTTAAATTGAATGGTTTGTACAGGAACATAATCCTTCATACCTTCATGTATCCATACCTAACTTTAACATAACTTTAAGTTAACTTGCAGTTCGGAACTGAAAATACAGAGAAATTTCCACAGTTCCAAGACAATCCATTATTTAGGTAGAGTAAATCTAATAGCTACATAGCCTACTCCAAATATTTTACAAATACCAACCTGTCCAAGAGCACTAACACGGCATCCATGTCTGCCCTTCTCTCAGCACTCTCCAAGGAAAAGCTACACCAACGGTTATCCATGTTTGTCCTCGCCATCGATCACTTTCTTTTTTTGACTGTAATCGTTCCTCTGAATGCCGAGTTTATTTTCTATCTGGAGCATCAAACTTTTCTTGGATGCTTTTTAACATCTACATGCTACCACTGGCTCAGATTATGAATAACAACAAAATATGTTACCATAATTATGCAGATGTCACACAAATTTACATAACCATACAACCGAACAAATCAACGATTGGATGTGCCAGAATTTTCTTCAATTATACAAAGATAAAACTGAAGTAATTGTTTTTGGAGCCAAGGAGGAACGATTAAAAGCTAGCACTCAGCTTCAATCAGTATTGTTAATAACCACAAACCATCACACCACCAAATCTTGGTGTGGTCATGGACTCAGACCTGAATTTCAACAGCCACATTAAGACAGTTACAAAGTCAGCCTACTACCACTTTAAGAATATAGCCAGGATTAAAGGACTTGTGTCTCAGCAGGATTTGGAAAAACTTGTCCATGCATTTATCTTCAGTCGACTGGACTACTGTAACAGTGTCTTTACAGGTCTCTCTAAAAAATCGATCAGACAGCTGCAGCTGATTCAGAACACTGCTACTCATGTCCTCACTAAGACCCCTGAAAGGGAACAGCCGAAAGGAAAAGAAGACTTAGTTGTATGGTATGTTGTGAACAAAGGTTGGCATCATCTCACCAGCAGAGCTGAACGGCTCTGCGTGTGAAACTTGTTGCATTATGTGACAAACATGTAACGAGTTCCGCACGTCCACACTGTGTTTGAACAGGCTACAGGTTGCACTCTCAAAGCACACGACAGGCCTAACCAATATGTTAATATGGACGATATAAGTCCTCTTAGATAATTTCAGAACAATATGGCAATAATATGGAGAGGCGCTCCGGTTATATAGCCTACCTCTAGAAGCAAGACTGGTCAATGCCATGAATGATAGGCCTGGCTATAGCCTTCCATAGACTGTAATCCACCTGACCTACACACTCAAAACAACTAACTACGAGTTACACCACAAGAACAGAAGCACGAACTGTGTTCAAGATCTGAGCTTACAGACTATTACCTATATGCTTTCAAAACGTGACATGTCTAGACGTTGCACACAGAATCAATTAGGAGTGTCTGCTCTTACACAGGATCCCTGTGTATCGCATCAGGGCATATAGCCTATGTCCAAAATAAATATGTTTGCATATATAAGAGAAAAGTCAGTCTCATCTGGGTCATTGTGCTGATAAAGATTCTGGAATGACAAGATTTCCTAATTACTTTTGCTCTCTAATGCTTTATCAGCATATTTGCGGACAGGAAATGGACAGGAAATGAGGGACAGATAGTTGTGTGTCAGTGGTTAACACCAAAATGTTTCAGTGATAAATCATTTATCACTATAATTCATTGATCAATAACAAGAAATACCTCTTCTTTTTATTTTATTACAAATAAGAATTACATTTACAGGTGGGGTATGCAATTCTAATCCAATACACGTCTTTTTGTCAAATTCAGCGAATAGCTCCTCACGGTACACTAGCTGTCTATTCAGCGTGTGCGCTTAAAAAAAATGTGGGTGTTTGTTTATAGTAGCAGGAGAGTTGTGAGTATCGCTGTCTGGAGCTGGTTTGCTGGCTCTGGGAAACCATCTCGTCCTCTCTGGCTGTTAGCTTCACAGCAGCAGCTGTAGGGACAGTTTGCTAACCCACAACCTAGCTAACATTAATTGCATTACTTGCTGTGTCGTTGTTCACTCTATATCATGGTATTTGTCATGGTATTGGATTTCTCCAGAATTGCATACCCCACCTTTAATTATGGAATTATCAAAGATAATCACAAATAATAATTTTAATCAATGAAGTCCTTGGGGGCACCACCCTTAAACAAGGGAAAATGATAGCTAATTAATTGATTCAGTCACATAAAATACACTAAACTATCAATTTGGAACTCTAACAATTTAATTAATAACTATAACCAAAATTACCATTAATAGCTAGTAGGTTGAAGGATTTCAACATGGAAGAGGTTGGCAAATTATTCACTCTTGTGCAACATTAAAGAAACCAGCATAATTATACACAAGCATTAAAAGATAAACAAAGCAAAATACACAGTATGAAGTATAACTCTAAATCCATAAATGCACTAAGCTAAAGAACAAAAGGCTGTCTGTGTGATCCAAAATGGCTGCTTGGGTCCAACATGGCGTCAAACTAAAGAAATCTAATTCAAAATGGCGGCTGAGCAGCGGCCGCATGGATAGACAAAGAAAGGAAATTATAAATGGTGGCTAGGCTATGTTTGAAAAGAGTGTGGCTCTGTTACTGGTCAAATGGGAGTGGATGTGTGTGATCGGTGTAGGATAATAGTCCATTTAAAAGAGAGTTAGTTAGCATGGAAAGACTCCGTTTGAAACATAACATTAACTAACATCAACATGTGGCTACCAAATCCTAACAGGGGGAAGCACATCACAACAATAAAACTCAGAAAAATAAATCAATACATGTAGCGTTACATTAGTTAAACAATCCTGTGCTTAGCCATGTACACTGTTACTCCATGCTATTTTATGCCCAGTAATATGTTTGGTGATTAAGTTACCAGTCCGTAAAGGAAAAAAAGGTTGCTTTGCGTGTTGCCATGTTATCTGGCAGTTCCGTTGGATTAGCCAGGCAGGGAAGAATGTTGGTTCCGACAGAAGAAGGTCCTTGCTGAGCAGATGGAGGAACCGGTAACTGTCTGTTGTTCTCCTTACTCCTTACAAGTGCCAGTGGTCCCAACAGTATCTTTTCAACAATTTTATACAACTTCCTTATATCTTTATAACATGTAAGTATTTTCTTGCAAAGAAATAAGTTTGAATCAAATTGTCAAATAATTTCCAGCACCTCTTTCTTCCATTTTATTGAACACGCCATTTTTGGTGGGTGTAGCAACCACCAAATTTAAAATGAATTATTTCCATCCCTGCCTGGCTACCCCACACCCAAGAGTAAAAAAAACGAACAAACTGGGCAGTACATTAGGTAAGCAGTGTTCCCGGCTCCAAAAAGTGCTGCATTTACATTCGTTACATTATTTAAATAAATTCTAATATGTTTTAAACGTTAGCGAAGCGTCTGTGGCTTAGAGGTAGAGCGGGTTGCCCGCTAATTGGAGGGGTGGCGGTTCAATCCTGGCTTCCCCCAGCCCACATGTCAAAGTGTCCTTGGTCAAGACTTATAACAGCAAATGAGAAAGGTCAGTACAGGTCATTGTTATATCCATATTCTTCACAGGAATGTCTTTTGTTTGTCTCTGAGAAGCATGCAGAAGAAGGGGGAAGAACCACCCGCCTATCAGGCACACATGAGGTGTGACATTCGATGTTACAATTTACAACTCCTTTCTGGATTAGTTCAGTTCCTGTATCAAAATCAGCATGTTGAAATAAACTTTGCATTCTTTATATAATATTAATTAAACATGGTATATCAATTAGGTACATTTGTCTCTGAATTGCAAAGTTGGTTCTTTGTTCCCTTTATTTAGTACAGGAGGAAGCTGGAGTGGAAACTCCAGCAGAACAATATGAGAGAGGTCTAGAGTGGCATGAAGAGCATCACTGGCTTCAGACCGACTGGCAGCAGAGGAGATGAAGGCAGCTTGGACAAGGCCAACGAACTTAATCTGTTCTTTAACAGATTTGACACACCAGCTCCTGCTCATCCCCCCTCTAACTCAGCTGCTGTCGGCCTTCAAGCTCCTCTGAGTCCACTGCTCCCCCCTCCTCCATCTTCCTGGGAGAGTCCTACTCCCTGTCCTTGTGGTCGCAGGCTGCCTTTTAACAGAGGCACATAGCAGGGTTTGAGGTGAACCAGGTTGTGGTCTGACCTACCCGGGGGGGAGAGGGGAAGAGCTGTATGCGTCCTTAACGTTAGCATACAGCAGGTCCAGTGTCCTCTCCTCTCTAGTAGGACAGCTCACATACTGGGTGAAATTAGTCAGTGTTGTTGAAACACTGACATGGTTGAAGTCACCCGAGATTAATATGAGTGCACTCGGGTGTTGAGTCTGGAGCTGTGCTATGGCGGTGTGAATGGTGTTGCACGACGATGCCGCATTAGAATTCACATGGCAGATAATATGGCCGGAGTCCCATAGCTAACAGTTCAATGTCCGGGCTACAGATACTCTGCTTGATAGTAACGTGGCCAGGGTTACACCATCTGTTGTTAACCAGAACAGAAGCCTGCCGCCAGAAGCCCGCCGCCTTTCCGCTTACCGCTCCCGGTGTGATCCCTGTCAACCCGAACAGTCTGAAAGCCGTCGATGGAAACTTTATGATCCGGGATATCCTGGTGTAGCCATGTCTCTGAGAAACACATCAAACTACACTCACGGAACTCCGTCTGACTCCGGGCTAACGCCGTTAGCTCGTCCATTTTATTCGCCAGTGATCTCACGTTGCCCATTACGAGAGAAGGCAGATGCTTCTCATTCTGATTGATGAAGTCCAGATATCATCCCAAGGGGGGGATTAGTGAGGAAAAGCGCTGAAAGACAAGTGAATTGTCAATGTTCAAAAGTTCCTCCCTGGTGAATGTAATCAGAGAGGGAGAGCTGAAAACTGAACAAAAACAGAAAAAGTACCAGAGAACGCAACACAGAGGCTGCATCTGTGGCTGCATCTTCCATATAGCCATCTTCCATGTTGATATAGAGGACTTGTTAGCAAATAGTACACATCCAGCAGTTACGGAGCAACATCAGCATTCATTCTGTCCACCTGATGAATGTAATGAATTTTCACTCTCCTTTTAGCAGATAAGAGTGAACCAGCTCAGAAAAGTTGTGGGGCAGACAGCTAAATAATGATCTGAAACTCACTACTGTGCTCCGTAAAGCCAAGAGGAGCCGTAGATTCAGCTGATAACTCTCTGTACACCTCTGAGACCCCTTTTCTTGTATTTTCATTCATTATCCGGAAGTGTTTTTATTATTGTTTTTATTATTATAATTATTTGTATTCCCATTTAATTTTTTTCGTTGAATGACACAGAAAAATTGGACTCTCCATATAATGTCACAATCCTATAGGTTTATTTTATGGCCACCAGTTTTAATTAACTTTAACTTTGTTTCTAAGAAATCATGTTCTGTCAGTCATTTTGGCATGGTGAACAGGTCTAAAAACTACAATACCCATGAGCCGCTGCGACTGTTGGCGTGGAGAAGAGGCCAGTCAGAGGAGCGAATCAGAGCAGTAGTGAATTCAAAAAACAGAGCACCATGGTTGCAGAATTCACCCAAAATTGAACCAGAATTGAAGGGTGAATTAACTTAAGCTGCAGATTGTCTTTTCAGTTTTCTCAACCCCGTCATCTTTAGCTTCCACTTGCTGTTAGTGGTTCACGTCACAGAATTTTAAGTTTGGTGATTGGATATTTCTCTCCAAAATGCACATTGGGAGTCATAGTTAACACGTTTTTATGTACACAGGTTTGTACCTCCGACTCTTTATCAAAGAACCAGATATTTTCGAATGCAGTTCTTTATCTTTTGTACTGATGAAATAACCAGGAGAGTTTCATGCCGATCCGTTCACATCCGTTTCATGTGCTCCAACTGTGAGTCAATAGATGATATCATTGATGTAATCTAATTAAAACAACACCTCAGATATTGCCATGGGTATGGCCCTGTAGAAGCAGCTTTCATTAGCCAGCTCACAGGAGATGTGAACCATTGGATGTGTGATTTTTGACAGTCAAAGGTTTTGCCTGAAGCAGGACTTTGATGTTTAAGTCATGATGCTCTCTTATGTTTACTCTTGAAAACAGTAATGTCAGTAATTAGACCAAATCCACAGTTGTTCCTCATTGACAGGGAGATGTAATTGAGCTGTAGCGAAGCTTCCAATATGTAACTCCCCAATACTCAGCTGACAGCACTGACAAATGTAATTAGAAAATTATTTCACAGTGCTGGAGTTTGTGGGTGTGAGAGTTGGTGCAGGAGTTGGAGTGTGTTTCACTATGATCTGAAGTTTTGCAACAGGAGAACAATACACTTATGGAGTATGAACTGTGCTCATCCAGCCCAATATCTCTAGGAATTACATCCATATTGGACCTTTCTGCGCCTAAAGATTTATATCCACTGCCAACATTCATTGCCAATGCAGGAAATATTGTGTCTTTTATGTAGTGAGGCGGAGAGTAAAGATGTGGATGGGTGTGTAGCGCATCCGTCTTTCATGCAGGAGACGGGAGTTTGCATCCCATCACAGAATGTTAACCTTAACGTTCACCTATTTATTAACTGTAAATACAATATTTCCCTAACCATCCCTTGCCATGTGCACAGTGTAGGACGAGATGTTGAAACGTTGGCACTGGATGTAAAAACACGAAACAAAAAGCTGGGCTTTGACGTTCTTGTCTCGTGATATGGTTGGCTCTTCACACCCACAAGTTAGCTTGTAGCTTTGGTTTACATCACCAACACTCACTAAGTAGCAGCAAAATGCCTTTACAATCATTTGGCAGGCATATCGCCTTTGTATAAATGGATGCACATTTTTCCCATACGTATTCATCAGGTGCAATTTGGGGCTCAGTGTCTTGCTCAAGGATACTTCAACATGTTTACAGGAGGAACCTTGGATTGAACCGCTAATCCTAAAATTAATGGCTTACCCTGAAACTTGCAATTTGACTTACATTGTAATCAGATGAAATATGTCATTTAATTAAAATCAGAAACATGAAATTTTAAAAGTGAAATTTCAGGAAACATGCAGCAACCCACGAGAACAACATGAGATCTGAGGGCTGGCAGCTGCACACTGCAGGCACTACTGGTCAGGACAGGATGGCTCACTATTGGCCCTGTGCAGGAGGGCCACTTGGTCTTTAGTTGTACTTGGTAAGAGGCTTGTCCATTTTGCTTTTTTTTTGTCAAGTCAAAGTTAATTGTTTGAGGGGCTTATAACAGCACACCTCAGAATTTGAAGGTGAAAAGATGTTTAGCAGATTATTAAAACATAACGGAAGTCATGGAAATGCCGTTGAAATAAAGGTTATAATCTTAAACACTTTTCAACAAAATTCTAACATGTGAAAGGTTCTACGGGATCTCCCGGGATTACAAGTGAGATGCCATCGCAGTAATGGCAGCTTGTTTACTTTCACCTTCAGCCCGGGTTAGTCTATAGCGATTCTGCCATGCTATATGCTTCCTGCCGAGATCATGGTATGGTTTTAAAGAGTAATTTACTACTGTTGGCTGTGATAGGAAGTGTGCTCTGTTGCACCTGTAACCACACCTAAAAGTGATGTCACAGGGTACTAACACACCCTGAAGTACACTTCTACATCACTGCAGCAAGGCAAGAAGGTAGACCATAAGTATGTCAGTAAAACAAAGATTTTCAGCTGCTGTTAAATTGATCTTTAAAGTGGTGTTGTACAGGGTCGCCCCGATTGCTCACTTGATAGAGCGTGTACCATTATTAAGACTGAGTCCTTATCGCAGCGGCCTGGGTTCTTTCCTGCCTTTCCTGTCTCTCTCTACTGTGACTATCCAATTAAGCAGAAATGCCAAAAAAACAGTGGTGTTGTACAGTTCTGGGAACTCTGAAACATAGAGAACGTTTTTCGTCCATTGGCACACCTGCTGAAAGTGACAGAAGGAGAGAAACGAGAAAGCACAAAACTACAGGAGAGAGAAGATGTCGAGTTAGTAACATGCAGTAATGGGATACAAATGCATACGGATGGACAGAGAGAGAAGGAGAGAGGAAAGAGGTGCATCATGGGAAGTCTCCTGGCAGTCTAGGCCTATAGCAGCATAACCAAGGCATGGTTCAGGACTCACCTAAGCCAGCCCTAATTATAAGTTTTATCAAATAGGAAAGTCTTAAGCCTACTCTTAAATGTGGAGATGGTATCTGCCTCCCGAACCCAAACTGGGACCTGGTTCCACAGGAGAGGAGCTTGATAACTGAAGGCCTTGGCTCCCATTCTACTTTTGGAGACTCTAGGAACGACAAGTAACCCTGCATCCTGGGAGCGCAGTGTTCTAGTCAGATAATGGTATTATGAGATCTTGTATGATGGTGGCAGACCATTAAGAGCTTTGTAGGTGAGGTGAGGTTATTAGCACTAACCATCTTCCCCTATGCCTAACGAAGTGTTTTAGTTGCCTAACCCTGACCATACCTAAACCATAATTTATTTGCTATAACCATGATCTTTCCCAAACCTATACTATACTATAGTTGCCAAGACCTCAAAGGGATTAATATACCTCAGGATGAGCAACAGAGGAGGGATCCCTCTTACAGGATGGAGAGACATGCAATACAAGTCTGTGTACAGAATAGACCGACAGTAAAATTACAGTATGGACAATCAGGATGACAAAATTAAAGATTGATTGTAGACAGCAAGAATAAAAAAATATGTTGTGATCGAACTCATTCTGGGCTTTTGCAGAATCATCCAATATTGAAGTTCTTCTATGGTGATAGGGTTGTTCCACAATGTTTTTAGGTCAGAAAAAAACGTATGATATGCAAATGACACACACTAATCCTTAACATGATTTGCGTTGAGTCCCAGGTGACAAATAACAAAACACCACTGAAGCTGAGAAAATATATCAAATATTAAAACCAAGTTATGTTTTCTAAATGTTTTATCATGTTTTCAACCTTGCTGCTTTAATTATGTTTACAAATTTAAGAGAAAAAATAAGAAAACCATTAGAAATGGGGCCCAATGGCTAATGCTGGCACAAAGTGACAGCATTAGCCATTGATCAGATGTCAAGGGCCTAAGAGCAGCTTTCCATAGCTAGCTTTAATAAATCTTTATTAAGTTTCAACAAGTTAAATACAAAGTTTTACAAAAACACATCATAAATAATTCAATATAATTCAAAACAGGAATACTAAACATAATACAAAGTGGTAAAAGTGATAAAGTGCACAGAGAGGTAAGATATTAAAAGTCCAGTGTATTCCAGGGGAGTAATTGTCTTTCATCTAAAGTCCTCCTCCTCCGGAGGTCAGTCAGCACATGTTTCACTACCATGTTGCTGTCGATGACAGTCTGCTGTAAGACCATGGCACATCTGGTTTTCCAGATCTTTGCACAGACAATAGCTAGCTTTCCATAGCTTTCCATAGGTGACAACATGATGATGTCTCACCCTGCAGTATGAGGAGGATTTAGAAATAAAGTCTTTATAAGTGAGAGTGTATGTATTTCTGTGAGCAGAGTCAACGGGAGGCTCATAGTATGTCCACAGAAGAAAATTAAATCCCTGTC
Source organism: Siniperca scherzeri (assembly GCA_027580175.1). Lineage (NCBI taxonomy): Eukaryota > Metazoa > Chordata > Actinopteri > Centrarchiformes > Sinipercidae > Siniperca > Siniperca scherzeri. The sequence continues at coordinate 30,183,892 of CM050860.1, forward strand.
CAGACAACAGCTCCCAGTGGGCGTCATGGCGTCTGGAGATGCTGCTCTCCTGCAACAAAGAGAGAGAGGAGGAGGAGAAGGCGGAGGAAGGAGAGGTCCCCTGAGTTAAGGATGTTTTCAATTTTAGAGAGACGTGATTTTAACAGCCTGAAGCTTTCAGTCAAAATGATAAAGCTGTGTTTGTGTGTGTGTATTGGCGCGCATCACAGACACACACACACACACAGGCAAAAGAGCCATTTAATCAATCTCTTTGACTGGGCGTCAAGCCTGCACACTCATATATATCAGGTGTGGCGTGTGCATACTTCATATTGCCCACCATGATAGATTTATCATCTGAGGTGAGCCCATGCTTTATATCCCTCCCCAGTCATCGATCGGCCAGACGCCTGTTGCCCTGAACTTCTACTGGGAGCCACTCCATCTGAAGATGGAAGTCAGAAGCTTGTCACCCTGACACATTGGCTCTGAGAGAGATCAGCCAGCACTATGGAAGCCATTTTCTATGGCCGCTCTCAAACCTCCTCCTCTCACTAGCTGCTGTGATGTATTAGCTGCATTTGATTGTTTCCTGTTTTCTTCAGGTGTATGTGTTCTGTTTGTTTTTTTGTTTTTCTGTAGAATCTAAGATTCTATTCATTAAAGCAAAACTAAGGAAAGAAGAAATAGCACAATCTACCTTTTGCAAATGAAAAGTTGAATTCTGCTGCTACAGTCTTACTTGGGCTGGTATGACAAGTAGCTTATGGTAGCTAATGTTAGGAAATGTTAGATCTACTTGTGCTACTGTTACACTATGTTCTAGCATTTCAATGATTTTATCACAAAAACGTTTTACTTTTTTGACACATCATATGTCACCTGTGGATGTATTAAGAAAAACTAGATAGATAAAAAAAATTTATTCCAAGATGGCGCTTCATTCATTCCTATGAAAGTTCCTCATTGTGTATATATGCCGGAAAAGTCTCCATTAAGCATTACACAAGAGTCCTTTTCCGACAGCATGTGTGTTTGAGACTTCCTCCGACAGGGCTGACAGACTTCCTGCCGGCTCCCCACACACGAGTGGCATGAAATATTTTACCAATACAGCACATCTAGACTTTTCAGTTTCATGGTTAGACACGTAGAAAGAATGTATTCACTGTTTTATAGCAGTTTCTTTTGAAATTCTGCAATAATTTCAGCTGCCAATTCTTATGCAAATTACCCTCTTCACACGCTCTCACGTCACACATCCTATTTCTCACTCTGTCAAATAAAATAAATAAAGAAATGTAATATACTACATGTTCATATTCAATGAACTTCAATGTTCATATTATAATAAAGGGTAAAAGATAGAGATATCATGTTTATTTATTTATTTGTTTACATATGATCGACATTCGATTTTGAGCTCACAAAGCCAAGCCATGGGGCTGCTGCATGTCAGCTGAAGCACTCTGTGAACTTATAGCCTGCTTTGAAAATGGACAGACTCCACTAGTGCTCTACATCGGAGGCTTCGAATTTGAAAAACAATTTGACAGGCGGTGAGTATTAGCCTACTAACACTATTACTACTACTACTATGACTATGTTATTATTACCTATTGGTCATGACTGTAATTATGTTTAGGCAGTAGTGCCCCTTACTGGTCATTTAAAGTTAGGTAAACTTATGGTCACCTAAATTAGGATCCCCTTTCAACGCTGTGTCAAGCTCCCAGGAAGTGCGTCAGGCTTTGGAGACAATTTTTACATAGTGGTCAAACCGTGTAATTACAGCTTCTGTGAAAGAGTTGTCTCTGTATTTAGATTCATTGAAATTGATTAGATCTAGGAACCTACTTTGCATTGCACTGTAGCCAGCTAAACCGTTAGCAGTGATAGTTGTGATAGTGACACCAAAATAGCCTAGTCTCGTTTTGGGGTGATTTTTGTCATTTTATTTTGCTAATTTAATGGTCTACCACCGAAGAACAAGTGAGAGCCACTGCCCATCGACAGACTCTTGTTCAGTGAGCAAAAAGAGGCCAGCAACGGCAGAGAGAGGCAGTGGGGAAAACAGCTGTAGAGCCAGAATATTTTCACATCTAACTTTGTAAGGATTTATTTCGACAAAACCCAACTAAAACATTACTGTCTATCAGAGGCACTAACAGGTTACGTTTGTTAGAAGGAAGTTTGAGTTTAATCTCCTAAAACTAGAGATTCTGCAAATTCCATTGTCATGGTACATGACATGGTAACATTCCTAGTGTCTCTGTCAGTTTGTCCCCTGTTGGTTCCCCTCCTGTGTGTGTATGTCTGTGTGTGTGTGTGTGTGCTCCAATCAGAGACTGACACACCTGCTACCCATCTGCTGCTGCTCACCTGCTCTCCATCCAACAATCAACACCTGGCAGTATATCTATCCGGCTCTTCTCACCAGTCTTCACCAGATCGTCCGTTTACCCAAGTGGTTCGTTCCTCTCACCTGCCTCCAAGGTACTCACTGGCTTTCCAGGAGGACCTCACCTCGGATCTCCACTGCTCCCCCTCAGCGCGCTGTCCTCAATCCGCCTGCCTGCTCTCCGTCTTTTGCTGGCCCGCTGTCTTCACCCAGTCCACTGGCTCACAGCGATTATCTCCACACTCCTGATAATAAACTGAAACTAACTACTACAACTCCCTCTGTACTAGTCGTGCTTTTGGGTCTAGCCATGGTGTACCACAACATCCATAGATAATACTAATAGCTCCATGGTAAATACCAGCTTTGTGGTGCAATGGATTTCTGTCATAATTTATGCTTCTCCCTGTTTGTCAACATATAATCATGGACAGTTTTGATTGGTAACTGAGTCATCTTTGGTAACAGTTCCCCTGTACTGGAATGACCTTATCTGTAGTGTGTAGTATACAGTATAGCCTAGATGTTGTGTTAGGTTTAGAAAGTAGTCTTTAGATAACTGTAGTAATACAAGTTTTGCTTGTTCATTCTGTCATTGGCCACCACAAAATATATTGCAAAATAAATAGCAGACTAGTAAGTAGTAGAACTGTATTAAAGAGCAGATTATAGGTCTTGAGAAAAGTGCCAGTATATATTAAATTTCATTATTAATGTTAGTATCTGTTTTAACTTCTCAGGTCAGCCAGCAACACGAGAGGACATGCATCCAACACAGCAAACAGCAGTAGTCATACAATGCAGTAAAATTAAATGAAATTTAGACAGTAGTGTAGACAGGCAGAACAGCAGGTATGACCCAAAAAAATTTCACACACACCCAGTCCTCATCCCTAGGATGAAAATGAAAGGAGGAGGACTCTGTGTTTACATCGATGATACTTGGTGCTCAAACGCAGGCAAAGTGGACAGACACTGTCTCACAAATGTCAAACTTTTTATGGGAAGATGGAAACCATATTATCATCACTATCTGCTGTTTACATTCCATCAGACGCAAATTCACAATTATTTCAGAATTATTTCCTGGGTGTAGGCTATGTATATATGTATATAAATAACTGTAATAATGTAGTAATAATGTTGTTTAATTTATTTTAAGTTACCCTATTTTAATATTTAATTATTTATTATGTTCTATGTGTGTTTGAAGAGATTACAAACTTTAATTTCATTATACAACCTTGTGTTGTAAAATGATAAATAAATAATCTTGTACCTTGTATTGTGTCTGGGGAAAAGGAACAGAGTGCTCGAACTAACTCTAACCCTAACTAACAGACACTCTCTAACTGTGTCTGTCTGCTGTTTGGTGCTGAGCAGGTAGTGTACAGTGGGTTTTTCAGAGCTTTTTCAATGAAAACAGCTTCCTGTTGCGGCCTAAAACGACGCTGTGGGAGTGAACCAAATCAGTGAAGTTGCAGCTGGACAGCTAAACAACGAGATGAAACTCACTATAAATCTCTATAAAGCCGAGGGGAGCTGCAGATTCAGGTGACAGTTATCTGTTGGCTAATCACTATGAGTGACACCTTTCACATTGTCACATTGTTTTCACATTGTCATTTAAAACATTATTATTATAAAAATATCGATTATAACTGTTGCATGAATTGGCATGAAATTTGGTTCAAATATTTGTGTTCCCTTCAGGATTAATTGTAATAACTTTGATGATCCCTTAACTTTTTGGAACTTCTTCCATCATCAGGTCAAAATTTCAATTTGTCCAATACTTTATTTATGATCAAATACCAGCTAAAACTAATGGCATTCCTGTCAGCCTCAACTTTACTTTGTGTTTAGTGCCAATTAGCAAATGTTAGCATGCCAACATGCTAAATTACAATGGGGAACATGACTGTAAACTCTTTATAGAACTTTCATGGGCATAATTAAAACATTGCGCCAGCAAAGGATAAATACATGGTTCTCTAAAAGCCTATTACAATTTTAATGCGTTTTAAACTCTAAGACTTCCACTTTGTTCAATAGGTCAGAATTCAGGATTTTGTATTAAAACCAAATCAAAGCACAGTTCATGGTTCGATGGATAGATTGATGTTGCTTGGCTCCATGTTATTCCTGGTACAACATGTACACAAACTTAATCTGTTCTTTAACAGATTCGACACACCTGCTCCTGCTCATCCCCCCTCTAACTCACCTGCTGTCGGCCCTCAAGCTCCTCTGAGTACTCTGCTCCCCCCTCCTCCATCTTCCTGGGAGAGTCCTACTCCCCCCTCAACTGGCTATCAGGCTAATGGCCCTCTTCACACTTATGACTCCCCCCTCCCCCACCTGTAACCTCTGCAGTGTGCCTGACTGCTAACCAGGTGAGAGGACAGCTAATGAAACTCCACTCAAACAAGACTGCAGGCCCTAATGGAGTTAGCCCCGGGGTGCTAAAAGCCTGTGCCCCCCAGCTATGTGGAGTCCTTCAATGTGTCTTCAACCTGAGCCTGAGTCTTCAAAGGGTTCCTGTTCTGTGGAAGACATCTTGCCTCGTTCCTGTGCCGAAGATGCCGCGTTCCAGTGGCTCCAAGGACAACAGACCAGTGGCACTGACCTCCCACATAATGAAGACCCTGGAGAGACTGGTGCTGGAACAGCTGCGGCCCATGGTCAGACCCCTCCTGGACCCCCTTCAGTTCGCCTACCAGCCCTGGCTGGGAGTTGAGAACGCCATCATCACCTGGACAAGCTGGCAAGTATGGTGAGGATCATGTTTTTTGACTTCTCCAGTGCTTTCAACACCATCCGGCCAGCCCTGCTGGGTGAGAAGCTGGCAGCGATGCAGGTGGATACCCCCCTCCTGTCCTGGATTGTTGACTACCTGACTGGCAGACCACAGCATGTGCGTCTGCAGCACTGTGTGTCGGACAGCGTGGTCAGCAACACTGGTGAGTCCGAGTACAGGGCTGTGGTGGGGAACTTTGTCTCATGGTGTGAGCAGAACCATCTGCAGCTCAATGCGACAAAGTCTGTACAGGAAGGGCCAGAGCCGCCTCTATTTTCTGAGGAAGCTGAGGTCCTTCAACATCTGCCGGACAATGCTGAAGATGTTTTATGAGTCTGTGGTGGCCAGTGCTATCCTGTATGCTGTTGCATGATGGGGCAGCAGGTTGAGGGTATCAGACACTAACAGACTCAACAAACTGATCTGTAAGGCCAGTGACATTATGGGGGTGGAGCTGGACTCTCTGGCGGGGTGTCAGAGAGGAGGATGCTAGCCAAACTACATACCATCTTGGACAGTGTCTCCCACCCACTCCATGACGTGCTGGTCAAACAAAGGAGCACCTTCAGCAAAAGACTCATCCCCCCAAAAATCACCACAGAGCGCCACAGGAAGTCATTCCTGCCTGTGGCCATCAAACTCTTTAACTCCTCCCTCTAAGTGTTAGTCTATATGACTAATAAGTCATTAAACTGGACATTGATCATTAACATCTCTGCAATACTTGACATAATTATGCAATATTCTGTGTCAATACTTCTGTGCAATATACTCTTTTCAGTTTAAATTCCCTATTTATTGATATTGATATTCATTCATACCTCCTATTACTGCTGTGCAATATCCTCCGTCTCATTATAAATAAGCTACACTTAACTGGGCAGTTCATGCACTATTACCTTATACCGTATTATAATCATCAACCAGTAAACCCACTTTGTGCTTCACACGTATTTTATACTTATTTTATACTTATACCCACTTGGTACTAAATGTATTTTCTGACCTGTTTTATAGTGTATTATATTGTTTGCTTAGTACTTCTATTCCTGTGTGCACTGACGTGATAGTGAGCTACTGCAACAAAAGAGTTTCCCCTCGGGGATCAATAAAGTATTTCTGATTTTATTTTTTTTAATATTTCATCATTCACTGTAGTATTTTATTTCTCTTTTTGTGAAGCACTTTGCACTTTGTTTTGATAAGTGCTCTATAAATAAAGTTGTATTATTATTTTATTATTATTATTATTATCAAGGAAAGATTCCATGCCAAGTCAACATTATTTGAATATCCCAATATCACACCCAATGTGTCAAAGGGCCATATTGTGGGCTTACCAAATATATCATTGTGACCATCAAAATGATGAGTGTAAATGACCTAATTTATAGGGGAAAAAAATTATATGAATAAAATCCTACATGGTAAATGTAAAATACTTGTATAGCGCCTTTCTAGTCTTCCAACTACTTTGTGGTGTAACCACTTTGTTAACTATCTTGTATTGTGTTTAATATGATTGTGATTTAGCTTATTAAAAATACTTAAAAAAAATCTGGTCAGCTTGGCGAACAACAAATACGTTTAATATTCATTATGGTTTTACACATTTTGAGTTTTGTATAAGCCCAAAAATACCAGATAAATTTCATGTTTGAGCTTAATACTTAATACAACATTTTATTGGTTTTCTGTTGGTAAAAATGGGAAGTTTCAGTCTTTATAAAGTATCACAACATGTGCTAAATATTTAATTATGTTGTGTAATTAATGTGACAACAGATAAAGAAATTATTGTAGGTGACTTCAATATTCATGTGGACGTTGAAAATCATAGCCTTAGTACTGCATTTATCTCATTATTAGATTCGATTGGCTTTTGTGAGTGTACATGAAGCCACTCACTGTTTTAACCACACCCTTGTTCTGGTATATGGCATTGAAACTGAACATTTAATAGTCTTTCAACAGAATCCTTCTTTATCGGACCATTATTTAATAATGGTCTTTTGAACTGCTATTACTGGACTACACGCCATTAGGCAAAAACTCTTACTCTAGATGTCTATCTGATATTGCTGTGGCTAGATTCAAGGAAGTGATCCCATCTGCATTTAATTCAATGTTATGTCTCAAAATAACAGAGGACTCCCATGCAAATCGCAGGCCCTCCCAAATTGACCATCTAGTTGATAGTGCTGCAGGCTCACTGCGAACGACACTCAATTCTATCGCTCCTCTAAAAAAGAAGATAATAAAACAAAGAAGGTTAGCTCCATGGTATAAACCCCAAAGCCGCAAATTAAAGCAAACATCACGAAAACTTGAAAGGAAATGGCGTTCCAACAACTTTTAAGAATCTTGTTTAGTCTGGCAAGATAGTCTTAAAACATATAGGAAAGCCCTCTGTAATGCCAGAGCAGCTTACTACTCATCATTAATAGAAGAAAATAAAAACAACCCCAGGTTTCTTTTCAGCACTGTAGCCAGACTGACAGAGAGTCATAGCTCTATTGAACCATGTATTCCTATAGCTCTCAGTAGTAACGACTTCATGAGTTTCTTCAATAATAAATCTCTATTAGAGAAAAAATTAATCAAGTCCTGGCTTCAACCGGTGCCGACTTATCTTCAAACACAGGAACCTTAGAAACAACTGTAAAACCTGATATATATTCTGACTGCTTTGCTCCTATTGACCTTCTTCAACTAACTTCGACGATTAATTCATCTAAGCCATCAACCTGTCTCTTAGACCCCATTCCAACTAGGCTGCTTAAAGACGTTTTACCCTTAGTTAGCACTTCTTTACTGGATATGATCAATTTGTCTTTATTAACAGGCTATGTACTACAATCCTTTAAAGTAGCTAAGTAGTAATTAAACTGCTTCTTAAAAAGCCCACTCTTGATCCAGGGGTTTTAGCCAACTATAGACCTATATCTAACCTTCCCTTTCTCTCTAAGATCCTTCAGAAAGCAGTCGGCAATCAGTTGTGTGACTTTCTAAATAACGTTTCGGCTCCCATCCGGCCAACTAGCTATTAACAGATACTCAGGCAGATTCCTTCCTGAGGGCAGGGCTTGTGTAACACAGAGTAGCTTAAATTTCTAGTTCCCATCCTATTTTTTCACAATTGAGAATGACTTCCGGATGGGAGCCGAAACGTCTTGATTCTGAAAACAGTGTCCAGATGACTACGACTGAAACCTTTTCTACGATAGAACACTCCTGGACGAATGAGGGACTACACCGTCTTTCTAAATAACAATAGTTTATTTGAGGAGTTTCAGTCAGGATTTAGAGTGCATCAGCACTGGTGAAAATTACAAATGACCTTTTAATTGCATCAAAGAATGGACTTGTCTCTGTACTTGTCTTGTTAGATCTTGGTGCTGCGTTTGACACCATTGATCATCACATCCTATTACAGAGACTGGAACATGTAATTGGCATTAAAGGAGCCGCACTGAGCTGGTTTAAAACCTATCTATCAGATCGATCTCAGTTTGTACATGTTAACGGTAAGTCCTCCGTGCATGCCCATGTTAGTCACGGAGTTCCACAAGGTTCTGTGCTTCTATTCTATTCACCTTATATATGCTTCCTCTAGGCAATATTATTAGGAAACACTCCATAAACTTTCATTGCTATGCAGATGATAACCAATTATATCTATCGATCAAGCCAGATGAAACTAACCACTTAGCTAAACTTCAAGCATGCCTTAAGGACATAAAGACCTGGATGACCTGCAATTTTGTAATGTTAAACTCTGAATAAACTGAAGTTATTGTACTTGGCCCCAAACACCTCCGAGACACATTAACTAAAGATATAGTTTCTCTAGATGGCATTGCCCTGGCCTCCAGCACCACTGTAAGGAACCCTCAGAGTTATCTTTGATCAGGATTTATCCTTTAACTCCCACATGAAACAAACTTCAAGGACTGCCTTCTTTCACCTACGCAACGTTGCAAAAATCAGGGACATCCTATCTCAAAATGATGCTGAAAAACTACTGCATGCATTTGTTTCTTCTAGGTTGGATTATTGCGATTACTTATTATCATTAATAAGTTCCTTAAGACTCTCCAGTTGATCCAGAATGCTGCGGCACGTGTACTGACAAGAACTAGGAAAAGAGATCATATTTCCCCAAAATTAGCTTCTCTGCACTGGCTCCCTGTTAAATCCAGAATATAATTTAAAATCCTTCCCCTCACCTACAAAGCTCTTAATGGTCAGGCACCATCGTATCTTAAATATCTCATAATACCTTATTACCCGACTAGAACACTGCGCTCCAAGGATGCAGGGTTACTTGTGGTTCCTAGAGTCTCCAAAAGTAGAATGGGAGCCATAACCTTCAGTTATCAAGTTCATCTCCTGTGGAATCAGGTCCCAGTTTGGGTTCGGGAGGCAGACACCATCTGCACATTTAAGAGTAGGCTTAAGACTTTCCTCTTTGATAAAGCTTATAGTTAGGTTATAGTTAGTTATGCTGCTATAGGCCTCTACTGCTGGGAGACTTCCTATGATGCACCTCTTTCCTCCATCCTTCTCTCCCTCTCCATCTGTATGCATTTTTATTACATTACTGCACGTTACTAACTCTTCATCTTCTCTCTCCTGTAGTTCTGTGCCCTCTCGTTTCTCTCCTCTCTCCTTCTGTCACTTTCAGCAGATATTTCTGCCTCTGGAGCTGCAGAGACTGGATCTGTGGTTGTGGGCTACCTGCTTGATTTATTAATATTAACACTACAATTATATTTCTACTATTTTAAAAATTCTAGGTGGTATTTGCATTGTGCTTCCCTATCTCCCACACCCGCCCCCCCTTTCCCAAAACCTCTCTCCCACCCATCCCTTTCCCAAAACCTCTCTCTCTCTCTCTCTCTCAAAAACCTCTTTCTCTCTCTCGCTCTCCCAAAAACCTAACACGGCAGCGGCGGATGGCCGCCCACCATTGAATCTGGTTGGGTACAAGGTTTCTGCCTCTTAAAGGAAGTTTTTTCTTGCCACTGTCGCCAAATGCTTGTAATGTAAATAATATTATAAAGAGAACGGTCTAGACGTGCTCTATAGGAAAGTGCAATGAGATAACTTCTGTTATGAATTAGCACTATATAAATAACATTGAATTGAATAGTACATTTTTCTTTTTTTTTTTTTGCTAATTTCAAGGTATTTAATTAACAATTCCTCAGCATCAAGGAATAAAACCAAGAAAGGTCTATGACCAGTTATTTTCACTGTGCTGGGTGGAACCCAACAAATATTATTATAGACACTGAGCAGGCCATATCTGAATAATAACAGGCCAAATGTGCAGATGTCTGTGCGTGTAAGACCTATGTAACTTAATGCATTCTGATCCAATCCCAAGATATGGTTAGTGCAAGACAAATGTAATATTTGTTATGTCATTGAAGCTTGGGCCTTAGTGTCAAAGAGAGGTTTTGAGTTTGACAGATCATTTATTTATTTTGTTCCAGACAGAATTTCACCTGAAGGCTACATGATATCAGAGCTGACAAGCTGAACATGAATGTGCCTTTTCAGATAGAGTAGACCAGTACAAGCTGTTTGAACTAGTTAAGCCCTGAGCACTGTGATGTGGCAAACCCACTATCAGTCAGATGTGAATTACTCATGAAAGATTGATTTTCTCTCTCCTCTTTGGGGGATATTTGGGTTTTAGCTTGAATGAGTTGGTGTCATGGAGCTACAAGTGGCTTTTGAAAGGTGTTTGCTGTTTTCATGTTTCCTAAGCCCTCCCTACGTGTCCCTTTTTGCATCTGTCCCTCCTACCAAACCCGGTCCCAGTGAATAGCGTCTCCTCTTGACAGTAATCAAAGGTCTGTGTCGATGAATATCAATTCCGTCCTCAGAGTGCCTTAGACAACATGCTTGTTGTATGTGTTCCAATCCTCTGCAGGGGGGAAATAAAGCTCAAATGCTGAAAGGCAGACTCTGTTCACATCCTTACCCAGTGAAGTCTGGATTGGGGAGCAGTTGTGTTCCCAGGTAGGCAGTAGAGCCCGACTGATAAATCGGCATTTCCGATATTATTGGCCGATTTTAAATTATCACAGACATACCAATATTGGTGTATATGTCAGCAGATAAGAAGGAACTGCAGTACAAAAATGTAAAAAGATATATTCGAAATAATTTAACTGTAATATGTTCTGCTCAGTACATGTCTTGGTCACAATTCTTTAAAAACAAAATGTCTTTGATCCTTGTCCAAAATTTCTCATAATCATAATGTTTAGGCGTTTTCTTTAGTATCAAAAGTAATCCACTGCTCATGGTCTGTACATTCATAATTGCAGTGCAAACAAGGACTGCTAGCAGCATGACTTTTCATGGTGCTGATTCACCAAAGTGTAAATAAATAGAAAGAAAAAAACGGTGTATCCCCAGCTAACTCACTGTCTCCATGGCAACATGAGCATAAAAATTGATTCTTGAGTTTGGGAACAATAGTTTGGCAAAATATTCTTAACTCAAGGTCCACTTATCAGTTTTTTTTCTAGAGCTTTCAACAACTTCTAATGGTCTTCATCACAGAATGGAGTTGTCGGCTCAGTTGTCATCATGATAGTGATGATAGTGTCATCATGAGTGGTCGTATATAGCTCTATAAGATAATAAGTGGAAATGAAGACCATGTTCTTAATATATTTATATAGAAATATAATTTGACAAAATATTCTTCACTCAAGATCAACTTAAGATATTTTTTCCAGAGCTTTCAAGGATGATGAAGACCTTGTTATAAAGCTATATATTACCTACCATCACGTGACTGAAGTTCCACTCTTAGGTGAGCCTACAACTCCATTGACTTAAGAAGACTGTGAGTTGCAGTTGAAAGCTCTGAAAAAATCTAGTAAATGGACTTTGAGTTAATATTATTTTGTCAAATAATACTTATGGGAATTCTAACGGGCTATATCTTGAAATATATTAATCCATTAAGAAAAAGAGCAACAATAAATGTGACAAAACCCAATTTGATGTGGGGTTTTTGTTTTTGTTTTACACTATCAATGCATTTTTTGAGCTAAGGCTCAGAATGTCCAGTCAACACGATTGATTCTTTGATCCCTGGAACACTGACACTCTCCTCTATCAATTCATATACACATAGTTGTGTGTTGAAAACGTGGATATACAGAAAAATACAAATAAAATAATTTCAAATTGCACAAAATTTGGAGCACCCTGGTGGCCTAAGGGTTTTAATCGTTTGAGTCAGGCCAGGAACCTTTGTTGCACGTCATCCCCTCTCTTTCTTGCCCCTCATTTGCTGCCTGTCTCTCTCCCTGCCAGCTCCTCAGGAGTTTTTATGTGGCCCAGTGGTTACGTTAGGTGTGGAGCTGGAATGTAGATCTACCCTGGCTACAAGCAGTCTGCCTTGGGAATACAAACCAAAAACAAGGACACAGGGATTGGGGGAGAGGTTTTCCCCAACAATACCAGGGAGTTCAAAGCAAAACGAGTGGCAGAGCAAATATCCCATATCCCAGGTTCCCCAGCCTGAGCCTTTACCTTGCGGCAACAGCAGTGCTGAGATCTGGGGAACTGGAGAGCTTTATCGATTTGGATGTTCCTTAAAGGTTACACCGTTTCACATCTGCCTTCCCTGCAGACAAAAAGAAAGATAGACAGAGAGACTTCCAGGAGGGCCTGCCATAAAGGCAGGCAGGAGTATTTTAGAGGTATCTTTTAATTTCATGCACGACAGCTCTCACATTTGTTTCCCTACCTTTCCCGTTTGCCTCTTTATTTCTTCCTTTAATGTAGCCCCCACACACACACACACACCTTTTCCCCCTTCTTTCCATCTCTGGGGTTCGCATTCAAATGACGCTGCATCCTGAGCCATCCGGATGGGATCGAGGCACGGAAACAATGTTAATTTTGAACCTTTCCTTTCTAAGTACGAGCGAGGCACTTTGGCCTTATGTAAGCAATTTATTCTGCAGTACTAATATAACTGAGTGATGTGATACAACTCGTACACAGAAATTACAAGGCTTTTGAAAGTTGGGCATCCCGATTTATATGTATTAAATGTCATGGCCACCAATAAATGGCGCATCCCTTCCTAATAATGTGGACGGTAATAACCTTCTCTTAGTTATGGTCTCTCCTGAATTGTATTCTCAGAAGCCTACGGTTGAGGAAAATGCTGACAGATATGTGTGAGGGTATGCAGCATGCTGCAGAGCTGGGGACAGGGGGGAGGAGGGAGGTGTGTGTCAAATGTGATTACAGGAAAAAAGCAAGATAATTAAGCGTAGCGAATTTGGCTGGAAATTCAAGTCAAACCTTTTGACCTAGAGGGCTGCCAAATCAGCCTCGATTTATTCTCCAGTCAGTTGAGCAGGCAGGCTGAGGAGGTCATCGGGGGTTACGGTGAGGGATAAGGAGTTGGACTATGAGAGACATGCTTGACCCCTGACCCGGTGAGTCAGAGGAAGAGAGGCCACTCAGCAGCCTTGAGTTGCTTTCGAGGGTTCAAGTGTCAATCTCGCAAATGGAGGAGAGGAAAGTGGAGGCGACGTCTCACAGAGAAAGCTTGATTTCCTGTTGCTCTCGTGTGGTAGAATGCTCAGTCACTGGATCCTCGTTAGCAAAGCTCGTTAAGAGTCTTAATTAGTCCAATATGGCTACACTGATTGCTGCACACAGGGAAGAGTTCCAGTTCCAGTTTCACCGTGCTTATTGAAGCCAACACAAAGCCCCTGATAGGTATGCTTTTCTCCCTTTAGGTGCCCTCTCTGTTTGCCTGTCAAGCTTGTGCTGAAGGACCTTCCTCCTCTGTCTGCCTATCAAATTTCGCTCATGGACCCCCTTCAACTGTGCCTGTCAAATTTTATTTTGAATGTCACTCCAGCGCCCTAGGTTAAATGCTTCAACAGATCCAGGATCCCAGCAATCTGCTTGTCACAAGAAGTCACAACTGGCATGCGGTTTCTCTTTATCTCCTCCTCTGTCTGCCATGAAAACAGATAGCAGGGGTTGTGCATAGATAAACCACACAGTTGCAGTGCTCCAACAGGCGGTAATCCCACTGCTCATCATGCCCCGGCGTTCTGTCTGCTGTACACCCTGCAGGTCAGATTCAGGCCGCTTCCCTCTGGCTTCCCTTTTGCTCTCCTCTGCTGCTTGATGCTGCTGCTTTGTAATAAAGCAGCTAAACCGCAGTGCGAGCCCTCGCAGCCGCAGCATTGGCTTCGGGGGTAATTGCGCTGGAGTTCTCAGAATGCTCCAATTCCCTTAATTATTAACGAGTGTTATTGTAAATTATGGATTATTAGCTTCCCTCCACGACACTGAGCGGCCGGGGCGCCGCCTCATGATGCTGGCAAATGGCAGGAACAGGTGAGGGGAAGAAAAACCGACAGGGTAATGAGCTGAGAGAGAAAGCTAAATGAGGACAAAAAATACACCACGATGAAGGGGAAATATGTAGAAGCAGGGGTAAAAGGAAAGAGGTTTTCGAAACAGGAGCTGGATGCAAGAGGGTGTGGCAAGCTGCCAAGGCCGCCCCAACTCAATTTAATCACTCAGCTGTTCCACTGTGCACTGCCTAGTCACAACAACTGATCTTGCTGCAAAATTACTGACAAATCACTTGTATGATTTTTCATTTAGATGAGAGAGACTTATCAGAATGAGGATGGCATGCATACTTGTGTTATTATTATTTTTTTTACTGCCAAAACCCCTTATTCATCTTTTGATGTGGAGATTTGGCGGGCTGAATGTGGGACTAATTGAGTGGGTCAATTGCAACGCGAGATGGCATCCGGCACTCAAAGCACTCATCATTAAATCATTACAAAACATTGAATATGGATTTGTGTCATTTAATTCACAAGAGGAGGGATTCTTGCAGATATGCTAACTGAATACAGTTCATGCTGATTGCAAATATGGCCATAAAGAGAAATGACGGCTTTGTTGGTGTGTGTTTGTTTGTTGTTAATTGAGTTATCTGAGTTTTGCATCTTTGTGTAATCATCCAGTGTTTAGTTGGATGTTTAGTAGAGTGTCTGCGCATTTTCCTCTACTAAATTCTGATCAAACTGAAAATCTTTTTTGTGGCCGTGACCATCTGCATGCACAAATCCACTCCTCACTTGGTCCTCTGTCCAACCATTTTAAGCATTCTGTCAAAAACCGAGGTGTGATGTTTGATTCCAGCCTCTGAGTTGCCTTTTGGCAAGGCCATGCAATTTTGCTTCTACCATCTCAGGAATATTACCTAAATCGTTCAATTTGGAGGTTAAGAGAATTAATTCATCATTAATTCTTAATTTTCATTTCCTTATGCTTATAATATTAACAGGCATAAATCAGACAAAAATACACAGACTTCAAATTATACAGAATGTGTCAGCCAGACTCCTGACATAAACCAAGAACAGAGAACATGTTACTCCCTTTTTAATATCTTTACACTGGCTGCCAGTTTGTTTTTCGAATTTTAATAACCTATTCATTCCTTTCAAGAATCTTCATGGCTTTGCTCCAGATTATATCTCCGAGTTGCTCTTCCCTTTTCAAGGGACTGCACACAGTCTATGTCTAAGTTTAGCCATAAGACTAAAGGGGACTTAGCCCCATTTGTGACCTCGGCACGCTGCATGTTACTCTGTAATTCAGTCACATAGAGTTCCCAATGCAATCCATATGTTATACCTGACTGTGCTGCTCTTTACTAGATGTACATTAAAGAATAAGGCTGGAATTATTCTATATTTTTCTTGATAGATGCAACCCGCTGATGGATAAAAGGTGAAAAATAAACTTGGTTATGAATCATAACCTCAGAGAATGTAGCGGTATTTAGAGATGTAGCTCTCTAACTGCTGTCATCATCCACAGGATGATACATGCTTTCCCCTTATGGTTTGATAAGGGAAACACTACGTGACCGAATCACAGAAATATACAGAGTGCTGAGGTCACAAATGGAGCTAAAGACAGAGTAGAGTCAGGCTAGTAACTACAAATGACAGAACCTTTGTTGTCAAGGCTCTCCTGCATTAGAATGCCTTGCTGGATTAACTCAGGTTTGCTACTTCAGTGTTAACTTTCAAGTCCCTTCTTAAGACATATTTCTACAGAGAGGCATTTTCTTGTTTACAACCTCCAGCCTACTAGTATCTTCAGGTGTTGATTTTTATTAGATTTGACCTTTTATCTGTATAGAAGTGTAATTCCTCTTCTGTTTTATTCATTATTGTCTCTTGAATGACCATATTCTTATCTCTATCTGCTGTGTGAAGCACTTTGTAACTGCTAAATATAATTATATATGTATCTGTATTAGGAACATATTTTGTTACTATTGTAGCTGTTTGTAATCATATTTCTATTGGTTTTCCATAGTCCTTTTTCCTCATTTTTTATTGCTACCTGATCAAAATTTTTATTTTCATATAGTTTGTCTAAATGTTTTATTGTTTTTATGTTTGCTTTTTGTAATGAGCTTTGTAATTGCTGTTTTTGGTAAGTGCTATGAAAATGAAATTTATTAATATTATTATTATTATTATTATTTAGTTCTTGTGGCGTCTTCTGTACAGCTCCAGGCTGTAATGTGCCTCTCTACGTTGAAGCCTGCAGCAGAACACACCCAGGCTGGTAGACAGCAGCACGGCATAGATTCTATACTGGATTAATATCTTTGTAGCCTTTGTCATCTAATAAAACGTATAAATTCAGACTGGTGGTGGGACCAGAAATGGAAATATGGGAAAAGTATAAAATATGGAGAGAGCTGAAGGAAAGATAAGAATCAGCTTGAAACACAGGTACAGACTAATAATTTTCCAGATGAGATTAGGAATTTGAAATAATATTAGTCACGCAGGAACCCGGAGACGGAGCGCTCATTTTCCACATCCCCGTCTATCTCTGAGCCTTTGTCTCCTAGCCTCATTAGCAGCACGGTTTTATATCTTATTACATCAGCTGCTTGTTGGTGAGAATCAAAGGCAAATCCGTACCACTGCTTTCTCTTTCATGTTTGTCCCTTTTGTCCCCGCCCCCCGTCTCTCCAAAGGATGGTAAGAATTTTAATGAGAGCTGAGAGGATTCCAGAGATTTAATAGGAAATTGCAACTGTCACTCAAAGGATCTGGGATTATTTGGCAGAAAAAAAGGGGGGAATGAGACGAGGACAGGAGTCTGATTGAGGGACAGAAGAAAGAAAAATCCTGGTTTTGTTTGCATTTAATAGCCGTGCAGGCTCGACTCCAGAAGGCAGCCATTCACACACACAGTCTGGAGGTCTGCAGCCAGTAGATTCAGTAGATTACAGTATTTTCAACGAGGTAAAGCTGTTCTCTCGCACATTCACTGGCTTCCTTTGGGAGATGTGTGTGTATATTATCTGTATAATGTACATTATTTTAAGCCTCCCAGGGGACAGCTACACGTCCTCTAAATGTTACTGTTAGTGGACTGGATTGAGCCTGACAGCCAGTATGTCCTGTTCATTAAGCTGAAACAGTCAGCCTCCCGTGGAGAGTTATGTTTATCGTCAACAGCAACAAGCACACATACTGTGATTATTACCATGGAGACCTATGCTATGGACCAATGAGCACAATAGCACACACTGGATATTGCCACTGAAAATGATAATAACCAAGAAATATAGGTACAAAATCCCCTAAAATGTTGCATGTTGCAATTTCGTGAGTCAGATTTGAAGAGCGGAATGTTGGTGTATGAGGGGATAATAA
The DNA here is from genome assembly GCA_027580175.1 of Siniperca scherzeri. NCBI lineage: Eukaryota > Metazoa > Chordata > Actinopteri > Centrarchiformes > Sinipercidae > Siniperca > Siniperca scherzeri. The sequence goes on from CM050860.1 coordinate 30,201,857, forward strand.
GGTGAGAGTCAATGTCTGTGCACATGTCAGCTGCTGGGCGGTTGGAGGGTCAGTCAGCCTGAATACTGAGCTGTGTGTTTGCATGAGTGAAGCTGGAGCCAGGCTCACACACAGAGTGCTACTGCCACCTACTGGGCAAACACAGAACAGAAACACACCCACACATTTTTGTGTTCTGTTGTGTGTGTGTGTGTGTGTGTGTGTGTGTCAAACATAGAACGAAAGAGAAAGTGAACAATGGTAAAACATACCTGGCATACCTGTACTGCTTTTTATATCATTTGAACTACTGATCTAATTTATTTTTTGAATACCACATGAATGATACTGACGATCATTATTCATTTGGTTAGTAGTCTACTAAACTGTATGCCATGTGACAAACGCTATCAGAACTAAAAATGTACATGACACAACACTTGGCTGAACATTATGCATGTAATAACTTTGCACTGTAGCTTTTTGGGGGGGAACTCTGACAGAGGCTTGCTGCCTTATACCAAATATTATAAAGAGAAATCCAGAAATAAAACTCACCACTTAATTTGAAATTTTTCACAACTACGCGGCCACCCTGCTGAATAACTGTGAGTGAAGGATCTCATCTATTCCAAAATGTAGTTTTGTGGTTGACCAGAGGTGTGTGGTCAGGAAGAGCAGTAAGGGTTTCACTTATTGCTCACACTGGCAGGACGTGGTGTTGGGGAAGAGTGGGTAGGAGATGTCCGTGCTTCTTTGGTAAAATCTTTGCAGACCGGTACCACCACTGATCACTGATCTATCTGACATCAAACAATAGCACATGAAAGCAGCCCACAGTCATGATACATAGAAATACCCTGCGCATGTCCAGACCAGATCATGTTAATTATTGATTATTCATTATTGACAAAGCTAAAGTCTGACCAGTGTAGAGCCGCACACATTTAAAACTACAGATGCCTGGACATTGGAGTTTAATTTAATTTTGATTACTCTTTAATGTAAGGCCTCAGCATGCTTGAAACGATCTAGTTTATATAATGTGTTGTCTGAAATGTTTCTACCTGTTCTGATTGGCCACACTTGAAGGTGGGGCTTTTGAAAAGCCTGCCATCATGGCCTCCTCCTGGCTGTATCCTACTGCCTCCCTCCCTACTACGTCTCTCCAAGAACTGTGTCTTTGTAGTCTCAACGCAATGAATTGAACAAATGGGGATAACAGTGCACACTTTGAGACAGTTTCTCCTCAAAGACATTCATGGTGTTGCACTCACACACAAGTTGTTCAAGTTAAAACCCAGACCGCTGCGTAGGGAGGACCTGATTGTCTGATTATCGGTTTTGGAACATTACACAAATTGTTGGAAGCAGAGGCTTAGACTATCCGACAAGCACTCAGTTTGAAGCATATGAGGCCTTTAATGTACAGTTTCCCCCTTATGTTTCCCCTTAAGTAGCTTTAAGATTGTTAAAATCTTCTGTGACTGTGTCATACATATTATCTGTACCATTTTATTCCAATTCACTTCAATTCAATTGGGCTTTATTGGCATGGGAAACAGATTTTAACATTGCCAAAGCATGTGTAAAATAAAAACATACATAAACAGAAGAATTGTGATATTAAAATATATACAGATAAGTAAGATAGGATAATAATAATACATTGTAGACTTGCAGTTCAAATCCAAATACAAAAAGTGAAAACTAAACACTGCAACTTTGTGTGTGTGCGTGTGTGTGTGTAGGCCACTCACTGTCCCTCAGGTTGTGGCATGTTGATATATACTGGGCAGCAGGCTCTGCCCTGTCGCCTTCTCCTCGGAGTATTTTTAATTTTGACAGCTTATTTAGCTCTTAGAAATCTGACATTACAGAGTTGAACTTGTTGAAGTAAACGTTCCTTATTTCATTGACTGTTGTACATTGTAGGAGGAAGTGCACCTCTGTCTCAACCTCACTTGTCAAACAGTGACCACATATTCTGTTTTCTTTTGGTTGCCAGGACTTTCTTCCTTTTTCCATTGCCAGTTTGTGGTCACTGAGCCTGTACTTGGTTAGGATCTGTCTCTGCTTTCTATCTCTGACAGTAGAGAGATATTCTGCCAATTCATAATCTCTTTTTAGGACCAGATAACATTCTAATTCCAGCTGTCTATCATATAGATTATTAAATCTATATGATACTATGTTACACTAAGTAACATATTCTCCATGATTTTTAGAATTTAGAAATGTTTGACATGAGCAGCTGCAGTAATGATGGTGGTAAAGACAAAAGTAACAGAGTTACCATCACAGAACTATAGTTCATCAGAAGGACATCAGCAGAAGTGAGACATCACAGTGCCGCTAATGACGTTTGATTGACAGGTAATGTCAGGGGAGAAAGCGTAGAAAGCAATCACTGCTCAGTAACAAAGAAGCAACAGAGAATTAATGACGACTTGACAAAGATGACAAAAAGAAAAAGAAAAAATAGAACTTATAGACTATTGACCCTCCGAGAATAGTCTCATTGGTGCAGCTTTAAATTAGTTTTTTTGTGTGTCCTTACAGTCTGTAAAGTCTTATTTTCTTAAAAAATATATTAAAAAATCAGCAATTTTCAAACATTTTCTTTTTATGATCATCATTGTATCCATTTTTAAACAGATAGTTAACCATAACAATACACATAGAATTGACAGAGACCAGGGGTAACCATAAAAACAAAGAATACTAAAAGAAGACAATATTGAAAATAACTGATAACAACAATTATGATAATGATGGCAGCGACAAGAGTAATAGCAACAATAATGATAATAATTACCTAAATAAACTACAAATAGCACTACAAGGAATAATAGATAATGACAAATAAAAAAAACACATAAGAGGGCTACGCTTCAGAGTGTGTTATAGGAGAATAGGGCTGAGGGGGCTGTATGGGCTGAGCTGAGTCATCTCAGGAGTATTTATACAACATGTATTCTTTCAAAGGCTTCGCTTTTGTTTAGTAAGAGGTGCCCGGTCCCTATAGAAGGGGCATGGGACAACTTCCATTGTTGGATAATGAGCCTCCTATACAGCACTGCCACAGATTGGATTTAGTGTGAAATTGGGTGAGACAGATCTTCAGTGGAACAGAGGTCTCCTAATGCATATTACCTTGGCCAGAACTATATCTCGAGACCCACTACCCTCTTAGTGTTTTCATGTTCTTCCATGTAGGTTACTGTATGTCCTGAGCTTTGGGGCAACTCCACAGGATATGATTGGCTATCCTTCACCCATTGGAGTACCCAGATTCTATTGATTATTTAAAAAATCAATGAGTCTGGTGTGAATTTCTCTTGACATTTTATTTCTTGAGTTTCTAAGGATCGCAGACCGTTCTTCTCCCGTTATACTCACATTCATATCCTTTTCCCAGATTGTTTTCTGCAGATGAGTCTCAGTGTGTCTGTTCAGTAATAAAGAGTAATAATGTGAGACCTCGTGTCCTCTGCCATAAGAGGAGATGACATGGGTGATAATGGTGCTATTTGCTGGTGCAATAGTGGAGCTCAGACAACTGCTAAGTAGGCCATTTTTGAAGTATTTTCTAAAATCAAGTTTTCTTTCTTTCTTAATTTTAGAGGCTCATTTCTGGAAAATTCTTGAAACAAGTACGTCCTTGAAATAGGTTTCTTGATTAAGAACTGACATGAAATCAGTGTATTTAGCCATATTTGGATGAAAATAAGACAATAGATTATTCTGCAGGAGTAGTTTAAGAGGTTTCTATGGATGTTGCTTTTTTTCTTGAAATGAATACTTGTTACAATTGAAATTCCATGAAAACACTGTAAATTCAAGTGACCACTGCTGCTCCTCTGTATTAAGAAACTACAAATGTTTTACAATCAGCTTTCAAGCCCACAAAAGGTGAGTGTTTCATAGTGGAGTTTTATAGAGTTCCCCTTGGCATCTCATACAGACGCACAAGGTACCCTTTAGCATCTGTATGAGATGCACCAGGCTTTGAATTAAGTCCAATGTAAACCCATTCGTGGCAATATTAGATGCTCAGAGCAACAGTTTGTCCTTCCATTCACTCCAATATTAACCTGACCGCAGGTGTTATGGCGGATTCCCTACCAAAGCTTCACTCATAATCTTCATAATCTTTCGTTTTCATTAATAAATCATTTAAACGCATCTGTTGATGGTGTGGTCCTTGCTAGTGAAACAAACGTTACTCAAACAGGAGGAAATAGTGTTTGTTTGGGAATATTTTCAGTGAAATTGATTAATCCACATTTGGTGCTCTAGTGAGTACTTTGGGCAGCAGGACGATGTGTGTGGGACTGAGTCAGTGTTCATGGTAATGAAGGAACATGTCACCCAGTGCAATAGTGCGGCTCACTGATGTGTTTTTAATAATAATTAATAATTGTTTTCAGACAACAATGGAGCTCTATGGCACAGAGGGAGAAAATATATCACACACACGCTTTGGATACACACACAATACTAGTAGGATACATTCATTGTTGGTTTGGCTCAGCACATGGTAAGACCACATGTGCATGTAGAGTTGCGTTGTTTGATAATGTTAAACTGTGAAGTAGTTCACTGAAGATAAAGTGGCATATGGTGGGGGGAAAGAAAAAGAAAAAAGAAGTGAGCAGGGTTTTTGTATGTGGATGTGAAGGAACAGGCTACCTTCCAGGCCATTCCATTGCTATAACCTGGCAAACAGTCCAGAACTCATCTGTCTGCTTCCTTTATTCTCCACAGCATAATGCAAACTCTTTTATACAGCACCAGATCCCCTGCAGTAACACTAGCATACATGTTCTTTTGAATGTTCTTGCACTTACATACACACGCACACACAGGCTCACTTTACTTCCAATTCCAGCTATTTAGCCTGAGTACCACTCCAGCAGAGTAGGCCTATGTTGCCATGGCAACCACATCTCAGCAGGAGGGAGAGAGAAGGATGGAGTGAGGTGGAAAAGTTGAGTTGAGGAGTGAGAACATGAAACAGAGAGAAATAGCATGTGTGTGTGTGTGTGTGTGTGTGTGTGTGTGAGAGAGAGAGAGAGAGAGAGAGAGAAAGTAGATGGAGAGTGAACTCTGAGAAAGAGTGAGAGTGGTAGGGAGTGAGAGGGAGGAAGATAAGGAAGATAATAAAGGGCAGATCAGACATTAGAGAAAGAATGAGGGAGCACATAAAAGGAGGACGTAAAAGCAGCATGAGCATTACAGAGACAAAGACCTTTTTAAAAAAGGGTTCTGTTCAGCAAAAGAACACAGGCTACTTTTTTCTGGTTTACTTTGTATATTTTTCAGTTAATATGGTGACATTAGTAAACCAAAGCTGTGTCCCTCCTTCAAACATGACTGCTGAAGCTGTAACCTGTGTCAGGCTAAAGCTGTGCTTTCTGTATAAACCAGATGGGCTAAAGAAGGTTCACCATTGCAAGTTCTTACCTCTAAACCTCTATGTTTTGGGCTTTCTCATCAACTAGTTACATCACCATGATGTAAATCACATTAGACTACTACTTATTTCAACTGACACCATATTTTACAGTTCAAACTATAAATTATGGGTTTTCACTTCCACATTCTGTTTACAACTGGCCACCAAATAGCACAAAATGCGGCTTTGCAGCAGCAAAGTAGTATTTTTGTCCTGCAGCACACCCAATAGATGGATTATGGGCACAGACACTTACTTACAGTCACTCCATGCAAAGGCTCTAGTTTAGGGGGGCCCCTGCCCCCTTGGGCCTCTGGGCCTGTGCCTGGTACACATATTCAGTAATCTATCCATGGGTGCGCTGTGCACCTGCAGCCACTCCCTCAGTATATTATGCACAGCAGCCAATGCACTCATTCTCAGAATTAGCACCTTTAAGGCTTTGGATTTATTTCAATTTCTAAATATATTTATTTTCAGCCTACAATTTAGATTTTTTTTACTCACAAACATCTAAATTACCCTAATAAGCAGTGGCAGCTGGTCAGTAGAGGGTGCACATTAGGTGCTGCACCAACTTCACCGAGCTTAAGTCAGAGTCAGCGAGCTTAATAAATTATTAATTATTATTAATAATAATTAATATATAATTAACATTTTAAATGAGCAAATACATTTTGTTTTACTTTTTAAGCACTTTAATAACAATTTCAAATTAAGTTATACAGTATGCAAAAATGTGCCTATTTTGTATTCTCTTTCCTAACAGGCGCCGCCCCAGGCATGCAAAACACACTAATTCAACACTAGTTTCCTCCTGATCCCACTGCCATGTAATACAAGTAAATGGGTGTAAAAAGGGTGAAGAAAACAGCACCCTAAAACCAATACAACAACGGGATTCATGAGTGATAGGCTAAGCTGCCTATCAAGACCTCACAAAAGGGAGCCTGTCTCTGTTTGTATTTCTATCTATGCTATCAATAACAGTAGATTAACGTTAGACAAGCTAAGACTTTGAGGCACTCTATTCCATCTATTAAGAACAGACAACTTTGCTTTGAAATGACACCAATCAGGACACTGAGTGTTTCAAAGAGTTTATGTCCGGGGTGGGAGGGGTCTTTCCTGCTTGCCTCAGAGCCCTGGAGGTGTGCAGGTTCTGGAGGGATGGCAGAATGCAACCAATCACCTTCACAGCAGAGTGAATGATAGACTGCAGTCTGCCCTTGTCCTTGGCAGTGGCAGCAGACGGTGATGGAGGAGGTGAGGATGGACTCAGTGATTGAGGTGTAGAAGTGCACCATCATTGTCTTTGGCAGGTTTAACTTCTTCAGCTGCCGCAGGAAGTACATCCTCTGCTGTGCCTTATCGGTGAGGGAGATGATGTTATGTGTGATGATGGTGCCCAAGAAATGGAAGGACTCTACAGTGTCGACTGGGGAGTCACACAGGATGATCGGGGTGGGTGGGGCTGGGCTCTTTCTGAAATCATACCTGCAATGTATCAATATTGTGCACAACAGTATTTCTGGTTTCCTTTAAACAAAATGCTACACAGTTCAGTAGGGAAATAACCCTTTGAATAACCCTCTTATTTCTGGGTGTTTTCTTTACCATGAATGATAGTCTCAACAGGCAGGCAGCTTTAGTAATGGAAAACGGCTGTAGGAGCTGCACTGCCATCCTATGCCAAACCTCAATTCACGTCTAGTACATGATTGGATGCCTCCAACTGTATTCAGTCCATAATTCATTAACCCATGGTGCGTTAATATAATTTGCAATACTATACTGATTTATCCAATATTTTTGGTCAGTGAAGAATGAGGCAACCAGTAATGAATTTATATGAATATAACTGTGCTCTCATTGATATTAGACCCTGCTTTGGAAGATTACACTATTAGTCTATGGTGGTGAGACCTCTGCTGTGGCAGGAGGTTTAATAGCAAGGGGAGAGGTTATAGAGAGAGTGGATTAAATACAGCGGATGGAATTGGTACATATAGTTGTCATTGATTTCCACCAATAACCACTGTTGTGCAATATTGCCTTTCTGTTGGAGCTCTAATGAGGTTGTGTGCATTTGGTCTTGCTGTTATGTCTTCCAGCCTGTCAGCTGTGACTGGCTGGACCGCAGTGAAGTTGCAGTACTGGAGAAATGAACCTCTCTCTGCGCCTCAGGAAATTTGATTTCTAACCCTAAGACAGCATATTCTTTTTGATTACATTCATATTCGCGTTGATATCATCTGTCTTTATAGAGGGATGAGATAGACCTCTGTAGATTTGTGTGTATAAATGAAATATCATTAGAAAGAGAAGAAGATATGAAAAATCTTCCAATGTGGAATGTGGGGTGTTATGTGTGCATATCAGAAGAGCTGACATGCACACAAAACACACCTAAATCTCAACAATCGAAGAACAACCATTTCTAATATGACCATTAAATTACCTATTCATATCATTAAGCAAAGTAGGATGCTGCATTAAAAACACAACAACATAAAGAACACGGAGGCAAACACCCCAAACCCTCAATAGCTGCAGCTGAATGAAATCCCTGTCAGTTTCCAGCAAGAAACACACTTTCCAGGTATTATTTGGCTGCAATTTACATAAAAGTCACCCTGAAGCAGCTGTAATGTACAGTATGTGTCAATGCAGGACTGGAATATTTATCAGCCGTTGGGAAACAGCAAACATATAAGCATGTATGATAGTCTGCACTGTAGAGGTTTCCCTTGCTGGACATATTAACTATAGTAGTTGGCTCCTATAAACCAACTATTAACCTAGCAGGCTCTCTAATCACCTGCGACCTGCGGAGCCTTTAAATAAAAGGCTATGTATTTGAAGTTATGCATGTGATTGCATTTAACTGCATCTGAAAGATGCAGGATGGGCATTCTAAATGAAAGTGTTGTTAGTGCTTATTGCTTGTGGTTTCATTAAGAGGGACCCAGAGAGAGACAGGGAGGTCAGAGAGCAGGACCGCTGTGGAATAAGCCAGCAGTTAACCCTTTACAGCTGTCTGCCTGGCAGACATGCAGGACGTCAACTGACAGCTCCCAATAAAGACAATTACAAGTATGAAGAGGCAGGTAACCTTTTCTTACAGCTTTATAATTAAACTGAAATAAGTGGAAATAATAAAATAATATAAGTTAAATACAGTAGATGGGTTAAAAGGTTATTGTATTGAAATGACGGTAATAAGGTAATAGCTGAATAGGGTGCTTTCACACCTAACCTGTTTGGTGCAGTTAGATGAACTGTCGTGTTTGCCCACTTAGTTTGGTCCGTTTAGGCTGCTGTGAAAGCTAGTATTCAAACTCAAAAAACCACACCAGGTGGATATTGGTACGCTTCCAATTAAACTCTGGAGTAGTAGTAGTAGTTATTGGTACAAACGCAAATCAGAACAACTCAATGATAATAGATATGATTTCAGTGTGAATTAAAACGCTAACTACTGTTAAATTTATGCAATCCATCGAGTTATCCTTATAACTGTCAGTGAAGCAATGACCTAAAAAATTATGCAAGATCATTTGGTAACCATGACAACGTGTGCATGTCACCATGTGAATGCAGTGATTTTCTCTGAAACATTACAAAGTAAAAAGGTGGTGTGTTATGCTTGGGTCCTACTATTTGGATGTTGGCAGTTCCCATTAAAAAGTGAGTACACAGCAACAGCAGGTGATGACTGACAGCATGATTTGTGCTGTCCAATGAATGAGTTATCTGTCAGTCCACATCACTTCATGTTTACACCTCTTTGCTCATTTGTAATAAGTCAATGTGAATAGAAGATGAACCAGGGCCTGAGTCACAAAATCAGTCCATACTGGCCAAAGGAGTGACACATATTTGGTCTATTAGGCCTAGAACTAAAAGGAGTAAAATAATTTTTCACTTTTTTAACTCAGGATATTACTCCTATCTCTATATTTAGAAGAGCTCAAGAAGTTATGTAAGGATATGGCATTCAGGCAGATACATTCAGTGGGACGGGAGATGTTTTCGGAACGCATGATGACAATGAGCTTATTGAAAGGTACAGTTCTGACCCAAACTAAATGTTTCTTTTGACTGACCTTGTGTGGGATGCACAGGATAAAACATGCTGTTTCCGCAGAAACCAATGTTATCACAGCATTACACTTTTTTTGCAGGAAGGAAAATGCAGCTTTGCAAGAGTGATGATTCTGTCAGAACCAACAATTTTGCCATTAATAAATCAGATTTTGGACACTCTTAGAGCGACTCATAAAGATCATTTTCATTGTTATGCGCATGACACACAGTTGTACCTTCCTGTCAAGCCCACTGACCTTAGTACGCTGAGTTCTCTGCAGGACTGCCTGTCTGACATAAAAAAAATTGGATGTCGATACATTTTCTTCAGCTCAACTCAAATACAACTGAAATCCTTGTTATTGGGCCCCAACACATCACTAAACAAATACTGCCATCTTACTGGTAACCTGTCACAACATATAAAGCCTGTTGCAAGAAATCTTGGTGTTCTGTTTGATAGCAATTTATGTTTTGAGCAGCATATCACTAAGCTTGTCCAATCATGTATTTAATAATGCAAAAATACAATCTATTTTAAATCTTAGTGATGCAGAAACTGTACATGCTTCTATCTCCTCACGCCTTGATTATTGTAACAGCCTGTTCACTTGTCTTAATCAAAAAACTCTGAAACGACTGCAGACTGTACAAAACTCAGCTGCTCGGCTTTTAACCAGGACCAAGAAGTATGACCACATCACACCTGTTTCAGCCTCTTTACATTGGCTCCCTGTTGGTTTTAGGATTGATTTTAAGATCTTGTTGATTACTTTTAATATACACACACACACACACACATATATATATATATATATATATATATATATATATATATATATATATATATATATATATATATATATATATATATATATATATATATACATATATATACATATATACATATATACATGTATATACATATATACATTTGATCAGATACCCTGCGGGAATAATAAGGTGGCCAAAGGAAGAGATACAGACCACAGACGTTAAGACGCGTAAGCTCCTCACCATGCATGGAGGGTTCCATCCCAAATCCAGCACCCTGAGACTGTACGCTAGCCGTAAGGGAGGCGGCCGTGGACTAGTGAGTGTGAGAGCCACTATCCAGGATGAAACATCCAAGATCCACAAGTACATCCAAGATAAGGCCCCAACAGATGACGTGCTCAGGGAATGTCTCAGGCAATGGGGAACAGAGGAAGACGTGCTGGAGGAGGGACCATCATGGAAGGACAAACCCCTACACGGGATGTACCACCGGAACATAACTGAAGTGGCTGATATCAAGAAGTCCTACCAATGGCTAGAGCGGGCTGGATTGAAGGACAGCACAGAGGCACTCATCATGGCTGCACAGGAGCAGGCCCTGAGCACCAGAGCAATAGAGGCCCAGATCTACCACACCAGACAAGACCCAAGGTGGAGGCTGTGCAAAGAGGCCCCTGAGACAATCCAGCACATAACTGCAGGGTGTAAGATGCTGGCAGGAAAAGCATATATGGAGCGCCATAACCAAGTGGCTGGCATAGTGTACAGGAACATCTGCACGGAGTATGGACTGGAAACCCCGAGGTCAAAGTGGGAAACACCTCCAAAGGTGGTAGAGAATGACCGAGCCAAGATCCTGTGGGACTTCCAGATACAGACTGACAGAATGGTAATGACGAACCAGCCAGACATCGTGATGGTGGACAAACAGCAGAGGAAAGCCGTTGTGGTTGATGTGGCAATACCAAGTGATGGCAACATCAGGAAAAAGGAACATGAGAAACTAGAGAAATACCAAGGGCTCAGAGAAGAGCTGGAGAAGGCCTGGAAGGTGAAGGCGACAGTGGTGCCATCGTCATCGGAGCACTCGGGGCAGTGACCCCAAAAACTGGAGGAGTGGCTACAGCAGATCCCTGGAAGAACACCAGACATCTCCGTCCAGAAAAGTGCAGTACTAGGAACAGCAAAGATACTGCGCAGAACCCTCAAGCTCCCAGGACCCGAGCTTGAAGGATGAGACCACCCACGGAGGGTGAAGGACGAAGTTTTATATATATATATACACACACACATATACACATATATATATATATATACACACACACACACGTATATACACATATTCATCGTCCTTTGGAAGACAATACAAAGACAATTTCCCCTTGCACTTACGAATACAGCGTCTCCTAGACATGGCAATACCACAAACTGAACTCTTCCGGCCTCCGCTCTAAGTAGCTTGTTTTGAGGGCATGCCATACTAGCTGCTAGGTGTACATTATGACACGTGTTACATAGTGACATAGATAAGTTATGGAAGTAAGGGCTGGACTACAGTGGAGCTGTTTTCAGGCAGTTCAGGAGTAGTGTTTTCTGTGAGAGAGGGTAAATCCCTTTGAGGTGGACTTTGGGCTTTTTCACTTTGCAAACCTATTACATGTACAAAATAGATTTGTAACACAATAAAGGAAAGGGGAAAAGACAAAAAGCATAGTATGACCACTTTAATAGTCTCACTCCTAAAACCCTTTCATCATACTATTCAGGATGGTGCAGTTTCAAAACTTTCCATAACTCGCTCAGCCTGCCATTTCTTTCCATTGACATTATATCATTATATCATTAACCAGCTTCATCACTTAATCGCACTCAAAATCAGAACATCCACCATTTATGTGTACCTCAGCAGTACCAACTTCTTTATCTGGACTTTCCTGAGCTCCAGCCCCTTCCACTTCTCACCCTCATGTCCACACATTTACTCAAAGGCCTACGAAAGACAGAACCTCAGCTCGCACATAAACGCTTACCCCCTGACAGCAGACTTCCTCAACCGTTGCATCCAAACCCTCTGTGCAGGATACTTATCTCCATCCATCGACTTAACCCTCGAAGCAATATTCCTCTTTGGTTCTTCACAATGCTCGGAATTCACCACCACCTCATCCACCTATGACCTATCACGGCACACAAGCCTCCCTGACATTTCTATCCACTCTCCAAACACCCTCAGATTTAACCTTAAACAAAGAAAAAACCAACCACCTCGGCCTCTCTTACCCTATTTTCCTCTTCCGTTTAAACTCTTATCTGAGCCCTTTTGAACCCATCCAAACATACCTACGTAAACAAGAGACTAGCCCATTGTGCTTCTCCACAAGACCCGCTCTTCACCCAAGCGCTTCTGGTTCCACCACCATCTCTGGTGGACTCCCAGACCACACCATAAAAAAAGAAATTCTTGGCCGCTGGTCTTCCCAAGCTTACGACAGCCACCTCAGCGACATCCAAAGAGCTCATTCTCACTTAGTACTACAAAGTTAACTTTGGGGGACTATTAAGCAGAATCTCATCAAGACGTGCCCCACACTGAGTCTTGACCCCCAGATTCCTAGCCACTCTAGCCCATCACGACTATAATTGACCCCTGTTCATATCCATGCAATCGACCCCTTTCATCCCTCCCCTCAACACCCCTTCATCCCTCCCCTAGAAACCAGACCTTCCGAAATCCTTGCTTGCTGCATCAGAACTCTAAGCACAGGCTACCTGTCTCCATACACAGACAAAGTCTTAGAATCCATGTTCCTACTGGCATTCGTTGGCTTTCTGCGCAGCTCAGAGTTCACCGCTTCTACCCTCAATTACATCCATCTCAACACGCAACTATGTCTGACATTTCCATCCATTCTTCTGACACTCTAATCTTTCACCTGAAATTCAGCAAGATCAAACAGTCTGTTCTGCCTCAAACCATCTACCTCTTTCGACTCGTACCAAGTCTCCAAGCAGGGGATCCCTGACCACATCATCAAACATTCTTGGCCGCTGGCTTTCTCCACCATACCTTACCTAAGTCCACAATGATCTGAACGACATCAGGAACGCCCAATTACTTACTTTCCATTCCAAGTTTCTTTTTGGGGCTCTATCCAAATCAGAGCACATGAAGAGACAACTCCCCCGCTCAGAGTCTCGACTCCCCTGGTTCCCTTCTGTCTTCCCGCCACCAGATGGCTCCCGTCCATCATCGTACTCATACATCCATCCGTCCACGACCCTGATTTCTCCCCTCTTCCATTCACCACTCACCCTTCCTCCCTTCATCCCTCTACCCTCAGCCCCTCATCTCTTCATCCCTCGACACTCGTCCCCATCCCTTCATCCCTCATCCCTCCCTCTGGACCCTCAATCCATCCCTCCTACTCACCGCCATCCCTAATACACAATAAACTATTCTAAATCCACATCTTTATTGCCATTGTATTTTGTTAGTGAAACAAATATAAGATAATCTAATGTTACTGTTTCAGTTAATTCCTAAAGGTTAAGACAATAACTTGATATGTGAATACTTTGAATAAAAATTTTCAGAGAGGAAGTTATTGGAATGAACCCTGTACTGTATGTAGAGTTAATACATAGGTTAACCTCTTAAGTTAAGAGACCTATCTCATTAAAATGCAGTTCTTGGATTTCAAAGTTATAGAGTAAGATTTCTCAGTGTTGTTACCATCATGCTTAAATTGTTAGTGTTTTTGAAAAGCAACATTTTCATTATGCACACAGGTTTTTCTACACCTGTGCCCATTGTGACTGTGACTGGCTGCAGTGTTGACTGTACTGAACTGGGAGCAGAGGTGAGCCAGTCATCAAGTGGCTCAGTGCTATTTTGCTGTCAAGGACCACTTGGATTTGTGTTTGCTTCACTCGCCTGCCTAGTCCAGGTCAATGATCCATGGTGCTAAATCATTGATGTGCAGTAATGTCCTCTGCTATTCTCATAGCTTTACCACTTGATGAAAACATCCTCTCCAAACAGCTCAGTACCTTTCTCTTAATGATTGAATAAAATATAAATCATTCAAGCAGGAGAAAAACACTTAAGGACTGGCTGTAGGATTGTCTTTCTCACAGCTAATCTGTTCCTGCAGTCCACAACTGGTTCTATTTTCCACCTAATATCATTGAAGTGTTTCTTACAGTTTATGAACTGTTTCTGGGCAAAGATTTCCTAAGAGCAACACAGTAAGGAAATGTGTTTTCTCCTTGCCGGCTAATTTAATTTAAGGTGCTGTAGATTTGCTGGTGGTGGTTCTACACCTCCCACACAAGTACATCAGTTTTCTCCATACGCTCCAGATTGTTGTCTCTATTATGAATTTTTCAGAGCACTGTGGTGCAAAGAATGCTGCTTTACAAGGAAGGAAATAAAAACAAACGATTTACTTGGTCATAGAGGCCAGCGTTACTACACAGAGTGATATTGAGACTGGTATTGCATTTATTCCTTCTAATTTTACCGTCACCTGATACCTTTTATGCCTCTGGTAAGGTCTCACAACCTTTGTGCCCCCATCATGCACTATTGACTGTGGTTTGTTTCTCATGACACTGAGTCCTAATCAGTATATGGACTCAGCACAAATACATTTGCAAATTGAACTGTAATGGGAGCTGGGAACTAACTTCACTAGCATCTCACTAAACAGAAGCTCTTCCAGTGTGTGAGGGAAGTGCCAGTATTTAGTCATAGCCTTGCTGTTTACAGTAGTTAAGGTTACTGTTCAGCCCTAAATGTATGGAGGAGCTCACAATAATGCAACACAGTTATCGATGGGCACTATGTTGCGTTTATTGCCACAAAAGAGAAACAAATCTCTCGTGCAACGCAATCTCACCAGCTGCAAGCCAAGATAAAATAGCTTAAAACCAGAGATCTCCAAGCAGCAGTTCAGTGCCGCAGCTCTGAGAAGGTAGCAACAGAAGCCACTCAAAATTTAAATACTGTGAACTGAAGATACCACTTACTAAATCTGCAGGCTTTGACCTACAGATCAACTCTTCTCCTCAAAATCTGATCCTGTTCAATGTGAAATTACAAAATGAGAGTGGATTATTATCTTCCAAAATCACTGGCCACGCCTTCATCAATCTGCTTTTATACTGAGCATATAACCTTGCCAGCGGCATGGCTCTAGAGATGGCAATGTCGGTCACTCCACCACTTTGGTCCAAACTAAAATATCTCAACAACTATTAAATGGATGGCCATGAAATGTGGTACAGACATTCATGGTGCCCATAGATGAATCCTACTGACTTTGTTGGTCCCCTGACAGGTTGAGTAATAACTATAATTATACTAATCAAAAGTTTTTGTTGTGTAGTTACTCTTTTTGTCCAAAACGGGTTCCAAAAGAGAGAGCAAAGCCCAGAAATCAAAGAAGGATGGTGTGTTTCTGTGTGTTTATATGTACAGGTGTGTGCATGAATTTAGCTGCAGGATAGTGTGGGAGTGTGAATACTTTATGAAGAGGTACATGCGGTGTGTTTGTTTGTGTGGTCATAGTCAATTTTGCACTATCCCTAAAAAGCTGCCTGAAAAAAGCCCCAGATCCAGGTAATGAGAGAGAAGAGTAGTGTGTGTGTGTGTGTGTGTGTGTGTGTGTGTGTGTGTGTGTGTGTGTGTGTGTGTGTGTGTGTGTGTG
Organism: Siniperca scherzeri; assembly: GCA_027580175.1. Classification (NCBI taxonomy): domain Eukaryota; kingdom Metazoa; phylum Chordata; class Actinopteri; order Centrarchiformes; family Sinipercidae; genus Siniperca; species Siniperca scherzeri. The sequence goes on from CM050860.1 coordinate 30,217,874, forward strand.
TTTTAAAGGATAGGTGTTGTGCTGGCTCTGTTTAATTAAAGCAATATGCATACAGATGCAAATGTCCACACATGGGTTTGTATGCACTTTCATACACGCAGAGCAGCACACACACACACAAACACAGCACAACAGCACTGATTTGTTTCTTCTCTCTTCTCTCCTCTACACATTAATCCTGTTCTTCCTCTCTAATTAAAGAATGAGCAGTGTGGGCAGCTCATCCCTATCTGGAACTCTCAGTCACTGACATTTACCAAGAAATGGGACAGCACAGATAAAAAACATGGCAATGAGTCCAAAATACAAATGAAATTGTACTAACCCAAGTGGATCATTTAAATTGTCTATGACCTGTCAACTTTCATCCATCTATCCATAAACCGCTTATCCTGTCCAGTGTGGCAGAGGGCTGGAGCCTATGCCAGCACTCATTGGTCAAGAGGCAAGGTACACAGGACAGGTTGCCCATCAATCACAGGGAAAATACACATTGATAAACATATTCAAATTGACATTCACACCAACGGGAGATTCCAGTTCAGCTGACTGACATGTCTTTGGACTGTGGAAGTGATTTAACAGTGCAAATTTCCTTAATGATTAGGCTGACAGAATGTGAAAAATAAATAAATATATAAATAAATTATTTAAGAGACACTGAGTTAATTAAGGATGTGGTTTGAGACATGTTCCATTGACATTTACATAATCATTCGCTCTATAATATTATGTAACAACTATTCCTTCCTTTCTCCTTCACAAATTTAGCATATTTATACTATATACTCTTAAACCTGAATGATAGTTTTGTGACTATACACATCAATGTTTACACAGCAAGGGGTGTCATGGGTAACCTCCCAAATCTCAAGTCGGGTTGTAAATGGAGAGACGAGAATGTATATATATATAAAATGTTATGTTTATAAGTGTAAAATAGACTGAATGTCCCCAAACAATACCTGTGCATATTGCTTATGCTCCAGCCCTTAAGGGCAACACACAAACCAACAGCATATGATGCGTGTCAAAACAACCGTGCCTATGATTTTCTATGCAAGCCCACACAGCGTCACGAAGCACAAACACATTGACCCATTTTCAAGATATGCCACTGTCCTATTTTCAAGCTTTGAGATGTGGTGAAGCTCTAGAAAAGCAACAATTTTATTACATTTGCTCTCCAGATTAGCGAATCTGCAGTATGACATGTCTGTAGGCAAGTCAGGTGTGCGCTACGGAAGGGAAACGTACGTCAAATGTCCACAGTGCACTATGGGCTTCTTTTTACATGATGCCACAGGTGTATGATACGCAAACAAATTACATTCACATTTTTATTTTATTTGTTTTTATGGCCTAAGCATGATGATGTTGGTTCAATTGTCCATTCAACACTTAAGTCCAGAGCAAGATATCTCACACCTACTGGCAAATTGGGTATGGTTAAGGTTAGGCAACTAAAACACTTGGTTAAGTTTAGGGAAAGATTATGGTCATGCTTTAAAAACAATATTGGTTCCACAAGGAAATGGACTCTGGTCTCCCCACACCCTTACATTTAGCTACTAGATGTCTCTCCATTCTTCTCTATCTCTCTCAAAAAAGTAATTTGCCATGCACCTATTTGTTACTTTATACACCTGCAACCTTGTGGCACTTGTGTCAGTTGGAACATGTAATTGACTGTTGCGGCACCTATTCTCAAAGGCTTCTTCTTGATCTACTGCAGTTTTGATTGTACCTCAGTTGTACATCGCTTAGGACAAAAGCATCTGCCAAATGAATAAATGTAAATGCACTGCCCACTGGCATACAGTACAAAATATAAGGCCACTACCTTTCATAGTGGATGATACACCATGTTGATTCTGTATGTATCTGGCAATAATATTTGTAATATTTATAATGAGTAATAGCTATTAATTTATTTAATTGTATTGAGCTGCAGTAGACAGAAAACACATCCTTTTTCAAAATGATTGTGTGTATGATGGTTGTGTGTGTGTGATTTACAAATTGGTATATGTAGCAAATTTTCACATGAGTATGTCTGTAACTATAAAAGGTGTAGATGTTTATTTACCCCGCATTCATTCGACAGGCTGGCTGACAATCTCATCAATCATTGCGTGTGAACAACGGGAGCTTCCCTGCTCTGGAATATTTTTGTGTGAGGAGGGAGGCAGGTGCGGCAGATGGAGAAGGCTCCCATTCATTACCAGGACCTCCATTACCGTCATTACTAGCCTGCTACAGCACACAGGCAGAGAGAAGGACAGAGACGCCAAGCCTGTCCCACTCATCATCAATAAGGGACATTAAGACACTGACCCACTTTTCACTTGGTGTTGCAATGAATCCTGGGGGATGGGACTGAACGAAGGTAGAGGAACCTGAGGTGAAATTAAGGTGATGTCACCTAAACAGCACATGCAAGTCAGAGATGGAATGAGCAAACTAATGTCCTCAGTCCCATATCGACTGAACAAAGGCCCAATCCAACAGACATCGGTGCAAAAATGAGCATCGGGTATGGCAATTTGACATTTTATCCCCTGTAGACCACTCACGTGGAAGACCAGAAAGACCAACATGTCAGAAATTCGGATAGCATGGTTGTTGACATGTTGCCAGGTCCTGAAAACCAAACAATTGTAGCTGTAGACCGTTTAATTCCCCACTCTCTCCTCTCACTAGAGGAGAGAGTCTTCATGGGCCCACTTGGTCCCTAGTAGTAACCGACACCTGATCCAGGACCTGAGTCAGACCAAGTCCAAATTCTATTCAGTCTAATTAGATTGGGTAGTTGTGCATCTCAGGTGGCGTTCTTGGATCTGTGGGTCAAGGTGTCTGATACCCGAGCAGATCTGAGCAGACTTTCTGTCAGTACTGATCACATGGTGCATCATAAACATCACAGTCCCTTTCAGATCAGGTCTCTTTTTGTGAAAATGAATTTGTGCTTGTCGATTTCCAGTACGTTGTTCATTGATGTGTTTAGGATCAGATCCAAATTTTTGGACGCATTAAGACTACCCCATGTGCTGCACTAAAAGGAACATTGAAGTGAGTCCTCTTTTTCCTCCTCTCTTTCCATTTCCACCCAAACTCCCACTTCATGTTAAGAGGTGAAAAATGATATACAAAGAACAGAGTTGCCTATCTCTATCTATATCTCTCCCTCCCTCTGGCCTCTGAGGGGAATCAATGGAATCTTCTTACCTTTGAACTGCTCTTTTTCTCACATCAAACCACTATCGCCTGTAGCATGGTGCTCTTCCAGCCCTGAAAGTGTCGGACAAGTAGGATGATGGATGTTTACAGCTAGTAAAACAGCTACTATTAGACCTCAGTTTTTTACTTAAGCCTTGGATTCAGTTGTAAGTTGTCTGTCTGTAGCCCTTGGGGGCTGATAACACTATCTTCGACATTAGCTTTTCTCTAGAAAGGTCCAAGACGGCCTCCATTCAAACCAAGGGCTGGGGAAAGACAACAAACAAACAGAAATCTATTTCATTTCTCTTCTCTTTCCCTGTTTGTCTGGTGGATAGGAAGGGTTAAAGAGCTTAGGAGAGATGTTTACCAAGTTGAAATGCATTTCATCAAAAATAAAATAAAATAAATACAAAAAAAAAAAACACCTCCATAAATGATAAATGCATGCAATATGTAGGCCCATATGGTGAATCCCATTAGCCTCTGCAGCCTTGCATGTTGAGGTTTGTCACAAGCAGACGGCGTGTAATAAATGTTTAGGGAGGGAACAAGGCTTCTGTTTACTCTGGGAAACTGGAGTGAGGCGTAGGTTTGGACTGATACGCGTTCTGGAAAGCCAATACTGGTATTTCTTAGATTATACCACTACGCTCTAACAGCTGAATTCAGAATCAGAATCATAAATACTTTATTGATCCTCAAGGGGAAACTCTTTTGCTACAGCAGCTCACTATCACGTCAGTGCACACAGGAATAGAAGTACTAAGCAAAAAATATATATATAATACACTATAATAAAGGTCAGAAAATAAATTAAGTACCAAGTGGGTTTACCGGTTGATGATAATAATATGGTATAAAGTAATAGTGCATGAACTGCCCAGTTAAGTGTAGCTTATTTATAATGAGACGGAGGATATTGCAAGGCAGTAATAGAGGTATGAATAAATAAATATCAATAAATAGGGAATTTAAGTATATTGCCCAGGAGTATTAACACAGGATATTGCACAATTATGTGAAGTATTGCATAGATGTAATGATCAATGTCCAGTTTAATGACTTAGGGTCATACAGACTGACACTTAGAGGGAGGAGTTAAAGAGTTTGATGGCCAACTCCATCGGGGCCTGCAGCCTTGTTTGAGTGGAGTTTCATCAGCTGTCCTCTCACCTGGTCAGCAGTCAAGCACACAGCAGAGGTTACAGGCGGGGGAGAGGAGGAGTCAGTAGTGTGAAGAGGGCCGTTAGCCTGATGGGGAGGGGGGAGCAGAGTACTCAGAGGAGCTTGAGGGCCGACAGCAGCTGGGTTAGAGGGGGGATGAGCAGGTGCCGGTGTGTCGAATCAGTTAAAGAACAGATTAAGTTCGCTGGCCCTGTCCAAGCTGCCTTCATCTCCTCTGCTGCCAGTCGGTCTGAAGCCAGTGATGCTCTTCATGCCGCTCCAGACCTCTCTCATGTTGTTCTGCCGGAGTTTCCGCTACAGCTTCCTCCTGAATTCTTGGATGACTTACACTAAAGCAGTAAAGGAAACTTACTCATATAATAGTTTCACGCACAGTGCCATGATCATTAAAATGTGTTAAATGCATGGGAAGCAGGCACTGATAGATTTACTTTGATGCTGTCAGTGGCCAATAAATTCCTATTCAGTATGTTTTTCAGTATCTGTATGCCTGAAAAATCTGCAAAATTCTGTAAAAACAATTGTTATGACCCTGAGTCATAATTTGTATTTGAGTCTGACGGTGTGATTTTTTTGTGCCGTTCACCCTGTTCTGTGTGTTTCCCCAGTGTGTTGAGTTGCAGACTGATGGCGCCTAATTTAAAATGGTGCCTGCCGATGCCGGTTTCAGTTTGTTTCTTTCCTGGCTCCCAACCAGACTGTGCTGCCAAATGATCTCCGATTTAGTGTTATTAGATGAATCTCGGTTGTACATATTATAAATATCTTCTAAAAGAGCAGTCCTGGTAGCTGTAGGGGTGAGAAGCCCTTTTTGTTGACCTTTTTCCCCAGTTTACGTAGGTAAAATGCCTGTATTTTCTTTTGTTAGTTGTTTGTATTATATATTGTTTTGGCTGTGCTCTCGCCAACGCTGATACTACCATGATTGATGAATAAATCATTTCTGTTTTGAGTGCATCTGCTGTGTAAATTGGGGGCTCATCCGAAATCCTTCTTTGTTGTGTTCACTTCAGGAGGTGGACCCAAGTGCAGACAATACAGACAGAGATGGTGGAATGAAAAAAGATGACTTTATTAACCTACTATGATGAAAGACAAAACAATTGAGCGTGGTTGAGAAACTCAGGCAAATGTCCAGCAAAGAGCAATCCATTGAGAAGTCCAACAACAGTAATCCACAGGGAGCACACAGAGGTACAGGAAAAATACAGGACTGAGAGACAAACGCAGGGCACATGGTACAATGATGAACTGACACTGAATAAAGGAAAAACTAAACTAAATACACTTAGGTAGGGGAGATAACGAAATACAGGTGCAACTAATTAGGGCGGGGCAAAACTGGAGGGAAAGCAAACAAAGACAGGAAGTAAAACAACAAAACACACGAGGAGAGGAGTACACTCCCAAAAATCCCAAAACCATGGCTCTCGTGTTTCATCAGGTAAGTTCAGTAGGTATTTTGGCATTTTTCTGGTTGAAGATGTTTTTGGAGTGGCACTATGGAATTTGATTTGGACAGTTTTGCAAGTAATCCTACATCAACAAATCTAAGAAAGTGGCTTTGATGTTCATTGCTAACCTGTGTGTAGTTTTTGTAACATTTTTCTCGTGCTTCTGTGGTCATAATTACTCACATCCTACCGTTATCTTATGTTAAGACATTCACATAAACATGCACAAGTGAAGATCAATGAATGCAAGCAACTGCTGAATTTATACCAAGAAAGAAATTTGGTCAATAGTGCAAAATAAATAAGGCAACCAATTGCATTCAACAAAGCATTTTATTATTTAATATATCCAGGGAGAGATAGATAGATATGTTTTTCCTTAAATGGGCAGTATTCAAATAAACTCAATCAACTTCCTATACAGGGAGAGAAAGATGTCAGAAAGCAGGCCAGGAAAGGCATACAACTGTTCAAAATAGCCATTGCATTTTTCCACATGCAACAGTAGAAAGAAAAGGAGATCTGGCGCTCAATAAGCTAATTGGCACACCTTCTCTGGAAATCGATCATAACATCTAGCTTTTATAGATCTATGTCTTACCATGGTCAGCTGTGTGGCATTTGGATGCACCAATTGGTCTGAGAAAGGGATCCGGATGTATGGCTTCCCAAAAGATACAGACAGGAGAAAAAAATGGTTAGCCTATGTCAGCAGAAGCAACCTGACCATCACGAGAGATCACAACAACAGAAAACTGTGTGCGGTAAGTCATTTTTATAATATGCATTTGGACATTTCACTTGTGGATCAAGGTTCAACATGTTTTACTGTCATATGTACATGACTGCAATGAAATCTTGACTGACAATTATGGGGTAATATCTGGAATGTGTGGAAATTAAACTCATACTTTTGAGGGAGAGCAATTCACAGCCAGTGTGAAAGACCTGAGAGAGGTATTAGAAATACAAAAAGATCAGACAAGAAGGGCAGAGGGAGCCCTAAAATGACGGGGGCGGGGGGAAATGTAGCCATGGAAAAGAAATCTGCTGCTATTTTTTCTCTGCTGGCCCAGGGACATATGTTTGTTTTGACCAGCAGGTTTACCCAAGACTGTCTCAAAAACCTATTCAGCTGTGTAAGACAGAGGAATTCAGTCCCAACTCCAATAGTTTCACCAGGCACTCAAGGAGGTCAATATCAGTTGGGCAGTTTCTTGCGACAGTGAAATTTGCATGTTTTTCTGGCCCTTGTCTTATGTTTATACTAGTTTAATTGATTGTATATATGCTGTTCATATCATATTAATAGTCTAACATATCTGCTTCAGGAAATTTGAGATAAATGTGTTGCCTTGTTTGTGGTAGTTTTGGCACTTGACATAATGAATTTTTGGCTAATTTCAGACAATATTCTATTATATCTTATATCTCTTATAGCCTCACCATCACCCCACCAGCTCCAGCACTCCACCGTTCCAATAGCCCCACTAACCAGCTTTATCATCACTCCACCGCTTATAGGAATGGCACACTCCACCAGCCTGGTCATCGCTCCACTCTCCACTCATAATCCTTCCTGTTGAAGCAAACAACACACACAAAGTGCAGACCAGTAGCTGAAAGGAGGGATGTGTAAATACCTCTGTAGTTCAAATTAATTGTATGTCTCGTACACTATTTACATATTACATACATCCACTACTCTTAAAATATACAATTTTGGCATGTTTCTGTGAAGCCTATAAGCATATATACAGTTGGAACTTTATCGGGTACACCAAGCTAAAACTAATGCAGTCCAGGCTTGGACTGGCAATCTGGTGTCTGTGGATGGTACCAGTGGAACCACTTCATTAAGTTCCGTTTTTTTGTTACTCTTCTGTTGAGGTTCCAAGCAAGCTGAGCCGATACTAAAATGTGGAGTTAAAACACTGCAGACCAATGATTGGTCAGAGAGAATAGGAGTAACCAGAGTCGACTCATCGTCTGCAGAAATGTAGGATTTCCCAAACTCTCCTGTTTTTTCAGCAGTCTTTTGTCTTGTTTCCTGCAGCCTTTTCTCAAACAAAGATTGTCTCCTTGTTGGAATAAACAACCACATACCGAGAAGAAAGAACATGAAACGTGTGTGCGTAGTGAGTATGTGGTTGAGCAAGTGAGGGCGAGCATACTTGGGAGAAAAGTGATGGTGAATGTGCATGGAGCAGAGGAAAAGGTTAGTAAGTTGTCAATCTGACAGTAAATAGACATTGTAGGTTATGGTCTGTCAGTTAATAAATGCTGCAGTTTCTCAAGACCAAGAAAAAGTTTCGTCTATTTTCCAACTGCTGGAAAATTGAAAGGGGTTAGCCCTTAGGGTCTAAATTAAGTTCTGGGGAAATTATTTTAGTACTACCCCCCCAAGCAGGGACCTTTTGGGGGGTAGTACTTTCCAAAAGTACAGGAACTTTTGGGGTGGGGCTTGCTACACTGTACATTTCTGATTAGTTGAGCTCTGACCGGTGGAGCAGGAAGTGGTTTGACCGTGTGGATTGGTGTTGGTGTAGAATTGTGGTGTTCGTAAAGGCAAGTGTTGGCTAAATCAATCGTGCAAAATTATATCTTGTTAAAGTCGTCACAGTGAGACACAAGGTTTATTTTTTTTCAACATGTTATTCAGATGAAACATGCAGGCACACTGAACTACAGCCTGCAGAGACTAGTGTGTTTACTCCTGAGACCAACAGCAGCCCTCATCCCATGGCTCCTGCTGAAGCACACAAACTCTGTATTTTGCACATTTATGTTTCAGCAGATATAGTTGTGGAATCAAATGTGTGTAAAGTGGCTGTTCTTGTATCTGAAAACAAGTATATACTACTATATATGTAAAAAGACACGTGAGAGTGCATAGGTTAAAATAAGCAAAGGTCCTTATGCTGAATTGCAGGTGATGTGTTTAATAAGTAAAAACAGGAGTTATGCAACTGTGTGATGGGTGTAACCCAATGGGTGTAATTTGCCTAATCTTTGCCGGTCTTTAGACTGCAGTGGAAACGCACACGGCAATGGGCTGAAGGAACTTTTTAGTTCCTTGAAAATCAGTTCCTGGGAATAAAAGTTCTGGGTACTTTGGGTGGAAATGCGGCTTAAGAGCACTGTCTGCAGTGGAAACGCAAAACAGATCTAGGGTCTAGGTACACGTAGATATGGGTTAGGTACAACTTTCAACGGTACTATACCGAGAGTGTTTGGTGGAAATGTGGCTTATGGTAGATGCAGGAAGTGGTACAGACCCCATCACCTCCCCCCACCCCTGCAAGTGGATCTGTCCATCCACGCAATGTCAGAGGTCAAACAGGATATAATCAAATAAAATCAAAAAGTGGAGTTCAAATCGAAAATAAAATGACATGGATAAAGGACTGAAAAAGTGAAAAGGTGGAGCGGAAAAGGTCAGAGAGAAAAAGAAAAAACATGTTTTAACACATTTATTATTCAAAAATAACGTTACCGATGCCAGAGCCACGCAAAATCCTGCTAGCTGCAGTGATAACATTAACAGTCCGCCGGATACCTGTACTACTTTGGTGGGTGAGGAGGAGCAGCATTCTCAATGTTTTAGTTAATATGCTGCTGGCGTTAATTGTGTGTATGTGTAATGTAAATGTAAATCCTGTTGAAGTTCAGGTAAATTTAGTAATTGTTCTGTTGGCTGCAAGTCAGTGTACCAGCCCTGCCAGGGGGATGATGGGGCCAGTCCAGATGAAAATTGCCAGGGCCATATTTTGTTCCCAGTCCGACCCTGATGCAGTGTAACAGTCCTGCAATAAATCCTACCTTCATTAAGTTTAAAATGTTCATGTTCCTATGGTTTCACATGTCAGCCTCTTCAACAAACACATGCCAGTAATTATCTATCTGCAGTTATAGCTTTTTTGTTGCAGATATTATTTGCCAAGCATGGGAGAGAAGGCAGAATATTTTGTTCAAGACCAAGTTGTAAATTAACCAGTAACTTTGTAATGAAATGAAATATAATGAAATATTTGACCACTGCAACTGTACTTTTGGTACCTAGTAAACCCATGAGGGTTGAGCACTTTGTGTGCGTGACACGAAAATAAAAGACAATACATCGTCATATACTTTCTTTTTACTGTGATCATCCACAATTATGCTGCTGATCTTATCACCCGTCACTGATGCACTGTCTAACAAACGATGTGTGTAATGACTGAATTAACCAAGGAACAACCATGCTAAATACAAGCTAGCCATGTTATCCATTGTAATCAGGTGTACTAATACGGTTGCAACTAAGTGTTGCTAACTTTAACAATAAATCTAATAACCGAAGATAAACTTTGTATGCCAATGAATGAACGCCAATAAGTACAATTAATGTGAGGTAAATATAAAACTACAGACATTTGGTTATGGTAGTTAGTAAAGTGTTGCTCTCGTTAGCTAACTGCAATTAGAATCTAACTAGCTATTATCTTACAACAAACATTAACTCAAGCTGGCTACATAAAATACCATTATTGACTAGATCCATGAGAGGTCAGTTAATGCGTTAAAATGTCAAAATTTCACCAGCGAGCGTGCGTTGGAAACTCTGAAAATGAATGGGGTTCAGCATTGGAACTATTCACTGTTTGGAACTATCGGTTGCCCCACGACACACGTCACTTCCGCATTCTCCAATTATTTAGTAATTTATTAATATTACTAAACGTGTCAGTCAGACAACTATATTGTTAACAAACTGCATGAAATGAATGAAAACATTGTTTGCACAGTATGCCATCATGTCTCTGGCCAACACCATGTAGTGTGTATTTGTTTTATTTACTGAAAAATGTTAACATTATTGGTTAATTTGCCGGCGGTTACACCTAGCTTGACATACCTGCTATTGACAGGACGCTCCAGTGTTTTAGCTCGGACATCTTTCAGTGAAAGCATTGCCACCTCCACCACGTCCACCTCCCGGCATAGTGTGCTGGTCCTGTACATGGTTCAGATCAGCCTCCTGACAGCAGATGGACTCCATTTCGATGGGAATCGCTGCACAACAGCCAAACTGACACCAGGTAGTGTTGCCGATCCGCTCTTCACCCCAAAGCTCTACAACTTCTTCCACCCGTACCACTTCTCGCTTCCCATGCTGTATCGGCTAATGCATAAACAATCACAGCGTTATCACAGGCTCAACAGGCCTTTCAAGTTCATCTTCCTCCATTTCCTAACAAGTGTGTTCAACCACACCACTGAAACCTGTGGTGGAAACTCATAGTTATTACTTATGTCACAAGCACATAGTTATTACTTATGTATATGTTCATAATAATTAGAATAATACCACCTTTATTCATGTGCAATGATATTCTTGATCTTGTGTGATGCAGCATATTGATGACCGTACCTCTCCCCAGAGTCTAGACTTAGACAAACAAACAACCCGCACTTGTTTTTTTATTAGGACATGGCAAATAGAGTAAAGCAGCCCACAGCGTGACATCCAATTGATAATCAGAAGCTCAAGAGGTGTACGATTGAGATTTGTAACTGGTGTGTGGGGTTATCTATGATGAGATGTATACATACTAAATTGTATGCTTGTGTGACCTCAGTCGCTTTGCAAACCGTCTAGATTTCAATAGATATTTAAAAACTGAAACGTGCCTCCGAACATTTGATTTCAACCACAAACCAACCAACCCTGTTACTTATGCAATGACATCACTCCAAAATTGCGACTCACTAGCTAGCTAGACAGATAGAAATTGTGAAAATAAATCTCATATCTGTGGTTCAGGGGCTGAGCAGGAGACCTCAGGCAGATGGCCTGGGGCAGGACAAAAAGTGGTGCTGGAGATCTCAGGCAGACAGCCTGGTGGCTGGACAGGTGCGGAGTAGAGAATCTTAAGCGGATGGCCTGAGGGCTGGACAGAAGAGCAGAGCAGGGCATCCAGGAGGCAGGACCAAAGGTCAGAGCCGGTCCTGAGGATGGCGGAGATGGATTCCCTCTGGAAACCGGCAACGTGGCAGGAGATCAGGACCGGGATGTAACCACTGGAGATCTGAGCCAGAAGCTGGCGACAGGGCAGCAGGACTGAAGGCTGGCATCAGAGAGACTGGCAGAGGAGCTGGTGGAGCCAGTGGAGCCAGTGAAGCCAGCAGGCTGCAGCTTAGGAGGTTCGGGAGAATGCTGCAGCTCAGGAACTGATGATCTCTGTAGCTCAGAAACAGCAGATTGCAGCAGCTCAGGAGCTGGATTCAGCTGCATCTCCGCAGGAACACAAGTGTGCTGCATTTCAGCAGGATCAGGTGGCCGTTGCAGCTCAGCAGGATCAGGTGGCCGCTGCAGATCAACAGGATCAGGAGGTTGCGGCCCAACCAGAGCAGGTAAAGGAGGTTGCAGCCCAACCGGAAATGGGGATGGTTGCGGCCCAACTGGAGCAGGAGACAGCTGTATTCAGCTCAGAACTCTGAGTTCCCGGTCCATTGTTTCACAATTGAGAATGACTTCCGGATGGGAGCCGAAACGTCTTGATTCTGAAAACAGTGTCCAGATGACTACGACTGAAACCTTTTCTATGATAGAACACTCCTGGACAAATGAGGGACTACACCGTCTTAATTCCCCTTTTTCATAAAAGAGTGGCTTTTGAACAAAATCTGACCAAATCGTGGCACCATCAAGCCATATAATTGACTATTTGGATAAAGCGATCCATTTGGTGGACTAATTATAATCTCTTGTTGAAAGAGAATTTCAGATTGAAACCCTTCTGGAAATTCTGGACGAGATGATTGACTAGCTGTACAATGATCAGAATTCTCACTCAAATAAAATGGTGGACAGTAAATGTAGTGCACTACATAGTAAATAGGGAGTGGTTTCGGACACAGCCTCAGTCTCTCATTCCATAGTCTCAGAGTCTGTTTTCTCAAAATTGTATTCCATATTCTGAGTTTCACTCTAAAGTCTCTCATTTCTTTCCATGTTCTCAGATTTTCTGACCCTCTTTACAGTTTGCATTAAATTGCAATTTAAATATTGATATGTTATCTGGATCAGGAAAAAAACACATTTAATGCAAGGTGTAAATGCATGCAGAATAAGACGGTGTAGTCCCTCATTCGTCCAGGAGTGTTCTATCGTAGAAAAGGTTTCAGTCGTAGTCATCTGGACACTGTTTTCAGAATCAAGACGTTTCGGCTCCCATCCGGAAGTCATTCTCAATTGTGAAAAAATTGGCCGGGAACTGGAAATTTAAGCTACTCTGAGTTACTGTCACAGTCGGTCATGTTCTCTCCACCACATCACAGTCACTCTGCACTCCCTCACCTGAGTGTTAATTCCCAGCACCTGTCACCCATCGCACACCTGCACATAATCAGCCACTCTACTCCCTATATAACCCAGCTCCTTACCTCAGTCAGTGTCCGGTCTCGTTCATACGAAGGACAGTATATCGCAGTCTTGCTACGAATGCTACTCGGACTCACTTACTACGCTCCAACGAGAGTACTACTACTTGGATCCCCTAACCCCGGCTCCCGTCTGTCTCCTGAGTGTGTCGCTCCAGCCCTCGGCTCCTGTCTGTCTCCCGTCTCCTGAGTGTGTTGCCTCCGTGTCCACACTCTTCCACCAGCTGAGAGATAAGGACAGTATCAATACCGCACTATCTATTTCCTCTGTGTCGTAATAAACTCTCTCAGTATCCTTACCTTTGTCTCCGGTTGGTCTGTCCGTAACAGTTACATACTATCAGAGTGTATTATCACCTTGGTCACGCCTATCACATGCTAATCAGGCACTTAACAGTGATGAAGTAGATGCAGCCAGAGAACAATAGGCCTGATTACTGGGCCATCTTGAAACTATTAGGTCAGTTTCAGGTGAAACTAGCTATTAACAGATACTCAGGCAGATTCCTTCCTGAGGGCAGGGCTTATGTAACTCAGAGTAGCTTAAATTTCCAGTTCCCGGCCAATTTTTTCACAATTGAGAATGACTTCCGGATGGGAGCCGAAACGTCTTGATTCTGAAAACAGTGTCCAGATGACTACGACTGAAACCTTTTCTACGATGCATGCAGAATGTATTGGGACTGACTTGCAATTGGTTCGACTAGATCATATTTGGAGTTGGTCAGGCTCGAATTGTGATTGGATTTCAGCCAGGGGTAAATGCAATCCGTACAGTGTAACCACATTCTTAAGAAAATCCACCAGAAAGTTGAAAGGTCACTCTTCCTGCTAGCTTGAAAAAAATTAAATAAGACCCATCCAGGTGTATATGCCCGCTGATCAGATGTCATTATTCAGATAATGTATCAAGATACACATCACATATTAATGAAGCTCTAGCGAAAGTTCAGTCAGGAAGACTTCTACATGTTTAGGCGTAGTAATTCTCATACCATTCTGCCATTCACCACCAAAATCTCCCCGCAGAGTCTAAGAGCCAAAGACTCTGTTAAGATTAAAATCTCATATCATCTGTTTAAATAAACTCTATCTTTACTCATTCACTTGTTTCTCATGATTGAAATACCAGGTGTGAATTTGGTCTAATTCCACATTCTCAGACTTTATTTACTTCCAAATTTTCATATTCTCTGAGGTTCATTTCATATATTTTAAGTTTCATTCTATATTGTCACTTTTCCTACTGACATACACTATATCAATACAAATTCAATGAATGAGTGAATAGATAATCAAACATATAAATATACAATTTCCTGCTAAATTTAATTGTTAATCAGAATTTCAATTTAAGGTTCCCCTATACACAATTCCTCCAGTGCAGATCAGTTCTTCAATAAATATGTTATCAAACAAGCTTGGTGACGCCACACTAATATATCAGCTGAACCAGGGCAAAGAAGAGATGGTGGATGCTTCTGGGAAGCTCCTGTTTATGAAAAATGGCTTTTTATGGGGGGATTGTGATGATTCACAGATATGGGCTTCCTCCATACGACAAGCCAGGAAAGCATTCCTCCCTTCTGTCTCTGTCTTCCTCTTTCGCTGTTTCCTTCTAGATCCCAATCTCTGAGACAATGCTGTGTGAAAGCTTTATTAATGTTGTGTCTACCGCAAGAAGACAAGCCCTGTGCCCGTCGATAGCAGGGTGGTAACGTGATTCTGTCACTCACAACCTCTCTTACTCTTATTTGCCCCAAATCACACACACAGGCATGTGTGTGTTGCTAGATATTATTTGAAGGGACAAAAGTTTCTATGAAAGATAATACTATGCAGCTGGAAGCCAGCAGTCACGATGAGCGCTGCAATCATTAGAGGTTGGGGGTGAGATCGACTGGAGGAGCAATCCTGTGCTTGGAAGGTCACAGGATTGATATCCATTGAAGAGAATCTTTGATCTTCAATCAAACATGGGTGTCATTTGGAAATGGTAAGGTGTGCCATAATTGGATCTTGTTTTTAAATAATTATAATAGAGTAAAGAAAGAAAACACCAGAGATACGATTGGAAGACATGTAAAAGATCACTTCAGAGAAGCATTTGGGACCAAATGAAGGTTCTCCCAAAATGAAAGTCTTTTTACCTGCTATCAGATGTCCTGCAAACCTGCCCCACTGATGCCATTTTCAGTCAACACAGAAGCTGCAGCATTAGTTGCTAGCAGCAGTTAACTCAACGTTTTTCATGATATTCAAAGAATAATGTCAATGTAAAAGTTGTTTTTTCTCTTGGTCAACTTACAACAACCTGTGCAACTGCTCATCCATGCTTGTTGCCATATTTGTGGCAATTTAGCAAACAGTTTTTTATGGGTGTAGCTAAGTACCTAGCTAGGGGCAGGTGTGGCTCAGGTGGCAGAGCAGGTCGTTTACTGATCACAGGGTTGGCAGTTCGATCCCCACCTCCTCTTGTCCACATGTCGAAGTTTCCTTGGGTAAGACACTGAACTCTGGGTTGCTCCCAAGCCACTGGGGCCTAATTGCTGGTCCTTGTTTACCCAGGCTACATGAATCAGGCTCCGCCCTCCTCCAGTCAGGTGGAGGTGGCAATGCCCCTGAAGCTTTGTAGTAACTGCCAGAAACACCAGAAGAACTTCTGCACTTTAGCAGTTTAGTTAGTAACAATTACAGTTTAGCTAGCATTAGCTAACGATCCAGAAACTAACACAAACACATGAATCGTATTTATAAACTATGAGCGAGACAAAAGTTTTATCAACTCCATGAACTGTAAGTCATGCCGCTCTCTCACCCACACAGATAATCAGTGGTTAAACTGATCAGGGATCAGATAAACGCTGCAGCAGCTCGGTTCGCCTTGTATTTGGCCATATGTGTAGAAAAAGCTGGAGCAGTTTTTTCTTGTTGCTTTAACGAGACCGAGAATAATGTCTAATTTCAGTGTCATTTTAGTGTAACAAGCTGCTGTTATGACAAGGACAAAGGACACCATGGATGTATTAAGAAAATCAGACAGTGAGTGGATATTTTCACAGAGTGCTTATTGACATACACTTTTTTAACATCTGGCTCCTAAGGTGGTTTGAGCAATCACATTTCAATCCATCTTGAATGTTTCTTGGATTTACTCTTAGCTTTTAGCCCAAAATGCATGAACTGACTAAGTGTAAATGTGGTCTATCAATTCTGGACCCAGCCCAACCTGTTAATGTGAGACCTGCAACCCATACCTAGCCTGGTTCCTTCTAATTTTAGGAACGGTGTGTGATTTTACCTTTGGCATGGTTTAATTCAGATTCAGATCAGCACTTTTACTAACAACTCTTTTATGAATTTATAGTATCTATCAACATATAAGTATGTATCATCCCTCCCACTGATAACGGAAAATGTCCTGTCTGAAACATTTAAAAAAAATTTAATCTTTAATTTATTTCTTACCTAGTTAGGTCGGCCGAGTGAAGGGTGGCCCTTTGACTGGTGGCCTTGGTCTCTGGACCCTTCAGCTTTCTGTCCATATGACCTGGACCCTGGGGGGCTCCACCTTGGGCTCCAACCACACTTCTACCCTTGTACCTAACTGGACTGTATTCTAATCATACCTGTCCTGGCTGCTGTGTCTGCCAGGTTTGGAAAAACAATTGACCAATAACGAATGTGGACATTACCTTCCATATAGCTACATAGCTAGCTAGCTACCTAGATGCACCCACCAAAAGTAGCAACACAAAAATGTCAACAAGAGTGGATGAGATTGACACAGTTATACAGGTTGTAGTAAGTAAACTTAAAGAAATAGCCACTCTTAAATCTGCATTAAAAAACATAAAGTCAAACAAAATGGCAATTCACTCTGATTCTGGGCTAAACTGTACCCATAATCAAATTGGCTCAGAGCCAGTAGCTGGCAGGATAGGCATTTTGTCAGACAAATTAATAACAAAAAACAACAATGTAGTGATTCGTGCAGATTGAGGAAGCAAAAGCCATCTCCATTTTTCAATGGATTATGTTCACCTACATTTCTAAGCACACTCAGACCTCATCAAAATTGGATATAATTCCCACAGCGTGGGTACCCTCATTAATTGAAGGCACCAAGGATTTAATGATAAATGACAACCTGTGCTTTTACAAACATCAGTAAGCAGTTAGTTCCAAAAGATTTCAAGTTTATACATTTGGAGTAGCAATCAACTTTTTTTTACAATAAGGAAATCTCTAAACCGCATTAAGCGTGGCCAGAATATTTCTTTTCTCACCATTAGGATTGATAAAATTACACAGGATAAGATGAAAATAAACTGCAACACTCACCAGCCGTGTTGTCCAGTGTTGCATCATGTGACTCGCATCAATTGACATCATACAGAAGGAAGAACTAGTGCAGGTACAGTAACCGCATGTGTCAGTACAGGGAGTGAATGTGATAGAATTGACATTTTTTTGGAGAGTTGACACATGAGGAGGCTGGAAATAGGATTCTGCATTCTGACGAGTTGACAAAAATGCTATGAGTGTCAAGATACCGCAAGTGTGTGGCTTACATAAGAAAACAGTGGGTGTAGGTGTTTTGCCCTGCATCATACATGTCACGGATACGCCAGGCTCCACATTCACCCAGCCACAGCGCACTCCCTCACCAGAGTTCTAATCACACACATGTTCCCAATCTCACACCTGAGTCCTATCTGCACCACATCACCACCAGTATAAAAACACCCCACTCACCTCAGTCAGTTGTCCGGTCTCGTTCATACAAGGATGCTAATCCTCTCTGAACAAGACTACGCCCTGTACTCCAGCCTTGACCCGTGTGTGTTTCCTCTCCCATGTTCCTGCCTCCTGTTCAGTGTTCTCCTATCTCCAGCGTGTGTGATTCCTGCTCCCGACCTCCAGCCAAAGTCTAACAAAGGACGGTATCTGTAATCCAGCACCCAACACCACTTCACTCACTGTGTCTCATTGCTGTGTCGTGAATAAAACCATCTTTGTCTCCACCTCGGTGTCTCCCGCCCTTCTGTCCGTAACAATACACTGCTAGCATGTGTTGCCCTTGAAACGACAACACTGAATATTAACATTTTTTATGTTTAATGTTTTTTCATATCCTTTATTTTATCAACAGCCCACACACATGGATTTAATTTTTTACCAATACCTGTACCTATGCCCAAAAATGAAATATTACAGGCACACTTTGTGAGGTGCCCGCAGTTATCCAAGCCTCTGCCTTCCATAAATGATTGATCACGTTTACTCCAGTTGTAACATAGTTGTCATATGCCCTGGTGTTTTTGTTGAGTTCTTAAGAACTGATCTCTGGTCTTGCCTATGACAGATGAGATTACTGCTGGTTTTATTCTGCTTTGATGTCACAGAGATTGGACTAATTTCTCTGGCTGGGAATCAATACTGTGTTTCCCACATTGAAAGCGAGTAATTTTCCACTGAATTATCATTGATCGCTCTCTTCTCTGCTAACATGCCATCAACAAACACTGTATATTTGTAAAGCTCTCGTCCTTGTGTTTTCATAATGAGTTGTCATAGACATCTGAAAGAATCTCTGCATGCTGATATAATTATCTTCTTTTTGCTTTTGTATCATTTCAGTACTGGAAATCAAGTTAATTCAATCCAAACAATCTCTGGCTCTTGATAAATGCAGTACTTGGAGGAGATTTCTACCACTTAACCTCCAATGAACAGAATGAATGGACAGGTAGGCCACCTTGAGGGTTTTTAAAGTTTATGTTTTTACTTATTTATCAGGCAAAGGAAACTCCATCTGCTGATGAAGACAGACAGATGCTTTCCAGAAGCCAAGTGAGCAGATCTTAAACCCTGCTGCAAGAGTGGAAGGGCAGTGGAAGTACACTTGGCTTTTATTCTCCTACTGCTTTCTCTTTAAATAGTGTGTACCTGTGCATGTGTGTAAATAGGTTGTTGAGGTAAGCTTTTGTTTTGCTGCCTTTTAAAGAAACTCTTCAACAAGTGAAGAACCCCTGTCTCCTAGAGTTCACTGCCTATCAGTCAAAATCGGATCTGTTCAGCCTAATCTTTGCAACATCTGATATGATGTTGTTGCAGTGCATCATCACATCTTAGTAGAAGAAGACAGAGGATACTCTTCTTCTTGTGAGTGAGAAATAATCTGAGGAGAGAGCATCTCAGCGATCCCTCAATCCCTGAAGAGGTGAGGGACGCCCATGTCATGGAAACAGTGTTTGGCACACAGAGAGCGAGAGACAGGGAGGTGGAGGAGGAAAATGGATAAAACAAAAACATGATGAAAAACAGAGAGCGAGAGAGAGAGAGAGAAAAAAACACAGACGGCGGATTTTGAAATTGCCTCGTGCCAACTCTGCTTATTATACTTCACATCTCATTTTGTGGTGGGGGCTTTTTGGAGATGGCTGTTTGTTTGCTGCTGTGACTGGAATAACAATGATGGTTTGTGTTTCTGCTTCATTTGCAGAGAGAAAAGACACACAGGAACTTGTTCCTGCACTGCCAGTGACTCCAACACAGATAAGGGTCTCACGTCGAGGAGACCTCAGAAGTACATACTGTACCTTTTGTCCTGAAGCTGTTTAGCAGCTCAGGCATTTTGATTCTAAGCTGTAACTGTTTTAGGTAAACGTTCTCTCACTGTAAGTGTAGTGTGGGAGTGGGAGTCTGTGTCTGCCTGCCAGAGGCTCCGTCATAAACTGGCTTTTTAACCAGTTTTTACCCAGATTTTTAAGATGCACCTTTTTAAATCTTGGTCGTTTTTTACTATATCTTTTAAATAGATAAAGTATTTTAGTCATCGGATGTGGATTTTAAGTTGTTTTTCTCACCTTCCCATTCCACTTGCTCCCTTGCTTTTAGCATTGGGAGCTAAAAACTCAAAAATTGGAACCTTGAAGTGTGCTGCTGCCGCGTAGCGCTATGACTCTTTTAAGATTGATGGTATCCATCTAAATGCCCGAGGATCACGGCTGCTCTCTTTGACTAGCTTGAGTCATTGGCCACCTACTCACGTGATTGATAGCCAGGTACACTCACCACTACCCTTACTAGCTCCGACTGCAGTAAGTCTAAGCAGTGATGTTGCTAGGTACACGTCCTGCCTCTCTGACGCATCAAAATCAGAAAGGACTTTACAGATTTGGGGATTTTATTTGTTTAATTTTCAGATGTTTTCAACATACATGAATATCCATAATTATAACCATATAACATCAAATGCAAGTGTTATACTACAATTTGTCAAAAAACACATTTTATTAGGGACCCGCTAAATTTTCCTGGGACCCACTCAAATGGCCACATGTGGGTCCCGGGGACTGACTACATTTAAAAC
The DNA here is from genome assembly GCA_027580175.1 of Siniperca scherzeri. NCBI lineage: Eukaryota > Metazoa > Chordata > Actinopteri > Centrarchiformes > Sinipercidae > Siniperca > Siniperca scherzeri. The sequence continues at coordinate 30,238,538 of CM050860.1, forward strand.
CTATCAACATCACTGTCTAAGTATAGTTTGCTCCACCCTAAGTAGTTTCACCTGTCCCATTGTTTCCTTTGTCAGTTCGTCCCAGTTGCTATGTTGGCTCTTGATTCTCTCCCTTTTGGATGTATTGCTGCTTCTTATCTGTTTGTTGTCAGTCTGTCTGCCTAGCCACTGGTCTGCCTACCTGTATCTGCCAGTAAGCTCTTAATAAACCACTCAAGACATCATTCTGCCTCCTGTCTGCGTTTTGGTCTGTTATAGACCCAGCAGACACAATTTCTGATGAACTCTGTGACTATATTTGTGACCTGGTGTGTCTCAAGGACATTTATCCTGTCGCTGGCCTCCTTCTCAGATCTCCAGTCGTTAGATCCGGTCCTGATCTCCAGCCACGTTGCCGGAATCCAGAGTGGTTTTGCCTCCGCCGCCGGCCTCCTGAGTTGCTCCATACGTCTGGTCATCCTCCAGACCTGCTATGCCCTTTGGCCCCGCCTCCAGGCCATCCGCCTGAGGTTTTCTGCTCTGCACCTGTTCCGCCCCCAGGTCGTCCGTCTGAGGTCTTCCACTTGGCCCTTGAATACATACATACATACATACATACATGTATCAATGTAACAACTTGATCCTCATGGTAAAGTTTGGCCATTGCTAAAATGATGAATAAATAAAAATAAAAAGTGGCAAACAAAAATCCCCAAGGTGTCAAGAGTATAATAAGCATACATTTGGAAACACACATGTCAAATTAATATCTGTCATCAGGTGAAGAAGCAATTTTACTGCCATTAAAACCTGTTAAGTACAGTGTAACAAACTGCTGTAAATATACAGCCAAATTCTAACAGTAATGTACCGTTCTTAAATACGGCGAAATACTGTAAATTTTGATGCTTTTTGGAACCAAAAACAAGAACAACCATTAACACTAGGCCACTGTAAGATTTGCCAGCACAATGCAGTATTTGCATTTTCACAGCAGTAATGGATAGGCATGTAAATTGTATTTAATTTCTTTTAAATTTAAGCTGCTAATTGACCACTATTGCAGAATGATGTTCAAATCTGTGCACTGCAGCCTAGCTGTTTACATACTGCCAGTGTTAAAAACGGTTTTATTTTTGCTTAGGGAGATAATGTGAAAAATATGAGGACCTAAATACTAACGTTACATTTATTATAAAAATGTGAGGTGGGTAAGAAATTAATTCTGTGTACTATGAGTTCATGGTTTAAGTTGTATTGATAAAATGTTAAAAGCCATAATTCATGGTTAAAAGATAAAAAATCATAATTCATGATTGATGTTAGAAAAACAAAAGACATGTCATACAAGGAGATGCTGTACAGTTTGAAAACTGTTTAATTCATATAAGTGCTGATGTTAAAGTAGTATATTGACCATTTTATGATGTGATAATCCATTATGGCCATAGATAGTTGAAACTTGGGGACTGAAAGTAATAATCCTGTTGTTAACAGGTTTTTGAAATCCCTATAGCTCCTTGGATTGTCAAAGGACATGGTGAGCCATGAGCCACCGTTCCAGAGGAGGAACATCTCTTCCTTCGCTCCCTCATTTTGATGACAGCAGTGTGATAGGACTGTCACAGGCGCCACATTCCCTTTGCTTTTATTATCGGTTGCACCCAGAACTAAAACTGACCCAGCACAATTACTGATCTAAGAACGGATCTACTGCTCACCAAACTAACACCTGAGGAAACATATTAACACAGGAAATTAACTTTGTCATGCTTAAGGAAAACTTCCTTGAAGCAATGAACGTCAACAGTACATCTGCTAACTGGTAACCATTAGCAGACAAGCTACTAGATCCTGAACAATAAATCAGCCACCACATATTATCACAGATGTATAGGCACAGATGTTGGCCCACAAGGTACAACAGTACAAAAATGCCAAAGATGTGTTTGAGGTCATTTAGAAACAGTGTCTCCATTACACAGTTTGTCCACCAGAGAGCTCTGGCAAGTGTACAGTATTTTTCAATTGGAAAATATCCTTCTCTGCATTTCTTGGCTACACTTCTTAAATACACTAAAACATGATCAATCACAGGCAAGTTCTGGATATTATATTATATTCTGGAGATATTTCTGGAAAGCCAGACTGAATCTAAAAAATTAGTTTTAAAGTACCTGTTCCTTTCACCTCACGCAGTATATTTGCCTCATGTCTCTCTCTAGGCTCCTTCCTTGCTACCCTCCCTGACAGTTTGAAAACATCAGCTGTATATCAACAACCACCACTATTTTTGGGGTTGTTCTGGTGGAGTGGGGGCCTGAAACGTTGAGTTACAGGACATTAGTGCTTTTCTACAGTAGAAGAAATGTAAATGTAAAAGCAATTTTTCAGCTTTTTTCAGGTTTCTGGCATTTCTACTCATGTATGTTTCAATAATGAACTTAAAATGCGTTAGATATACACAATATCCGTTACTTGTTATGTTTTATAGAACAGTTAGACTCAAGTGCAGGACTCAGACAAGGGGTAGGGATATAAAGAGGTTTAATGAAAAACGGGAAAGGGGAAGTGGATGGAGAGGGGTTGGGATCCAGAGCTGGCAGTGAGGATGTGGAGGTTGGGTGATGAAACTTGGCGAGGCTGCGATGAAGATCCAGAACAGCTAAACAGGAAGGTGAGGTAAAGGAGGCGACGATGGCGTGGCCGAGAGGCACGTGGTGGACAGGCAGGTGGGAGCAAACAAGGAGCAGGTAGATGAATAAGGATTCTGGAGCACGGAAACACGTTAGCATATGTACACGACACAGAACAGGAACAGACTGAATCCTTAACAAACGCAATGGTTGGCTGATTACTAACTACTGCTGTGGTTGAAACAACAATCAGGCGATGAGTGAATGGAGAGCCGGAGTAGATATACTGGCATTGATGAGCTTGATGGGAGGCAGGTGTATCAGCTGAGCGGAGGGATTGGGTGAAGGATCTCAGGTGAGTGAGAGTGGTGGAGTCAGGAGCCAGTGGAGAGAGACAGGAGGAGTAGCCACACCTCCAGACAAAATGCACACACACACACACACACACACACAGACACACAGACACACAGACAGACAGGAGAGACAGGAGAGACAGGGCAGGGGAATAACATATGGAAACACTAAGGGAAAGCAGACAAACTGTCACAGCCGTTACATTGCTCTTCTTTTCTTTCACCTTTATTAATGGTGGCACACTGTTTGACTTCTGCAATTAAAGGCTGAAAGCAGAGCAAAATAATAATCTGTCTCACTCCTATTTGTCAGGTGCTGATGAGCAGGGGAGTACGATAAACAAAAGGTGCTCCGTGTGTTGACTGATGTGCTCCAGATGTGGAAATGATCCTCTAGAAATCCTTCCAGGGGAGGTGGGACCTCAGCAAAGTAACTAATCCCCGAGCTGTCCCCTGTCTGATGGACGGCTGGGCTGGCGTAATGAACTTCTTCTCCACTTGAGGAGAAGCACTGCCAGACTGTCAGTCTTTCGCCCAGCAGCTCCAACAGACTGAAGGAGACAAAGGCGTTGGGCTGCTTTTGTTCTGCCTGGGAGAAAAGCTGGGTGGCTCAGCTTGTGAAAGACGCAGAGAATGTGAAAGTTTCTTTTGCATTGTCAAACGTGGCTGTTTTTCACACCTTACTGCTCAGTAATTTGATGAGCTCGAGTGTGTGTAGCCTGAAGAGGCTCAGCTGGTTAGAGAGAGTATTAGCCATGGATGTTACAGTGCCAGCACAGCATCCCTGCCTGAAAGCAAACCTGCCCAGCAAGCTACTCACTAGGCATATTGTTTTTTTTAATCTTGTTATTTTTAACCAGATGCTTATTATATGGTTCAATACAGCAAGATTCAACACTTGTCATTAGATAATCCATGTATCTTATCTGTTCATTAAAATCTTACTGAAATCAACCAATCTACAGGCTGTTTAAAAGTCTGTAATCATACTGAGAACTTACTAGCTTTTTTCAAGGCTTTCAAAAGCATCTCACGGTCTTCAGTGTCAGATGGAGTTTGCTCAGTTTTCATGGAGATGGCTCAGTTGTTATCACATGATCTAAGTATGGAACTCAGCCATGTCGTAACAGTTGTATATGGAAGCAATGGTAATCCCTGTCTTGGATGGTCTTTGGTCTTTCTCCAGTGGTCCACTGACTCCTGGTCGATGACCTTTGACCTCTTCCCATTCAATGATTAGAATTCTGCCCCACCTTAAGACCAGGACGGACACTGGTAAATCAGTTGGGACCACCAGTAGCATCCTAGTGGGACTCCCTTGCATAGGTGGACTGTCAGAACATCTAACCAGAGTCTTCAAGTCAAAGGAGTCAGTACTTATTCAGCACCATAAAAGAGTACTCCACCAATTTAGCATCGCACTCTTATAACATTGTCGGACTCACGATGGACAGTTTAAAAAAACTATCAAAATCAATATAGTACAACCAGAGATATTGTTTTTTTGATTCCATGCATTCTTCTTCTTTATCAATACCTGCTGCCTACATTACCCACAATGACCGAATGCCAACAGTTGGGTTGGAGATTGGGGTGTTTAATGATAGTAACGGCTAATGTAGCCTCAAGCCTCTAGCCACAAGCAGAGATGAGGAGCGGGCTACAGAAGTCTGGTAAGCTCACTTCTAACTTCACACGCCCAGATTTTCAAACTTCAGCCTCAACCGATGCTGACTCAAGTGACATCACGGGAGGCAATTTATCAAACTTCACACATCTTTTTACACATATGCAGCTGTAGACGACTCCCCAAAACCTGGAAACATGGTTTGATGTTTAAAATCAGTGGAGTTCCACTTTTATATCAGCTTTTTGTCAAATAAATACATCCAGATTACCATCAGTTTTTTAAATGGTCAGTGAAAGTTCATTTTCTAGTTCAAATTTATTTTATATGGAATTGTGTGACCAGAGAAACTCAGCTGAAGTTACAATGAAACAAAACGCTCAGCATTTTTGTTTGTATTGAATGTCTGATGGGCGCTGACTCAATAGTGAATACAGTTTTTGGTATCTTATTCATTCCAATCAGGATGGCTTTCTTCTTGGCAGGCCTAACTTCATGATCAAAATAGACAGGAAGGTGACTATAGCCATAGTCAGTTTTTCAGAGCTGAAGAGCCTTTACTTGAAAAACTACAAAAACAAACACATGAACATGAAAATTTAAAAAAAAGACAACTAAAATTTAAAAACTCTTATTGAGAAACGTTTCTTTGGATAGTGGCTTTAACTGTATAATGTACAAAGTAGAATGAGCCTTGTCTTCTGCTTCAAAGAAAACACAGACAACTTCTTACTGATTAAATGAGGACATTTATTTATAGCTAAATGACTAATAACTGAATAGATGAAGCATTAATAAGGTATATGATAAAGAAAATAAATAAACAAACAGATGAGTACAGATATGGAATGATGAGGTAAACCTTAAGTTATTGGCAATAGTGAGGTAAGTTGTTTGATTATAAAAGTGACTGCAAGACGCTAATGCTAAGGCAATTAACTTCTCTAAATAGGAATTAGCTAAATATATTTTATTCGACATCAAGTCTTTATCACAGCAAAACTGTGGTTTAGCCTACTGTTTTGAAGTGCTGGCAAAGATGAGACGTTTCCGCTGGCTTTCCGGCATGGTGCGCAGGGTTGAGTCCACTGTGCAGCAGAAGGTGCCAGTGTGTCTGCCTGTGGCTCAGACTCTGTGATTTAGGAGCCTAGCAGGCCACTCCCAGGTGACTCAGTGAAAGCGGTTGGTCACTGAACTGATGAGGTCTCCTGGCCAGTCTGGCATTCTCGTTTCAGGGCCGACGGCAAAGGTCTGGGCCAAGTTGCTACTGGTACAGTTCTCTGGAAGATGCAGGATTCAAAGTTTCTCGGCTCTAACCTTTTTTGTTGTGTTAGAACACAGACATTGTCCAGGTATCTTTCAGAAAGGTTTTGCTTAAAAAGTTGTCTGGTTTCCAGCGACTCTGGGTTGCTTCTGTCGAATCTGTGATGTTGTGGCTTGTCGAATTAAATATCTCTGGCTAAACTAACTTCTTCAGCTAGGTTTCAGTAACTTTAAAAGGAAATAACGTCACAAAAATCACCAAGGGTTAGTGGTAACGTTACAAAAATCTAAAAGTCAAAAGAAACAACTCTTCAGTTTAATACTGAGGCATTAAAATACTTGCTTGGAAAAAGGTTCAATTGTAAATGGACTTAAGGCGAGGAAAAGAAAACGTAAAGAAATCCGTATTAAGAAACCGTTGAGCTGCTATGTCCGTGAAACTGGTTTTGTCCGCTTGCAAAGGAGGAGGAGTTTTAGGTGCGGAGGACGGCTTTCGTGTCGAAAACTCTATTCCTTTGTTTGAAACTTTTAGCACAGCTCTACATATTTTCTGACTCTAGTGAATTTAATTTAAGTTTAACATGCAAAATATCACATACTCAAACATCACTATGGCCATACAATCATGATTTGAGACAAAAATAGCATAGTGGTTATAAATCATTCAGAGAAAAATTATTCAACCAACAACTATTTCAGCAGCTCATTAAGGCAGTTATCTGAGACTTTTCATTAACTTTAACACAGATTTTTAGTTGACTTATCCAGAGAGTCAATTTATTGTCTTTAAATTTTGCTGTTGTTCTATTAGCATGACAAGACATGTCTTTCCTCTGGGGTGGAAAATTTTGGTCTTGTCTGGAAAGTATCCAAATTGACAACTTTACTGTGGGGGGAAGAAGTCAGTTAGCAAGTCCGGAGGTCTGAGCAGAGTTTATTCAAACCTCCTCCCATGGAATTCCACCGGGTCGTAAATGATGTTGCTGTGTGTTGGTGAATGTGGGGAGACATTCACCCCCCCCTGTTCTCACTACATTAGTGAACCCCTGACTTTTCCTCCAGCGCCACCATGAGGTTGACTTTTGTGGTTTTGTGTAAAATGTCTCGACAACTATTGAATGGATTGCTGCGAGATTTGGTTCAAACATTCATGTTCCCCTCCGGATGAATTGTAATAACTTTGGTGATGCTACCGACTCCTCATCTAGCGCCATCATCGTGTCAATATTTCACTTTGTCCAATACTTCAGTTCAAATATCTTCAAAACTAATTGCATTCAATTGCATCAGCCTCAGTTGTACTGCATTTTAGAGATAATTAGCAAATGTTAGTATGTTAACACACTAAGATGGGGACCATAGACCATAAACGGCTAAAAATGTTTTCACTGCCTGTGAAACTGTATTTGCTCTTTATAGTGCATCGAAAATAAATCTTCTCCTCTCAGTTAGCCAATACATAGCATTGCATTCACTGCACTCAGGGTCCATGTGGAGTGGAATGACATTATAGTGGACTGAGCACTTCTTAAAGTTTGAGGGCAAATGAAGACCCATTTTACAATACATCATGAAGAGTCAAGTCTTTTTATTTTGCTTCAAACAGATCAGACCAGTAGTGCCATTACAACTGTTGACTACATGACGTATAGCACTGACAACTTTCCAAGCAATCACACTGATATAACAGTGCTATGGAACAGTGCAGAAACAATACAGACATACACACACTATACGCTACTAAACACAGAAAAATAGCATCACAGATGTTCCCTCCTCCACTTAACACTTTACTCAGCACTTTTCCTCTTTCACTGAGTTTTAAATGAGCAGCCGCATGGAGGTAAATGCCAGCTCCCACCTGCACTCTCCAATTTCTGCCATTCCAAAGGCATAACAATAACAGCTTGGCTATTTAGAAGTGGCTCGATACAATCTCATCCCATAATAGAGAATGGGGTGGGAATGGTGATAGATCTGCCCCGGCATATTTCGGAGAGAAGGGAGGGGGCGTTATCTGACAGAGCTTAACTAAAGAGTTCCGGTTAGCTAGAGGCAAGTTACAGTCACTGCAGAATACATTTATTAATCTTGGCTAAAGCATTTTACTGCGACAATGGAAGAGAAAGAGGGGAAGGAGGTGTGGGTGTCTCTGTTCCAAAAAACTTTTATCAATGTGTATGTCTGAGCTGGGACACTATTCTATTAATGAAAAGGAAGGAATAGATGTGTTTAAGCATTATTGCCCCATAATGCCTAACGCTATCTATGAGTTATTTTTCCCAAACACCGAAATGGCTCCCTGGATACTAAGCATACCCAGCCAGTGAGGAAGCAGAAAACCAATAATTCTGGCTGGGCCGTGGATCTCAATTGGGTTTACTGTCAAGCCTTTTTTCAGGGTCTTAATAAGAAAAAGAAGGTACAAACAGTTCTATATGTATTATAGTTGTCATTTAGTTAAACTGACCCTTTAACATAAAACGATTCTGGCAGTAGCTCCAAACCTTTTTAGAAAGGAAAGATTTGGTGGTTGACATAATCAGAGCTATTACTGAGGCTGTGGTGTCTGTAATTTTTGCTGATTTATTCTGCTAACTCACAATCAAATCTACCATCACAGTAAACATGATGTTCTCTACATAGGATTTACTCCCTGAGTTTTTATCCAGTCTTGTTTTAAGATAGAATTGTTCTTTGTGGAGATTTTAATATTCATGTTGATGACTCCTCACTCCATCACCTGCAATCCTGCCTTTTTAGATGTGGATCACCCGCTCAGGGATTCTTTGAGCAATTTCTCTGCTGTTACTCTGCCTAAACTCGCAGACACTATGTCACTTATAAGAATATCCTCCAGCTCTCTGGATAAAATCCCAACTAGGTTTTTATTGGAAGTTATGGATTGTATTGCGCCCCTTTTGCTAAATTTTAGACAGCTCGCTGTCTACTGGCTGCGTCCCAGATTACTTTAAAACCAGTCAGTCCTAAAAAAACCTGGGCTTGATCCCACCCTCCTGGATAACTATCGCGCAATCTCCAAACTGCCTTTTATTTAAAAGATTCTCGAAAAACTTGCTGCTTCTTGCTGCTGTGGAAAACAATAATACCTTTGAAAAGTTAAGTTATTATATACAGATTAGCAGCGACACACACACACACACATACACAGGCTCAGTACAGTGAGTGTATCCTTATAATAATAATAATATTAATAATAATAATAATGATCTTTAGTTATAGAGCACCTTTCAAAATCCATGTTACAAAATGCTTCACAAAGACAGCCAAATAAAACACACAAGTCATAAAACCATCTGGTTTTAAAAGAAAACTGATAAAAAAACAAGAAAAACATTTTTAAGTAAGTAAAAGAAACTCCCGGAAACTCAGCCCGGCGGAGAGAAACTATGACATCGGTAACTGCGAATTACTCACCATCAAACTAGCTCCACGGGCTGCCCTCCAGGTCTACAATATGTCCCTAGAACACAACGCACCCCACTAATCCATTCCTCCCACACATCTCTGGGCACTGGCCACCCAGGGGCCAATGAAACCCTCTCGCTGTTGCGAGAACACTTCTGGTGGACTAACATGGCAAGGGATGTGAGAAGGTACGTAATGGGATGTCAGGACTGCGCCATCTTAAAGAGTCCACGCCACCTTTCATCCGGCAAACTATGTTCGCTGCCCGTTCCCAATCGACCATGGTCACACCTAGGAGTGGATTTCATCACCGACCTGCCCCCCTCTGACAATAATTCCCCTCAGAGGACTACCCACGGCCCTGAAAACCACTGAACTGATGTTTAATCATATCTTCCGCTACTACGGCATCCCCGAAGACATCGTATCTGACCGAGGACCCCAGTTCATCTCACGGGTGTGGAAAGCATTCTTCTCCTTCCTAGGTGTGACCGTCAGTCTCTCTTCCGGTTGCCATCTTCAGACGAATGGGCAGACGGAGAGAAAGATCCAAGAAATCAGGCGCTTCCTATGTACCTTCTGCCATAGCCACCAGGACTCTTGGAACCAGTTCCTGGGTTGGGCCGAGTACGCCCAGAACTCACTCTGCCAACCTGCCACTGGACTCACTCCCTTCCAGTGTGTGCTCGGCTACCAACCCCCTCTCTTCCCGTGGTTGGGAGAACCATCAGAAGGTCTGGCTGTCGACCTGAGACATCAGCATGCGTCTGCCCTGCAGAAAACTTGAATTTAACTTGTATTGCTTTCAACTTGTGAGTATTATTTCAATTTCAGTATAGTTCCAAATTCAGTTTGTAATTGAGTTTTTAAATTCAGTTTCTCAAAATTCTGTTTTAACTCAGAGGCACTCATCCGGAGGACTCTTGACAAGAATAGAAGAGCTCTGATTAAATCCAACTAGTCTCTCACATTTTGTCATGGCTGACAAAGGACCTGCTGCACCTTGCAACTCACAGGTAAATGTATTAGCACTTTCTATCCATGTATGTAGCCTTTCTTTTTTTCTCCTTGAAATCTGTATAGCCAAGCTGCATTTTCGGTAACTAAGCAATTTATAACCATGGGTGTGTTATATTTTTACTTAAAGGGACAGTTCACCCCAAAATTACCTGTAGTGCTATTTATCAATCTAGATTGTTTTGGTGTGAGTTGCCAAGTTTTGGAGATACTGGCCTTAGAGATGTCTGCCTTTTTTAATATAATTAAACTATATGTCACTCGGCTTGTTGTGCTCAAAGCAATGTATCTTTCCAAAAATCATGACCTGGTTACTCAAGATAATCTGTGGATTATCTTGAGTAAGGAGAAAGAAGAGAGACGAGAAAGCACAGAACTACGGGTGAGAGAAGATGTTGAGTTAGTAACATACATTAATGGGATAAGAAAGCATACCGATGGAGATGGAGCTCAGTGCATCATGGGAAGTCTCCCGGCAGTCTAGACCTATAGCAGCATAACTAAGGGATGGGTCAGGCTCTGGCTCCCATTCTACTTTTGGAGACTCTAGGAACCACAAGTAACCCTGCATTCTGGGAGCACAGTGTTCTAGTTGGGTAATTAGGTACTATGAGCTCTTTAAGATACAATGGTGCCTGACCAATAAGGGCTTTGTAGGTGAGGAGAAGGAATTTGAATTATATTCTGGAGCCAGTGCAGAGAAGCTAATACTGGAGAAATATGATCTCTTTTCCTAGTTCTTGTCAGTACACATGCTGCAGCATTCTGGATCAACTGGAGAGTCTTAAGGGACTTATTTGGGCAGCCTGATAATAAGGAATTGCAATAATCCAGCCTAGAAGTAACAATGGAATACATGGCTCAATGGAGCTGTGACTCTTTCAGCCTGGCTACAGTGCTTAAAAATCCTGGGTTTGTTCTTATTTACACTATTAATGATGAGTAGTAGGCTGCTCTGGAATTATGGAGGGCCTTCCTACAGTATATGTTTTAAGACTATCTTGCCAGACCAAATGAGATTCTTCCAAATTGGTGGACCACCATTTCCTTTCAAGTTTTCATGACGTTTGCTTTAATTTGCAGGTTTGGGGTGGTGCAGTGTCAAGTGCATCTGATGACTGCTTTACTTGCTTCAATTCTATAAAAGGTGACCAGTTGTCTCATTTACTTGATATCTGTGACAGAAGACAGAAGACTAGCTGAACCAGCTGATTATAGATACAAGATAGAAGATAGATATATTCAGAATCAGAATCAGAAATACTTTATTGATCACCGAGGGGAAACTCTTTTGCTACAGCAGCTCACATCATCACGTCAGTGCACACAGAAATAGAAGTACTAAGCAAAAAAAATATAATACACTATAATACAGGTCAGAAAATAAATTAAGTACCAAGTGGGTATAAGTATAAAATAAAATAAGTGTGAAGTACAAAGTTGGTTTATGATAATAATATGGTATAAAGCAATAGTGCAAGAACTGCCCAGTTAAGTGTAGCTTATTTATAATGAGACAGAGGATATTGCACAGCAGTAATAGAGGTATGAATAAATATCAATATATAGGGAATTTTAAACTGAAAAGGGTATATTGCGCAAGAGTATTAACACAGGATATTGCACAATTATCTCAAGTATTGCAGAGATGTAATGATCAATGTCCAGTTTAATGTCTACACTTAGAGGGAGGAGTTGAAGATTTTGATGGCCACAGGAAGGAATGACTTCTTGGCTTTTTGGGGGGATGAGTCTTCCGCTGAAGGTACTCCTTTGTTTGACCAGCACGTCATGGAGTGGGTGGGAGACACTGTCCAAGATGGCGTGTAGTTTGGCCAGCATCCTCCTCTCTGACACCACCGTCAGAGAGTCCAGCTCCACCCCCACAATGTCACTGGCCTTAAAGATCAGTTTGTTGAGTCTGTTAGCGTCCGCTACCCTCAACCTGCTGCCCCAGCATGCAACAGCATACAGGATAGCACTGGCCACCACAGACTCATAAAACATCCTCAGCATTGTCTGGCAGATGTTTAAGGACCTCAGCCTCCTCAGGAAATAGAGGCGGCTCTGGCCCTTCCTGTAAACAGCTTGAGTGTTCTTAGTGCAGTCCAGTTTATTGTCCATATGCAGTCCAATGTACTTGTAGTCCTCAACAATGTCCACACTGACCCCCTGGATGGAAACTGGGGTCACTGGTGCCTTGGCCCTTCATAGGTCTAAAACCAGCTCCTTAGACTTTGTCGCATTGAGCTGCAGATGGTTCTGCCCACACTATGAGACAAAGTTCCCCACCACAGCCCTGTACTCAGACTCATCACCACCGCTGATACATCCCACCACAGCAGAGTCATCAGAAAACTTCTGAAGGTGGCAGGACTCTGTGGTAGCTGAAATGGTGTAGATGGTGAAGAGGAAGGGAGAGAGGACAGTCCCCTGAGCGGGCCCCAGTGTTGCTGTCCGACAAACAGTGCTGCAAGCGCACATGCTGTAGTCAACAATCCAGGACACAAGGAGGGCCAGATGGTGGTGAAAGCACTGGAGAAGTCAAAAAACATGATTCTCACCGTGCTTGCCAGATTGTCCAGGTGGGTGTGGATGCGGTTCAGCAGGAAGATGATGGCGTCTTCAACTCCCAGCCGGAGCTGGTAGGTGAACTGAAGGGGTTCCAGGAGGGGAGACTCAGGCTCAGGTTGAAGACAATGAAGGACTCCACATAGCTGGGGGGCATAGGCTTTTAGCCCCCCCGAGCAAATGCCATCGGGGCCTGCAGCCTTATTTATATTTCAAACATTCAGAAATCACACAATAAATATACCTAATATCAGTTGATTTTATAGTTAAACTCCATGTGAAAGCTATTAGCTAATTTGTGTTTATTGCTCAGACATTTTAGCATCAACTTTGTTATTGTGGGAAAAATTACACCCAAAGAGTGAAACATTCCATCAGTTGCTTTTTTAAATGAAGAACCAAAGTAGAAGAAAGTGTAACTGATAAAAATGTTATATATTTAAAGCTCACCAAATAATTATTCTCTTCGACATCAGTAACTAGTGTGCTGTGTACATGCATTTGAGCATGTGCAAATGTGCATATTGGTCATCTGACAAAAAAAGTCCCTACCAAAGTTAAAAACAAACCCACACCCATGAGGTGTTTACATTTTTTTTGTCTACTTAATCTACATTCTGCTAGGCATTCCAGGAGCAGTAGAAACCCTGATCATGAATGTGTCAGCATCATACTAACTACCCCAGGGAGAGTGACTTCACTGAGTGACCACAGAACATGGATGCTCTTATGATTTCTTTGTTAGCTTTGTTGCTTTGTTAACACACGAATAAATCACAAAATATTACAAGAATAATTCTTAAAATATTATGACTTTATTATCCAAATATTTCACCTTTTTTCCTCCAATATTATTCTGTCCCCACTGCATGTAAACAGATAGCAACTTCAACAGACAGTAAACACTTATGGCAAATCAATGAATCCTTACAATGAATCCTGAGTACAATTACCATGTGCTTAAAATTAAGCTGTTACATTTCCCTTAGCATCTGTACACTAATAGCCTTTAGCATGAATACCATGTAACACAGAGTCATATCTAAATGCGGTATCGAAATATTTACACTATTGTGATAAAACGGCATAATTGTGATACTGTTTCTAAATGATCACAAATATATATTTGGTATTTCTGTACTTCACTGTCTTGTTACTTATAAGTTTACATATACACCAATACAAGACTGTCTTCAGCAGAACAACTGCAGTATTGGTTGTTTAGTCAAACATTTGTCAAATAGTTGTCTGTCAGGCGCAAGGCATAAGTAACTTGTCGTTGTACTGCTACCTGTCTTATTTCCCATTCAGGCACACAAACTCAAACAAACACTTCTGGCATTTTGGAAGATTTTTATGGACTCATGCTGCCCTCTAAAGGTAGGGAGTAAATGGTGTTTGATACTATCACAAGACCACTAGATGGCAGCAGGAGATAAATAAATGGTAGAATGAGAACCTGAGACCAAAGCAAAGTGGTATTATTTCTTCATACAAAATACATTCTATAAGTTAAACATCATCAGATTTCCCCCAGCCTTCATATGACAATACTAGAAGACGTACTCCATGTGCGCATGAAATGTTGTGTCATTGGGAGACAGTATATAATCATGATTCAAATGTGGCGGCCCACAAATACAAAATTCACAAATACAAACAAAAATATTGTCAAATGAACCTCAAAACACATGCTATCGCCACCCAATGAACTCAATAAAGGCGTATTCATTATCGAAAAAAAAACTGCTTTGCGCGTACCTCCTCCATTATGTTGTTCAGTTTGTAGTTTGTTCGTAGTTCGAGTAGTATATCACTTTTGAGTGGGCTTTGGTTGCATGCAGGTAAACAGTCGGCTATTGTCTGATGACAATTTAGCTTTTTAAGCAGAACCCCAGAGATTAGCTTTTCATTAGCTTTTTAAAAAATATATCTGCATTCAAATTGTTGTCCAACGATAGGCGATCTGGTTCCAAGATTGCTAATTGGACTGTAAAAGCCCAAAGAAGAGGAAGCCTTGGCCTGGATATCCGTTTTCTGGAGATCCGCTGGCTACACCGGAAACCCCGAAACATTGGCTGTTGCCCCTAAAGGCTAAATCATCGTCAGACGATAGCCGATGGGTTCCAAGATCGATCCTTCCCTAACCACAACCAAGTAGTTTTAGTTGTGTTAACCAAACAATCCTTAATCATAGAGGTGTACAATCAGAAAATGGTCATAAGGATCATATAAAAAATAGTATCTTCCATGCCAGTCAGTCAAGACAAACCTATTGCATACTGCCTTCTTAAACTACACAAACTGTGGCATATTGTGTTTCTATTTCTGTCTGTTTCATCTTGTTAATCAATTCTGATGATCAATAGCATGGCAGACCTTTTTTTAATTGAACATCATGTTTCCAAGGGGACTATATATCAGTGTAATCAACATGGAAAAGAAGCAGACAGAGAACAGAGAGAAGGCTGCCTCTCCTTAATGTTAATGAATTAGGCGAGTTGCTTGTAACACATCACAGCGTAATTAAATGATACGGGTTGAGCATCTACGAGCACAGGGCATATTAGATGTGCTACTTAACATGACCAGGCAAATCCAAGCACCTTATTGATCAGACGCTTAATGTTCTCAAGCTCAGCGTCAACCCTCGACCTCCATTTCATTTTCCAGTCATTACAGTCGGCTGGCAGGATTTAGTGCAGCTGCAGGCAATACAATGATACATCAAGAGATGGAAAAAGGAAAAAGAGTAGGGGAAAAAATCTGAAGTATATTGTCACCTTCATCCTTCTCCTCCCAGGTTTAAGTCAATGAGCGGTGCTAATGGCTAAATGGTAAATATATCTACTACTGGCAAGAGAGCATTTCATTGCGGCCCCGTCCCATCAGGCCAGGTCCCCAAAGCAGCCACGCTGGCAGACATTTCAGAGACCCCGGGAGAATTGTATTGATAGGTCCAGGATTTGGGATTATGGAGGGTACAGGAGCAAAGGTTTAGGGTTGAGTGTGAGGAGGAGGGAGATGAGAAAGGAAAGGTATTGATTAGCACTCCCATTGAGAAAGTTCAACTACACTGACTTCTTGGCCCCACATTAAACAATATGATGAGTGGAGATCAATGAGGTGTCAGGGAGGGAGCTGCTTTTAAGAGAGAGGTGGTGCTGGCAGGATGGGGCTAAGATAATAAGGATAGCACTGTGTGTGTGTCTGCTTACATACAGGTGAGAGCACTGAGTCCTGAGAGTCACTAAGTTTTATTCATTATTTGGGTTGTCTTTTTTATCAATGGACACATGTATGGATTACGGAATGGGCCAAGCAGGCACAGGTCCAGGCGCACATGGGATCAGAGAGCCTCAATGAGAAGCAGCTATTTTTCATTGGATAGTCAAAGGGCACAGTCAAAATTCCCTCTGAAAAACTGAAGGAGTAGCATTCATATTCACTTCAAAAATGTATATATATACATGCATATACAGGATATAAACTTTTTTTGCACTGTGCACATAATCACATAGATTCTTGTTGGCATAATATACATGTAATTTTACCAGCAATGCACATATTTTGCTAAGCTCAAATCTGGCTTGTATACGTCTCCTTGGATTTGAAAGTTCAGCTTAAAGCCAAATTCTGTGCCCTCCTCAACTGTGATGTAATAACCAGTATATGACATTCGTCGACACTTTGAACAGTGATAGCAGTTGCCATGCCAAGTATAAAAAGCAGAACAGTGTAGTCCCAGTTTGTGCCTCTCATACAAAGCTTCTGGTACCATTAGCAAGCCTTCACAACGTTGTACATGAACAAGAGAGTTATTCCTCTTGCTTCTTCAGTAAACACAACACAAGGGTCTGCTGATAACTGTGCTATATTCACAGCTTAACAAGATATTTAGGGCTGATGAACAGTAACATTAACTTTAAGCTCCGCCAGACTCCCTGTCTCTCCAGCACAGACAGAGCCTGACAGTAACTGCTCATGGCTGTTTAGCTCAGACTATCAGCACTGTGGGAAAGCACATCTTTTTCCATGCTACACTGTGCAGTGGTCAGTCAATGTCCCATGTGTCCCACCCCCTGCGCTGTCACACTCTTCGTAGCCACAAGGCCATGCCTCATGCAGTTGTTTGACCCCCACCCTCCCACTCCTGTTGCATTTTTAGCCATGCTAAAATGCTCTAGATGTGGCAATGTCTGTCGCTTGGTCAATCCACCACTTTGGTCCAGACTGAAGAAATATTTCAACAACTATTGCATGGATTGCCATGAAATCTTGTACAGACATTCAAGGTTCCCAGGGGATGAATCCTACTGGCTTTGGTGATCCCCTGACTTTTGCTGTAGTGCCACCAGCAGGTTGACATTTTTGGCTCTTGGTGAACTATCTTGACAACTATAACAAAATATGATTGAATGAACAGTGAAATATTGTCAGGCAGAAGTATTGAAGCTACACTGATGCCTGACATTGAAACCAAATTGAAAGTGCTCGTTATGTTTAATGTTAAATAAACGATTTTCAATCATGACTCACAGTGAATCAACACTGATTTACCCATTATCTAAAAGTGCCTGGGATTGAATTTTAGTTGATTTTCATAAACATATATTTATATATTGCAGATCAAATATATAAAGTGAAATAGAATATCACTGCATGTCTTTTAAACAGTGAGTGAAATACTTTTAAAAACCTTAAAAGCCAGGACCGTTTAGTCAGTATTCAAAACAAGAAATCATACTGTACTGTTCAATGTTTTGATGGTCAACACACAGGTTATCGTTCACATTACTGAATACAGTCACTATTCAGATGTTCAGGTTTCAACGTATATTGCTCAAATTGAGTTCTTGCTAACAAACCAGATTAAACAAAACCAAATATAAATATGGCCACAAGCGGCAATTCCAGGGTTCAAGCCAACACAGACCGTGAGAAGTTTAAAGCTTTTGATCTGGACCTGGTCAAATGTGGCCTAGACGTGACAAAAGCAGTGAAATCTCACTTTTTTGCATTTTCACAAATAGAACGAAGAAAACAAACAATTTCTGATTCATAGTCTGATTCGTGTTATGCCACACCCAGAATTTTTGCATTTGCAGCGCCCCCTAGTGGTCGATTTGAATATAAATTTTCAGGGTATGTCTCAGGTAGTTATGTGGACATATCCTGTAAGTTTTGTGGATTTGTGCTATTAGACGTGCCTTCTTTCCTGGGGAAGGCAAAGATTGGTGACCATCAAAGTACACACATCTTTGCAGCAAACATTTCATCAAAGGTAAGCTCCAGTAAACATTGAGTATTTTAATGATTGTATTTTTAGTCATTATATTTTTACGTAATCTTTCTGACATGGTTAGTTTTCGTGCACCTTGACGAGTTACGCTAGTTAACTTATTTAGCTAGTGTTAGCAAACTGTTATCTGTTTATAGAGAAGGTTAATTTTCAGTCTTAAGAGGTAACAGCAGTTGTTGGGGGGGGGGGTGCCAGTATTCAGGGAAGATATATCAAATGTTACTAACGTTCTTCTACGTACTTCTATCATGTTGGCATATGTTGAACATAAACCCTTTGTATCATTAACATTATAGGTGCCGAATCTGATGATCCGTTGTCCCCTGATTGGGTTCCATCCATCTTCTCGCACACACCAGCCTCCAAAAAGTTTTGTTTTGGTCAAATCAAGAAGAGCTTCAGCTGTCAATGCCTATGACATTTAGACAGGTTTTTCATGAATGTGCCGGTATTATTGACTGCTTTGAGATTTTCAATGAAAAGCCTAGAGACCTAAGAGCAAAACCACAGACATACTCAAAATACAAACATCACCATACCATGAAATATCTAATTGGGATAACACCACAAGGAACAGTTTCTTATATGTCAAAAGGATGGGGTGGCAGAACATCAGACAAACACTTGATTGAAAGAAGTGGATTGTTGGATCTTCTCAACCCACGTGATGTGATACTAGCTGATAGAGGGTTTGATGTGGCAGACTCAGTAGGTCTGTATAATGCTGAACTTAAGATCCCAGCTTTTACTAAAGGGAAAAAGCAACTGAATGCGAGGACTTGGATCCATGTAGAGAGAGTCATCAATGAGGCAAGGAGTCAGTGTATACTATACTTCAAAGTACAACTGGAATTACCCTCTACCTCTTGGAGACAAAATGTGCTATCCTGTTTGCTTTTCTCCATAAAAGTGCTATTCTGTGCCTTTACCTCCAAAACACACATCTCATGGCAGTCACATGTCATAATGCCATCTGGGGATGCCCCTAACCATGGATATTGAGGATTGATGACCAGCCCTCCCTTCCTGACAGTAAGGTTTGTATGGTGGCTCTCCATCATCTTGGTGTACTCCTCAACTACCTTTCCCTCATGTTCAGTGCCCCATCTAAAAACAAAAAAATGTACACCGTTAGTATCAAATTATAGTAATAAATGATAACCACAACAATGTACACTGCTCATATCACAGTAACTTTATTACTGTTAGGCATCATTCCAAATGACATCCTTATTAGCAGATGTGTTATTTATCTCAATTGTTTTCAATTCAATTACATTTTATTTATATAGCGCCAATTCATAACAGAAGTTATCTCATTGTACTTTTCCTATAGAGCAGGTCTAGACTGTACTCTTTATATCATTTACAGATACCCAACAAATCCCACCATATGCAAGCACTTGGCAACAGTGACAAGGAACAACTTCCTTTAAGAAGCAGAAACCTCGAGCAGAACCAGACTCAGGGTGGGCGGCCATCTGCTGCTGCCATGTTGGATTGAGAGAGAGAGAGAGAGAGAGATTTTACCAGCAAGGTGATAAGGTAAGTGCATGTAAATCACAAAAGTGAAGGGGAGGGAAACGCAATGTGCAGAAAAGTTTTTAATACAGCCTTAAAATACTCATCTTTCACAGCATTATAGGCTTATACAAAAACATGTCTTACTTACATCTACATGCAGAGCACTTGCACAGCAACACGTTTCAAGTTGCACTCTTTTTCAGGCTGCCTACAAAAGAGGGCAACTCGAAACAAGTTGCTGTGCTTTTGGCCTATTTGGGAATTCTGATTTCCACTTTTTTGTGTGCTTTCATCCAGTGTAAAGTGGATGTGAATACCTGAGAGTGGTGGTGTGTTGTTTGTGTCCTTGTAGGCCACAGGATAGCACAGTTTCTTCAGCAGGGAGACAGCTGGTTTGTCTGGGTAGTGTGACAGGCTGCTCAGATGTTTGACGCAGTCACTCTTCCTGCCTTCTGGTCAAACCACATGGCACATTTTGATTGTAGTCTTGTCTCCCTTTCTATCACAGGGCACCACAAATGAAAATGCGATATAAGACAAATCTAAACAGTGATGAATTCATTTTTATTAAAAAAACTATTTGAAAAACATTACTTCTTCCACATTCTTCTTTTGAGAACTTTGTTTTCTGCACTTGAACTATCCTAGTTACTTGTGCCTAAGACACTCCTGACAAGCATGTCTTCAACCACATTTATTGACTGATGTACCTGTTCTTCTGTTATGCTTAACCCTGTAAAGACCTCTTCACTCTTTCTCTGCAGCTTTTGGCTTTCTGGCTTGAGAGAGAAAATTGACAGGTCTGTGCTGCTGTTGTATGGAGTGTTCCCTGTTGGCTGCCATTTTGGTATGATGTTTTGCCCTCCAGGGCTCCATGCCAGTCATGTGATTGAAAACTATGAATATCTTGAAAACTAGATAAGATATCAACAAGCCTTATACAACTTTTGATAAGATTCGCCCAAATGATGATCCACCGAACATTTGGTAGCAATCGGACCTACGGTTTAGGAGGGGATGTCAAAAATTCAAAATAGTGGAAAATATAGTTAGGCGGACTTTAGTGGTCCAAGAGGCTTTTTTGTAGAGCACGTTGAGCTGGACTTGTAAGAGAAATGTCAAATCATTCAGACTTATGGTGTGAGGGGCGTGGCCTGTTCAAACTTGCATTTTTGGGCCTTAATTACAGCGCCACCATGTGGCCAATTGGGCTTATATTTCAGTGGATGCACATGCATACCATTTCCAGTTACTGGGCCAAGTTTCGTGTTTCTAGCTCTTCCATCTCACAGGAATTTGAGCCTAAGCAGCAGACAACAAATAATAAGAATAATAATAATAATAAAAAACCGGCACAAACATCCACCTGTACTGGACTGCAGCTTCCACTCTAACGGAGCTCAAGATGTGACGGTGTTCAGAACATCCATGAACATGGCAAGCTGATACCAGGTACAACATACCTTGTACTGTATGTGGCTGAAAATAATTAGTGGCCCAATCTTCAGTAGTGCTGGTTGGTGCTTGGTGTATTTTGGTACCAGTGCACTTCAGCCATAAAATATTGTGGAGGTAAATGTCCCAGAGTGTGCCAAGAATTGCTTGCATTGTTATTTTTTAAAGGAGGTGCAACACACCAAAATTTGTACTGAAGTAAATCGCTCGTAAATTCTGTAGAGTAAAAATTCTGTTTTGAAAAATGTGTTACATTCACCAGCTCCATCATGTATGAATCTTTATTATTTGCTGTTTCAGCCCAACAGCCATTTTCAGAGTAAAAACACATGAAGAAAGCATTATACAAAGCACAAAAAAAACATAACCCTCATGAAGATAGAATTTATTGCAGCGCTGTTGCATAATTTTTAGCTTGGTGTACCTAATAAACAGGAACTAAGTATTTATTTTATTTGAATATTCTGTCCCATCAATGGCACATTATGGCCACAGGGTGGCAGCGTTGCCTCAACCCTTCAAACAATACAAGAAAAATGTGGTTTTACAAATATCCTATATGTTGTCTCTACTTCTGGGTTTATTCATATGTATGTAACTTTTGAAGAGCATAATCTACCTTTTTGTAGGCTTCTCTTGGCAGCCCTGCATTTAAACTGCATTGGCAGCTGAGAGGTTGCTGTGATGATGTGGTGTTTTATATTATATATTTTTCCCCAGCATGTGCATCAACCCTCATGGAGTCTCTGAGAGAGGGCTGCTCCAGGTCACCAAAGGCTCTACGAGAGAGAAGTGCTATCTTGTCCTCCACTGCACCTGCCCCCCTTTCCAGATCCTGCCAGAAGATTCAATTCAATTTAATTAGATAGTGCCAATTCATAACAGAAGTGATCTCATTGCACTTTTCCTATAGAGCCGGTTTAGACCATACTCTTTATAATATTAATTACAGAGACCCAACAAATCCCACCATGAGCAAGCACTTGGCGACAGTGGCAAGAAAAAACATCCTTTAAGAGGCAGAAACCTTGGACAGAACCAGACTCAATGGTGGGCGGCCATCCACCGCTGCCGTGTTAGGTTTTGAGAGAGAGAGAGAAGGGGGTGGGGGAGAGGGAAGCACAATGCAAATTCCACCTAGAATTTTAAAATAGCAATAAGGTAATGGTAGTGGTAATATTAATATTAATGAAGTAATAATAATATGAATGATAGTCATATAGTCATAGGAATAATAATGACAATAATAATAACAAAGCCAATAACTGTAGTAGTTGTCGAGCAGGAACACGGGGGCAGCAGGTGACCCACAACCACAGATCCAGACTCTGCAGCTCCGGAGGTAGAAATACCTGCTGAAAGCGACAGAAGGAGAGAGAGAGAAACGAGAAAGCACAAAACTACGGGAGAGAGAAGATGAAGAGTTAGTAACATGCAGTAATGGGATAAAAATGCATACAGATGGAGAGGGAGAGAAGGAGAGAGGAAAGAGGTGCATCATGGAAAGTCTCCCGGCAGTCTAGGCCTATAGCAGCATAACTAAGGGATGGTTCAGGACTCACCCAAGGAAGCCCTAACTATAAGCTTTATCAAAGAGGAAAGTCTTAAGCCTACTCTTAAATGTGGAGATGATGTCTGCCTCCCGAACCCAAACTGGGACCTGATTCCACAGGAGATGAACTTGATAACTGAAGGTTATGGCACCCATTCTACTTTTGGAGACTCTAGGAACCACAAGTAACCCTACATCCTGGGAGCACAGTGTTCTAGTCGGGTATTATGAGCTCTTTAAGATACAATGGTGCCTGATCATTAAAAGCTTTGTAGGTGAGGAGAAATATTTGAAATTCTATTCTGGATTTTACAGGGAGCCAGTGCAGAGAAGCTAATATTGGAGAAATATGATCTCTTTTCCTAGTTCTTGTCAGTACACGTACCACAGCATTCGGCCAAGGATAGAGTGACTAGTTTTTTTGTTGCTTTGTTTTAAAAGTTTCTCAATATTGCAAGAGAGCATTTTGAACATTTTCACTGTTTGCTTTGCTCATTGTTAAAAAATGGTGTGTATTTTTTATGTAGAGCTAATTAAAACATTTTCTATTAATAAAATACAGATTTTACAGCTTTAGTTGGAAGTATGGTCTCTGAGTGCTTTCTAGTTTTAAATGGGTCAGCTGGTATTTTTTTCATTTGACCATATACATTTGGTACATCCACATACATATTTTAAAAAGTAAAAAGTCCAATCTTGTGTTTTGGTGTTAGTTAACTCTTAGTTTATGTTTGCATTTAATGTGCCTTATTATCTTAACTGCAATTCATAAACATAAGAATACATTACAATAGTTTATTATAGGTCATTTTTAATAGTCTTGCTGCTGCAGCATGCAGGCCTTACCATTAATGCAGTATCTGTTCAATATATATATATATGGTCATAACTACATAAAATGTTAAACAATATGACACTGTGATTGTGATTAATTTTAGTGTCACGCAAATGTGGCCATATAAAGCTTTGTAAATACACCTTCTTCTGGACACAACACATGAGGGTAAGGGCTTCCTAATGTGCCTACCCAGAATGCCTTAGGTCCAGCGGCCAACCTGCCTGTAAGCTCTATAGCGGTACTGCCTGGGGATAGGGACACTATCTACACTTAATCCTGATAATCTTATTATCAACATCATCAGTGTGAAATAAGCAGTGATGATGTAAATATGGACAACTAAGAATAGGGAAAAAGAAAATTATCCAGATTAAGTTTTAATGTCTCCAATTTACTATTTATCTACAAGTACTTCTTTGTTCTATTCAAGTTCAAATAGGTAAAGTCAACTTTCGACATATATCAAGTATATGATTAAAAGCAATGATTTCTGGGTTTAGATCTCTGCTGGACACTCAGCATCAGAATGTACTTTATTACCTTGGTCCACAAGGCTTTTATTCTACTTGTAGAGAAAATCAGACAATTCAACAGAGTAATAGATTATCCCTCACTCTCTCTCTCCCAACATGCGGTAATGTTAGAGCACTGTAAAACGTAGTGTGGAGTTATAATATATAGTACGAGATACGACTGATAAAAGCTGATACTCGCATGTTAATCTGTTATGGGTAAGTATCAATATTCCTGCCAATATTAGATGACCAAAACCTAGTTTTCTTATAGCCTGATCCGTGAGAGCAAACTTTACAATGTCACTGACGTCTCCAACCTACAAGTTGCTCTTGAAAATGTCCAACACTGAGATATCAAGAATTCTAAACAGACATTGCCAGTGAAGTGGAGCACCAATCCTCGGAGTGTTGCACCGGTGGAGACACCTTCAACTTCAGCTGCCACCCCAGAAAGACACTCTGTTGACAGTAATATACATGGCTAACGTTAGCATCACTCGATATAGCCCCGCTGTGTGTACTGAAGTAACCGCAGCAGCTGTCAGTCTCAAGCAATCCTAGCTTCGTTATCCCGTCCTGAACCCCATCATAACATAATCCTCCTGCTAAAAATGAGCGCCAAGCACGACCCCCGTTTTCATTACAGCAGCAGTAAAGTCCCGTCTGTTCACCTGCACACACCAGAGCTAACTAGTTAGCAAGCTTTTTCTGAAACGGTGGACTCAACTACCGAAAACAGACCGACTCGTTAGATTACAGCTGCTCAGACCCACTACCAGCTCCAGAGCCTCTAACTACAGTATGAGGCAGCTCTCTAACCAATCAGAGAGCTTGTTACATCGCAGCTAATTTGCATTGTTTGACCTAGTTTTGCCAGCACAAGGCAAGTGTCACGGAAAGGCTAAATGGAGAGGCTAAATGACTAAGCAAATCAAATAGCTAATAGAATAAGGAAAAGCAGCGGGGAAATGGAAATTGAAATTCCTGATGTATTTTAAAATGATGTACTTATTGACTGTTTTAATGTTGTTTTTGTGAATCCCTTTTTAAATTGAACTATTTATTGATCGATTAATATTTCATTTGTAAATTCTTTTTATAATTCCTCTTTTTATTGCTCATTAAAATATCAAATAAGGAATTACTTTGTAATTTTGTCTATTTATTTATAGATTAATAACCACATTTGTAAATACATTTATTAATGCCTATTTTTACTGTACAATTAGTTATTAATTAATGAAATGCTTTATTACTATTACCGTGACACTTGTGGTCCTCCATATCGCCGTACGGCGGCTGTAGTAGAGCGGGTCATCCACCATTCGGAAGGTCGGCAGCTCAATCCCGGCTTCCCCCAGCCCACATGTTGAAGTGTCCTTGGGCAAGACAATGAACCCCAAATTGCTCCCAAGGGCTGTGCCTTCGGTGTGTGAGTGTGTGTGAATGATTAGTTACTTTGATGAGCAGTTAGCATGCCATCAGTGTATGAATGGGGTGAATGTGATATGTAGTGTGTGAAGCGCTTTGAGTGATCTGAAGACTAGAAAGGCGCTATACAAGTACAGTCCATTTACCATTTACCATATGCACATACAAAGAATTTGCTTTGGTATTTTGGTGCAAAACAATAGTAGAAATATAATAAATATAAAGCATGTACTGCAGGTCAAGAATCATAAATTTAAAATAGACAATAAGCTATTAAAGAATATTAAAATATACATATTATAGGAAAATAATAAAGAATATGTACAATATGACTGTTATTTAGTGTGTGCAATGTGCAAAATATTTACATGGGAATGTGCAAATGTTTACAGTATGGGAATACTGTACACTGTACCTGACAGGCAGAGCACTGCTGTAGTCAACAATGTTATGCAGGGATTTTGTCTGAAATACTCTCAGCTCAATGTATACAAAACAAATGAGTTAGTAGTGGGCTATAAATGAGTCTCCTTCTGAGGAGTGGACAGAGGTTGTTAAGGTGGCTCACTTCCTTCACTCACTTTCTCAGGAAGATGCACAAGTTTTAGTCCAGTGACTGATATGCAGGGGGGAAATTTGTCAGTGGCCAGCAGAGGGGAGGATGACAGACAACATTTATGGCACATTTGCATATGAACATTAGAAGTAGAAGTAATGACTCTGATCCAACTTTTAGGTTCTTTATCAGGGATTCTCAGGCATGCAAGAGCTGTGAAACTAAACATTTAATTCACAATTTTTTTTTTTTAAGAATGGTTGCACCGAATGGCCAAATGAGTGTATATGTACATGTATGCTTTTGCTCATATTTAAAAGAAGGGGATGCTCAAAACAAGAGCAAAAAAGGTTAGTTAGGAAGTGTTCATTTTCTGCTGTTAGTGTCACCCACCTGAAAAACTGCTTCAATTCTTCAGTTGAGGTTCTTCAATTTGAAACTGTGGAGAAAGGAAGAACCCATTCTTTATTAATGAAAATCATAACATTAATAATATTATAATAATAAATGATGACGATAAAACAGCAGCTGACTTTAAGCAAGATTTTATTTACATATATCAAACTTTTGAAAAGTTCAACCTTAATGATTTTGAGGGTTGAGCATTTATAATTTGCAAAAATATATAAATAGATACTCAATAAACTCAATAAACAAAAAATATTATACAGGAATAAATACAGTATACATTATATAATGTCTGTAAGAGTCAAATACGTTGTTGAAATAACCATAATATAATTATTTCCTTTGTGTACATTGGGTGTCGCTGTGCTACTATCAAGGGCTCAGGTTTAACAGTAGGAAGTCACTGTTGTCGTCAGGTGTTTGACTCCGGAAGGGCAAAGGGTTTTTGAACGCTGTGGCGCTAAAAAGTTTGTTTGTCATGCTGTAACCAGAGCGTTTGGTTTTTGATGGAAAGTAGAAAATGGACTTTGTTCACATTTAAGCACGGCTGAGGAAATAAAGAGATTGTTATTCTGCAACCGAACAATGCCCAATGCCCTGTGGATTCTGTACTGAACACGACACACAACATACAGTAACATCAAGCTAAAGCTAAGCTCGTCAACCAGCTCACTCCAGGGTAAGACTTCTCAGTAACTAAGTAATAGGCTGAGCTCCTTTAATATTGTTAATAAATCCATTAATCCAACAATTCAGTATAACGGACTTGACTCATAACCTGTGTGTGTGTGTGTGTGCGAGAGGACTCATATGAGGCTCACTTTTTTGTACTTGTTCCCGTAAAAATATTTACATGTACTGTGACAATATAATGTCTCAAAATAATCACAGGCAGCTGACAAAATGTCTGTGTATTGTCGAGGTATGCTAACCTCTCTCCGAGTTGGTTGATGAGAAGGGATCCACACGAGACCTACAAATGTCTTTAACTAGTATTTATATCCCCACAAATATTACAAACAATACAAACAATCAAACAATACAGACAAATACAGACAAATACAGATATATCTGGAGACACAACACAGAGACCTCTCCAGGCGATCTCCCCGCTATGTCTGAAGCAGCAGTACAAAAGTAATTGGTTATATGGCCTGAGCTCCTCCTGGTGCACGATACTATGTAAATGCCTACGTTCACACTTCCCCATTCCTCTTGATCTTCACTCCATTCTCAGGTGTGATCAGAGCAGCTGGTCAGTGAGGATATGATATCAGTGAAGGTAGCGGACGCCAACAGACTCAACAAACTGATCCGTAAGGCCAGTGACATTGTGGGGGTGGAGCTGGACTCTCTGGCGGTGGTGTCAGAGAGGAGGATGCTGGCCAAACTACACGCCATCTTGGACAGTGTCTCCCACCCGCTCCATGACGTGCTGGTCAAACAAAGGAGCACCTTCAGCGGAAGACTCATCCCACCAAAGAGCACCACAGAGCGCCACAGGAAGTCATTCCTGCCTGTGGCCATCAAACTATTTAACTCCTCCCTCTAAGGGTTAGTCTGTTTGACCCTAGGTCACTAAACTGGACATTGAGCATTACATCTCCGCCATAATTAATAATAATTGTGCAATATTCTGTTTACTACTCAAGTGCAATATTAGTTTTCCCTTGTTAGTTTTTCTTATTTATTGTTACGGATACTATATACCTCAATTACTCTCGACAGTACATGCACCTCCGCTTATTACTATTATTTATTACATAATTAGTGACATTGTATTTTATACTGTACTTCACCATCAACCAGTAAATCCACTTGGTACTCGACACTTAGTTTATCTTATACTTATACCGACATGATACTTAATTTATTTCTGACCTGTTTATAGTGTATCATATCGTTTTCTAGTACTTTCTCCTGTGTGCACTGACGTAAAGGCGAGCTACTGTAACAAAGAGTTTCCCTACGGGGATCAATAAAGTATTTCTGATTCTGATTCTGATATGCGAGTCACCCCCATGCATTGATCAAACCACCCATATCAACAGGGTGTCGGCTCCGGCCTGCCAACACATGTGCATACATTTCCTCCTATTCTTTGTCACCCCAAATCACCTCTGTTTGTCACCATGGGATTATATTATCCACTGTACCTTCCCCCACTTTCTCTTATCTAACTGTTAATTAGTTGCAGTCTATGGAGCAGAACAGCTGCTGACCTGAGATGTTACATGAGTTAGACTTGTACAGAGGCAAACATCTTACATACAGGGTGTACGTAGCACAAGCTATCCATCCTAATAACACAGCCCAAGTTTTCATATTGACAGTATCAATATCGATATAAGTCATTTAGAGCAAGAAATTTGCCATTTTAATGACCCCTATTGAACTTTATCATTTGACTTCATACCATCCATTCACTGTTTCATAAAAATTAGAGACTTCCTTGTATTCTCTACATAGCTAAGTCCAAAGATGAAATAGATCCCCAGTAGGGCACCAACTCCCACTGAGATGTCATCTGGCTTCGCAATGTCAACTCCATCTGTGAAGAGAGATTTCACCTCCGGCACTGAAGGGGTTTGGGACACTGCAATGGTGAAAAACCAACAACAAAATAATGTCATTAGCAAGTTTCTAACACATCATGACAAGCCACCAGCGTTCAGTAACACTAATCAGACTATTATGGTTGTAACATTTAGGTGGTACCAAGTGGCTGAGACCGTACCCAGATAGGCCTTTGTTTATGTTGTAGAGAGAGAAAGCTAGTTGACTACTCAATGTACATGTAGGAATAAATTCTTTGGCTTCATCTATTCGTGAAATTGAAGAAATTTACGAGGCCGTGGTTGCTCTTCCCCAATCTCCTGACGAAAGATCAGATCCAATTGGTCAGCTAACTCCAGCTCAACAAGCCTTCCTCTCACCGGAGACTTGCTTCCATTGTTCGTATTCTAGGTTATGGAAATAAACACAGTAACGTTAAGCAAAGCAACAGGCTAAGTAAAGGACAAAAAAACACACAGGCTCCAGCCACTTTATCATGTCGCAGTTACCCACAAAGTTTAAAAAGACTGTGGTTATGTCAAATTAATATATTTTAACAAAACAACAGAGAGTTAGCAATTACTGTTACAACAGAGTTAGCCATTTTATCTTACCTTGCCAAAACTACTTGGACTATTGCCCCATCGTCCGATGTTGCTAGTCTTGTGCACTCCCTAAATGTGTGGTTGCAATTGCACAAACAATTCTGCAACGCCATCACCAAACTAGCTTTCTTCAATCTGAATCTTTGCCGTCCCCCCACTGAAAGTTTAAGATTGGCTTCTTCTAAACCTCAACTCTGGCTTACGTTTCATACATGCAATCGTTTGTATATGTAGGTTCCTGTAACGAGTCCCTACTGGAAAATCCAGCTTGAGCTGGTAGCCAGCTTGACCAATTTGAGCTAGGTTTTTGACAGCTACCAGCTACTACTGGTCACACCAGCTACCAGCTCCTATTCTTACCAGCTACCAGCTTAGATTCTTACCAGTTAGCAGCTCTTATTGTTACCAGTTGCCAGTTTCTATTGGTGAGACCAGCACCTGCTAAAATTCACCAGCTTGTAGGAACTAGTTTTTGGTTTACAAAGGAAGTGCTATGCCTAGCTTTTCAAATTACATTAACATACTTAATTGCAGCAAGATGCATGTTTTGTCTACAATATAGCACCTAATGCTATTTAGAAAAAAAACACAAATTCTTTGAAAATCTTTATTTTGTGTATCAATTATTTTGCCATCAAACATCTTATGTAGAACAAGTGAAATTAACATAATGTTTGGGTGGACTTTGTTTTTCGTTTTGTTTTGTTGATGTCCATAGTTTTTTCAGTTATGTACCTCCCTACCTTTGAGTGTCTATTTTTAGGCAGGTTTCTGGCCTGTAGCCAGTCCTGAAAACAACCTAGAGAGAGGGAGAGGGAGAGAGAGAAAGAGAGCATAACATGTGAATAAGAGCAGTACATTCTTTTACTTTTACATATAGTTCGGATTCTTATCCATAGAGTGTATTTGGTGCTGTATGCAAGTATAATACATCCACCAAGTTTGGTCCATTAAGTCCTTCTACCCTGTTCTGACAACAGGAGCTTCAACAGGAGTGTGCTGCTCCAAAAGGAATGAAGTAGATGTAGACTGGAAGACAACGCGATTTTGAGTGGCGGCCAAAGCTGAAGATTGTTTTTGAAGAATGAACATGTTTGTTTTGGTTTCACTTTCATTGCTCTTTCTAGCACCAAAATGGTCGAATTGTTTTTGTAGCCATGCCACTGCGTCACCCCGTAGACTGGCACCAGATCAGAAAATAGTTTGGCCACTTTGGAAGCCAGGGGACTGAAAAGTTGGATGAAAGTGAAATTTATACAAACGTGCACACACTCCTGGTGAAGCTTCCATTTTTGCACCAAGGAAGGAGTTAATGGACCAGACTTATTGGATTATTACACTTGCACAGAGCAACAACTATGACTGTGTGTAAGAATCCGAACTATCGTCATTATCTGATCAGAATCCAAACATTCCATCTAGGCGACAGCAAGTGGAGTGAGGACAGAATTAAGCTATCATAACACATGCTAATAGGCTAATACATATTTATCAAGTAACCTTAGACATATAGTAACAGTTAAGTAAACAGTTAAAGTTAAGAAATTAGTTTAAAATATTCTTTGAAATATTGTCATTAGGGTTGAAAGCAAGGGCCTACACTAATGAAACTGTATCCCAAATGACCAAACATGCTGTCCCAAATTATAAAAAATGTCACTGAAAAATAGTTTTGTGTCACTACAACAAAGTGGTGAGCCATGCTTTGTAAAAATATTATACACACTTCATTCCTTCATATAAAGAAACACTTCCTGTTAGTTCAGGGTTTATTGCCCATATAACTATAAACTACACATTCTTTTTATATGGTTATGACACACAACATAATGTACATTTAAATTCTGCATTGCAAAGTTAGTTTCTTTGTCCTTTGTTCTCTGAGTTTACAGTGTTAGGTGCTGTGAATTTCCATCTCCTGGAATGTGGGAGTATTAGGTCAGTGTGAGGCCTGTCCGTCAGAAATTGGTCAGTTGTCCCTTAATGTTCCATTAGTGTCCCGAGTCCTATGAGTCCTGAGTTCCACTTGATGGAAACCAGAGATCATGAGATGTTCCTTGAATAGGGTGGTGTCATGTTGTGCTATGCATGGTCAGGGAAAGCAAGTTGTAATTTGTTAAACTGGCTTAGGTTGTCAGAATTGGCCCTCAACCTTTGTTGTTCATGCTTTGTGAGTTTTTGCGGGCCTGTTGTAAATCAAATCAGAATCAGCTTTACTGCCAAGTAGGTTTACACATACAAGGAATTTTATTTGGTTTTATGGTGCATACAATAAACATAGTAAGTAGAAAACTAAAGAAAAGCCTTGCTGATGATGCCAGTTGCAGTCGGGAAGAAAGTTTTTGTGGCATGAGGTTTTGGTCCTGATGGAACACAGCCTCCTGCTGGGGAGGGAGGAGAGTGACTGAAACAGTTTGTGTCCAGGGTGGGAGGGGTCAGCCTCAATCTTCCCTGCATGCCTCAGGGTACAGGTCCTGGAGGAATGGCAGATTGCAGCCAATCACCTTCTCGGCGGAGTGAATGATACACTGCAGTCTGCCCTTGTCCTTGTCAGTGGCAGCAGCGTATCAGATGGTGATGGAGGAGGTGAGGATGGACTGACTGGCAGTGTAGAAGTGCACAATCATTGTCTTTGGCAGGCTGAACTTCTACACCACAGGAAGTACATCCTCTGCTGGGCTTTCTTGGTGAGGGAGCTGATGTTCAGCTCCCACTTGAGGTGGAAGCGGAAGGACTCCACAGTGTCGACTGGGGATTTATACAGGGTGATGGGGGTGGGGCTAGGTACTTTCTGTAATCCACAACCATCTCCACTGTCTTGAGAGTGTTGAGTTCCAGGTTGTTCTGACTGCACCAGGTCTCCAGGTGGTCAATCTCCCACCTGTAGGCAGATTTTTCCCCATCAGAGATGAGCCCAATGAGGTTGGTGTCATCTGCGAACTTCAGGAGCTTGACAGACTGGTGACTGGAGGTGCAGCTGTTGGTATACAGGGAGAAGAGCAGAGGGGAAAGGACTCAGCCTTGAGGGAACAGGTGCTGATGGTCCGGAAGTCAGAGACATATTTCCCCAGCCTCACGTGCTGCCTCCTGCCAGACAGGAAGTCTTTGATCCACCTGTAGGAGGAGTCAGGCACACTCAGCTGGGAGAGCTTGTTCTGCAGCAAAGCCAGGATGATGGTATTAA
Organism: Siniperca scherzeri; assembly: GCA_027580175.1. Taxonomy (NCBI): domain Eukaryota; kingdom Metazoa; phylum Chordata; class Actinopteri; order Centrarchiformes; family Sinipercidae; genus Siniperca; species Siniperca scherzeri. Next base: position 30,271,339 of record CM050860.1, read on the forward strand.
AAGCAGAACTGAAGTCCACAAACAGGATCCTGGCATAGGTTCCTGAGGAGTCCAGGTGCTGGAGGATGAAGTGAAGAGAAATTGTCACTCAACTTTCCATTGCAACCTCCAGAGTCCTGCAAAGGTCAGGTGACAGCAGAGGTTCCTGGGATAAGTTTATCAGTTCTCTAGAAAGATTTAAAATTCTTAATTATAATATCATCACCATACAGTTTTACTAGGCGTAGCCTACATTAGAAATCATGTTCCAAGATGGCACACTATTCATTCCAATGAAAGTGGCTTGCAGATTTCTCTCGGCTTCCTCAGGCTTCTGTGTTTTTGGGTAGATAGAGCGCCACAGTAAATTGTGATATATAGTGAGTCACTTCTGAGTATTTGTGATGCTCAGCTGACTCATTTGGAATAGATTGTATGAGAATGTAGAATATGCACTAATGTTATTAATGTCTGGTGTCTAGGCTCTGACCTGATCACTCCCCACAAGGAAGCACCAAGCACAGCACAGCAGGGAGTGGGGCACGACGATACTAACTTCCTCCCTAGGGGAAAGGTAGACTCAGAGCTGGTGTAGAGATGGAGCTTTTGAAAATGCTGTATGAACAACAGCAGCCCAGGGGCCATATGCATAAAGCCTCCTAGTACAAAGAGTTGCTCCTAGTGACAAAATCCTAAGAACATTCTTAGAATTATGACGTTTTCTAAGAATTCCCCCTTACAGTTAAGACTAGATCCTGGTAAAGATACAAGTAATTCACAAAGCCTCTTAGCCCTTAAGAGAGCTGCTAGGTGAAAAACTGTTCGATGTAGGGAGGAGGACTTTTAAGAGGCTTAAGAGTTTCTTAAGTAGAGGAGAAAATGATGGGAAGAGAAAGAGGTAGGAAAAATATTCCTAAAATGCTGAATGACAGTAATTTAATGAAATGCTACAGATTAGGTCGTGTAGGGATAATGTTTGTTGTCGATCTCATTGGAGATGCACTCGCATCTCCCCACCAACACAATAATGCAATAACACCAGAAATGAACGTGATCATAACACTAAGATATTTGGCAACTGAAGAGGCAGTTTCATGTGTTACATGGAGAGGTGTGACTGACGCCAGATAAGGTCTGCAAAGACAATACAGCCTGTGCAGTACTTCACAACATCTACAAAGCCAGAAAAATCCCAGAACCTCTTGAGGAAAGCCATGGTGACGGTGATGAAGACGAGGATGATAATGAAGAGAATCACCCTGCACAGGGAAGAACTTGTCCCAGAGTGGGCTTCCTTACACAGCCCAATTTATAAATTTGCATTTCAGGCAAGTTACAGTCAATGTAATATAAAAACTGGCTGTATTGAACTAACATACCATACAGTTTTACTAGGCGTAGCCTACATTAGAAATCATGTTCCAAGATGGCACACTATTCATTCCAATGAAAGTGGCTTGCAGATTTCTCTCGGCTTCCTCAGGCTTCTGTGTTTTTGGGTAGATAGAGCGCCACAGTAAATTGTGATATATAGTGAGTCACTTCTGAGTATTTGTGATGCTCAGCTGACTCATTTGGAATAGATTGTATGAGAATGTAGAATATGCACTAATGTTATTAATGTTAGGTGTCTAGGCTCTGACCTGATCACTCCCCACAAGGAAGCACCAAGCACAGCACAGCAGGGAGTGGGGCACGACGATACTAACTTCCTCCCTAGGGGAAAGGTAGACTCAGAGCTGGTGTAGAGATGGAGCTTTTGAAAATGCTGTATGAACAACAGCAGCCCAGGGGCCATATGCATAAAGCCTCCTAGTACAAAGAGTTGCTCCTAGTGACAAAATCCTAAGAACATTCTTAGAATTATGACGTTTTCTAAGAATTCCCCCTTACAGTTAAGACTAGATCCTGGTAAAGATACAAGTAATTCACAAAGCCTCTTAGCCCTTAAGAGAGCTGCTAGGTGAAAAACTGTTCGATGTAGGGAGGAGGACTTTTAAGAGGCTTAAGAGTTTCTTAAGTAGACTAGAAAATGATGGGAAGAGAAAGAGGTAGGAAAAATATTCCTAAAATGCTGAATGACAGTAATTTAATGAAATGCTACAGATTAGGTCGTGTAGGGATAATGTTTGTTGTCGATCTCATTGGAGATGCACTCGCATCTCCCCACCAACACAATAATGCAATAACACCAGAAATGAACGTGATCATAACACTAAGATATTTGGCAACTGAAGAGGCAGTTTCATGTGTTACATGGAGAGGTGTGACTGACGCCAGATAAGGTCTGCAAAGACAATACAGCCTGTGCAGTACTTCACAACATCTACAAAGCCAGAAAAATCCCAGAACCTCTTGAGGAAAGCCATGGTGACGGTGATGAAGACGAGGATGATAATGAAGAGAATCACCCTGCACAGGGAAGAACTTGTCCCAGAGTGGGCTTCCTTACACAGCCCAATTTATAAATTTGCATTTCAGGCAAGTTACAGTCAATGTAATATAAAAACTGGCTGTATTGAACTAACATACCATACAGTTTTACTAGGCGTAGCCTACATTAGAAATCATGTTGTTATAACGACAATGCATAATTTCTAATTGTCATGTAATTTATTTTTGAGAAGCTTAATTTTTAGTTTGTAGCACTCCTCCTGTAAACATAGGACTCTTTTATGCTTGTGAGTACCTCCACTTGAATCTCCAATTTTCTGGTCAGCAGGGATGGTGTTGGAGCCAGCAATAGTAAATAAGTGGTATAGCACTCACCTGTGCATGGAGAATCCTGTTTGTGTGCTGCAATCTCCCCTCTTGCTTTAGACTGCAACACATACCACTGCTTTTCGCATTCCTCATTGGTGTGCACAATCAGAGGGGATGAGGTGTTAATCTGCTGCACTCTGTTCTCCCATGCCTGCCTCTTGGCTTGTGCTGTAACACCAGGACCGAATTTTCCTCTTAAAATGGTTTTACGCTCCTCCGCTTATTAATATTATTTATTACATAAGGAGTTACATTGTATCTTAGACTGTACTTTCATCACCAACCAGTAAACCCACTTGGTACTTGACACTTAGTTTATCTTATACTTATACCGACAGGATACTTAATTTATTTCTGACCTGTTTTATAGTGTTTATTTTTTTCTAGTACTTTCTCCTGTGTGCACTGACGTAAAGACGAGCTACTGTAACAAAGAGTTTCCCTACGGGGATCAATAAAGTATTTCTGATTCTGATTCTGATTAACCAAGTGAGCTAATAGTAGACATTGTTCCTCTGTCCAGTTGGGTTTTCTGGTTCTTTTACTTGCTTCCATTGCTGTTTGCTTGTTCACTGGTTTATGATAGATGTGTATGCCAACCAACACCGCTGCATGTATAGACTGGCCAGCAATTGGTGAAACCTGAGCCATTTCCCCTGTAAATATCAAATAGATTAAGTAATAAAATTACCAGCATGCTAAATAAATGTAGGCAAATAAATATAACAACTCTCAGCATGTAAATAGGCTACTGTGCAAGTAGGCCTGTGTTTTCAAACATTTTGTAGGCTGCTGTTAAAGTAGAGTGCATCTGTATTTCAATTTTGGTTTTTATCTACCAGTCACACCTTGTAAAAGAGTGTGTCATAGGTAGCAATGGGGTCAACCACACCTCCTCACTAAGGTAAAAGTTTCGGTCCCTTCCTTGCTCAGAGTGTCACAGTCTGTCTTGTTCTCGTCCTGTCACTTCGCACTTCAGGCTCCCCTTCACTCTGCACTCCCTCACCTGATTATTAATTCCCAGCACCTGTCACCCATAGCACACCTGCACATAATCAACCACTCTACTCCCTATATAACACAGCTCCTCACCTCAGTCAGTGTCCGGTCTTGTTCATGGTAGAGGACAGAACGCTAGTTCACCTATCTCCTAGAACAATTTGGACTCCCTTCGCTGAAACCTACCCATTTGCTGCTACTGCTGTTCAGTACCTCTTCCCTGGCTCCATCGTGTTCCTGTCATCCGTGTGGTTCACTTCAGCTCCAGTCTCAGTGTATCTCCAGTCTTCCGTGTGTGATCACTCCAGCTCCAGTCCCCGTTGAGCTCTCGTCTCCCGTGAGTCTTCCACTCCGTCTCCTGGGTTAGAGTGTCGCTCGTCTACAGTGAGTGTTGCTCTAGTCTCCTGGTTCGAGTTGGATCTACCATCTGGACTTCCTCCTCCTCTCCAGATCTCAGCCAACTCCAGACCAAGGACAGTAGTTCTCCCATCATTCTATATCCACGCTTTTTGTATTAATAAAGTACTCACCATTCTCCTTGTGTCTCTGGCCTGATCTGTCCGTAACACAGAGTTGCTCTGAGAATTTTCCTAATCACTCCTGAGCTAGGACTCCTTGCTAGAAGTTTTTAGGCTGTTAGGAGCTCTCTAAAAGTATTCTCAGAATGTTTATGAATACGACCCTAGGTCTTTTCCTGGGGACCTTGCAGTTTGCAGACTGACTTCCTGGTTCAACTTTGTGTGTGCACAACTACACCAGTGGTTGGTCAAAGTTTTCCTGTGCAGTGAGGGATTAGATGGCCAAAACTACTAGAAGGATCTACATTCATGCTAGCAGCTCTATGAGCTACACTTAGTTGTAGTTTGAGCTAAATGCTAACATCAGCATGCTAATAAGCTTACAATGACAATGACAACACTAACATGCTGATGCAGGTACAATGTTGAACTTGATTCTTTCTCCATTCTTACTGTATATTATGTATTTATAAGTATTGGACACTTAAAATTTTAATGATTATGTTGCTACATGAAAAGTTGCAGTGGCTATAATGGATATTTTTATAGTAATGCATGAAATGACAATGTGAGAATACTTAAGGGTTCACAGAGAATTATCACTTCAGCTTTACAAATATCAGCTTTACGGAAGCGTTATAGTTAGTTTAAGCTCAGCGTTTAGCTGTCAGTTTGCAACTTTACTGTTTTGGTTAATTCTCACCGATAAACCCACTGTACACTACCTGCTCAGCGCCAACGGGAGACAGACATAGTTAGCAACTAGCTGGTGAATAGTGAAGCATTTAGCATTTAAAGGGACAGATATTTCCCTCAGGAGTTGAGAGAGACCAAAAACAGAGCCAGAAGAGAGTGAATATTGGATTTACATTCATCAGGACACAAACACCAATCCAAAAGAATGACAATGTTGCTCTGTAACTGCTTGATGGGTGAATACGCAACCGTTTGCTAACAAGTTAGCCACATCAACTTAAAAGATGCCAGTGTTGTGTCCACAGCTTGTTTCTGCTGCCACCAAGTGGCCAACACAATTATTGCAAGGGATCACCAAAGTGATTATAGTTCATCCTGAGGGGGACATGAATGTCTGTACAAAGTTTCATACAGTAGCAACCCGTTCAATAATTATCAGGGACATTTCTACAGTGGCCCTGAAGGTCAAAACACAACAACATTTCACAAAACATTTCAGATAACATTGACATTTGAGAAAACACAACGAAATTTAGTATTATGGAAAAGGTGGGACAACACTTGGACAGAAGCCAAGTCCCTGGCGACAAACTGGTCGCCAGGGACTTGGGTTCTTTAATCTAAGTTTGAAAGGATGGGAGATTGAAATCATAAGGGAATAGTTTAACAAAGGACATGATGTAATTCTGGATATGCTTTCAACATTTTATTACATTAAAATATCCCATGGAACCCTGAAAGCACGCTTGAAAGAATTAGGACTGAGGGCCGGCTACTCTTCATCTTATCAGAGCTGTGCGGATCTGGACAGATGTTTGGATACAGAACTATGTGGTTGACTTTAAAGCAGAAACATGGCTTCTGTTAAAAGAGAGATACACACAACATTTTAAAGTCATGATATTTTGAAAGCATATCGAGAATTATATCATATGTATGTCCTTTGTTAAAATATTCCATTATGATTTCAATCTCTTCCATCCTTTCAAACTCAGATTAAAATTCGTGCTGCTGAATTTTACTGCTGTACAAAACAGAAACAGGAAATGACATTGAACTGTCGCCAGGCACTTGGGTTCTGAAGTGTTGTCCCACCTTTTCCTGAACTGAAATTTTGTGTTTTCTGAAATGTTGTTGTGTTTTCTGAAATGTTGTTGTGTTTTGGGAAATGGGCCACTGTACAGCGCTAGAGAAAAAGACAGGGTATCACCAAAGTCAGTAGAATTCATCCTCTGCGTATTATGAATGTGTGTAACAAATTTTCATTGCAATCCATGTAACAGTTGTCGAGATTTTTCAGTCCGGACCAAAGTGGTCCGACAACCGACATTGCCATTCCTAGAGAAAAATAAGGCCCTAGTTGCATTAAACTGTAATTATCTTTTAACGTCTTTATAAACCCTCCATGTCCAGTCACACATTTCCTCAAATTGCTGCCTGAGCCAAATTTAAAAGCACACAAATACCCTGCTGTGATGATGCAGTCCAGTCAATGGACCTTTAACCTCTGAAAGCTCCTCTGTGGACTAAACTACATATGATTTCTCCCTCTTGACTATAAAATTATTTTTCCCCTTCTATTTTTTTTCCTGTATCTCACACCATCATTCTGAGGCTGCAGAAATATTGTCCAAGCAGTTTGTCCCTGAACTTTTGCACTCCTGCTGTGATTCTTTGTCAAAGAATTTAAGCTCATTCTGATGTTGCACTCCATGTAATTCAATCATCTGAATGCCCAAAGTATAAATATAACAGACAATGGAAATGGAAAAAATGGATAATACCAGGGAGAAGATGAGAGAGAAAGTATAGGGAGAGGCTGAGAAGGAGACAAGTAAAAGGAATGTTAGGAGAGGTTAGATAAAACATCTTGCTGGGTATTTAAGTGTGTTTGAAAGAGAGAGGGAGAAGATGGTTGGCAGACAAAGTGAAAAGCAAAGAGACAGAAAGGCAGTGAATTGAAAAGGGCTCAGCTTGACTCAGCAGAGCATGTACTGGTGTAGTGGAGCACAAACGAGACAGATAGACAGAGAGAGGATGAGGAGTAGTAGGCAGAGCTGCCTTTAGATCAATGTGAGGATCAGAGTCTGTTACCAGGAAAGGTGTGTTTGAGACTGTGGACATGCATGCTAATGTTCAGGTGCTAACCTAACCAATATAGGAAAGCAACAAATCCTCAAAAGTGGAAAGCTGTAATCAGAGAATGATTGGCAATTATTTGATTATCAAAATAGTTGCTGATCATTTCATAATTATTTCAACAATACTTAAATTTTACTGAAAACCACAAATTTCAACCTCATGGTGGCGCTAAACGAAAAGTCAGGGGATCACCCCGCAATTGAAAAAATGTATTCTGGACCGACCGACCGACTGACATTGCCATTCTAAAAATAATTAAACACTGTCCCTCAGCCTGTCCCCACCTCCGATACACATTTGGAAATTGACTAAAGTGGGGGTGGGTGAGTGCAGGTGTCATGGGCTATGGCCCTGTGCTTAGCTAGCTTAGTAGTACCCTTTCCACCGGGTTTACATGTACATTGTTTCTGCTATCAGACCCATTCATTCAGTCATGGCGGGCCGCTGACTGTGTTTGGTGAACAGCAATCCCATATGTTACTGTATTCAATACAATTCAATTTTATTTATATAGCGCTAATTCATAACAGAAGTTATCTCATTGCACTTTTCCTATAGAGCAGGTCTAGACCGAACTCTTTATAATATTATTTATAGAGACCCAACAAATCCCACCATGAGCAAGCACTTGGTGACAGTGGCAAGAAAAAACTTCCGTTTAAAAGGCAGGAACCTTGGGCAGAACCAGACTCAATGGTGGGCCTGCTGCTGCCGTGTTGGGTTTTGAGAGGGGGGAGGAGGCACAATCCAAATTCCACCTAGAATTTTAAAATAGCAATAATGTAATGGTGAGACAGGATGTGCCTGATTTTTGCAAAGTTGCGTAGGTGAAAGAAGGCAGTCCTTGAAGTTTGTTTCATGTGGGAGTTAAAGGATAAATCCTAATCAATCCTGTACCATACATAAACAAATAATCACAATGAGTTCCACACATTGATGTATACAGATTTTAAATTGGGGGAAAAGAGAGCACTAGTATCAGATCAGTACTCTATTGGCCTGAGTTGAGGTATTGGAACTGAGAGAGAAAAAGTCAGATCGGCGCATCTCTATTTTTGCCCCCAGTTGGGGGTATAAACATTTTTGCCTACTTTCGTCAGAGTACCTCACAATCTTGTATGTCTTATCACTTAGGGTCAAGTCAACTTTGCAGTAACAGTTAAATGTTTAAACCAGGTGAGGGCCTCCTGTTAAATCCAGTTTAAACCCACAAAAGATTGCTGCATTGCTGACAACAGATCATTATTGATATAATTCTCCATAAACAGTGAATTTATAGGAATGTGTTAACAGACTGTAAAATGTTTTTATAGAATCCAAAGAAAGGAAAAAAAAATACATAAGATTTCTCTGAATGCTGATGATGATCTTTTATTTTTGAGTAATCCCATGTCCTCAGTCCCACACTTGATTCTGAAAACAGTGTCCAGATGACTACGACTGAAACATTTTCTACGATAGTAAAATAAACAGCCAGTTCAGGTAAAATCAGGATATGCTTTCAGATAAAAATGTACTGTAGAAAATCACAGTAGTCATATATGTGGCAACATACTATTTGATCATTTAGTGTAATATTTCTGTCCTACACATTTGTACGGATGGAGCAGTCACACTTTTAACCCAGTACATAGTGTTGTCACAATGGACATTTTCACCTGGAGCAGTCACAGTACCACAAACAAAGAATGTTTTTGCTGCAACTGTTAAAGAGAATAATTCACCACTGATTGTGTGGTTAGAGCTCCCCTGGGATAGAAATGTTGCTTTTTGTTTGACATGTCCAACAACACAGCAAAAAATGTGCAAGCAGTGCATTGAAAAAGCTTTGTTATTATGATTGTGCACAAATCCTTCAGAATTATGCAGGTTCAGTTTTCTTAATGAGCCAATATTATTTTGGTCCTAAGATCTCCTACATACATATACACTCTTTGTCCACTTTGTCCTCCAAAATAGGGGTTATATCAGCACCTCTCTAAAACAGTAGCATCAAAAACTGGACATTGGAACCTTTATTAGAATCTTTATTGCAGGACTGATATAATAAACTCGACAATGAGTTTGTTTCATGCATTGAAAAGAATTTTGAGTTGTATGTAGTATGTTAAAAAGAAAGCTTGGAAGAACAGGAATGTTGGTATCTGTTGTTAATGCCAGATATGAGATTTTCCTCGATTTGTTTAGATGGAATATAGGTGGTGTGATGAAGGAAATACCTAATCTCTAAATGTGAAGCTGATTTATTTCTGATGAGACAAAGAAAAGACTATTATGAGCAGCAACATTTCCCTCTGGGAATAGGCTAATAACCAACATTAAGTAACCTTAAGCATGTTTAATTGATTAAGGTTAAGACAACAAGAACTTTAAAATATTCTTTGAAATATGTCATTAGAGTTGAAAGAGAGAACTTACACTAATGAAACTGTATGCCGAATTATCCCACGTCACTGAAAAAAAGTTTTGTCAAAACAGAACATGGTGAGCCATACTTTGAACAAATATCATATTCCTTTCTTCACATAATGAACAGTTCTTGTTAACAGTCTCTATTGTTCTTGTATTAAAATCAGCACATTGAAATGAACAATAACATATGACATTAATTAAATATGGTATATCAATTAATGTCCATTTGACTCATATCAGGGTAAAACAGACCATCTTTTATTTTTATTTTATTTTATGTGGAATTTGCTTTGTGCTACTGTATTCTCTCTATCGCCCTCTCTCTCTCTCCCTCTCTCTCAACCCCAACCAGCAGCAGCAGATGGCCGCCCACCATTGAGTCTGGTTCTGCTCATGGTTTCTGCCTCTTAAAAGGAAGTTTTTCCTTGCCACTGTCGCCAAGTGTTTGCTCATGGTGGGAACTGTTGGGTCTCTGTAAACAATATTATAAAGACAACAGTCTAGACCTGCTCTATAGGAAAAGTGCAATGAGATAACTTCTGTAATGAATTACGCTATATATATCAAATTGAATTGAAATTATCAGACCTTTCGGGTCCAGGTCAGTTGTAAACTGAGGCAATTGTCACGTGAGTCCTGCAACATAGTGTGACTGCCCATGTGAAACTGTCATTCAACTTTCCATTAGTGCCCTCGAGTCCAGTCATGGGACAGAGGAAGCTCCTGGGAAAAGTTTAGCAGTTCTCTGGACAGGCTTGTCTATGAGTCAGAGGCCAAGTTACATCCAATCCATACCAATATATAAGAGTGGTCTGTACATGAATCATTTGGAAAAGATACTATTGAAAGCTTCTTCTTCTATCAATAGTTGGGGTGAAGATTTTGAGCCCTATCTTGATGATGAGATGTGGCGAAAAATTTTCTTGAATGCTGGCAGATACTGGTTTGAATCTGACGAGTCTTGGTTGGGCTGACGTGCTGACATGCTGCGGTAAGCATACTGTCTCATTTCCGGTCACCGGCGTTTGTGTGTTACTAGTAGCATAAATTTGCTGCTCTAGCTCATCACAGTTAATTTTGTTCGATTCTTTATTATAGTGACAGACATAGTGACTATATGCTATACATTTAAACGCACACTAGTTCTGCTCAAGCACTCATAGCTCTCTCCTTCTTTTAACGACTTTCTCGCTAATCCCACAGTTTACACGCTACTCATTTTTGCTAGCTAATGTTCTTTAGCTTAGCAACTAGCAATGGCTTCTTTGTCTCCTTCTTAATCTCCTGCTCTCTCCTGCTCGGTGTGTCAAATGTTTAGCTATTCCTCTGCCTCCTTTAGTGATAATGGTGCATGTAATAAATGTAGTTTATTTGTAGCATTGGAGGCGAGGCTTAGTGAATTGGAAACGCAGTTTTGCACCATGGGAACTCAATCATTAGCTGCTGTAGTTAGCTAGCCCCCAGTAGCCGGTGCGAGCCGACCAGAGGTAGCTCCTGTTAGCCATCTCCCGGCTGCTCGGGAGCTGCTGGAAAACCAGGGAGGCTGGGTGACTGTCCGAAGGAAGCATAGCCCTAAGCAGAAGCCCACAGTTCACCACCAACCTGTTCACGTTTCTATCAAGTTCTCCCCACTCAGCGACACACCCGGTGAGAAACCAACTCTGATTATTGGCAGCTCCATTTTGAGAAACGTGAAGTTAGCGACACGAGTGACTCTAGTCAAATGTATCCCTGGGGCCAAAGCTGGCAACGTTGAATCTTATTTAAAACTGCTGGCTATTCATCTCACTTTGGATGGAGCAGCTCTCATATCCAGAAATCTGACCGAGTTTATTAGTGGACCTAAACCATCACAACTCAGAGTTGGTCCTTATTCTGAATTTCTATCTGAATTCTCAGAGTTTTTATCAAGTTTAGTCCTTAAAACAGATAAAGTAATTATTGTAGGTGATTTCAATACTCATGTGGACGTTGAAAATGATGCCTTAGTACTGCGTTTATCTCATTATTAGATTGGATTGGCTTTTGTCAGAGTGTACATGAACCCACTCACTGTTTTAACCACACCCTCGACCTTGTTCTGGTATATGGCATTGAAATTGAACATTTAATAGTCTTTCCACAGAATCTTTCATTATCGGACCATTATTTAATAACTTTTGAACTTCTACTACTGGACTACACACCATTAGGCAAAAACTCCTACTCTAGATGTCTATCTGATATTGCTGTGGCTAGATTCAAGGAAGCAATCCCATCTGCATTTAATTCAATGTTATGTCTCAATATAACAGAGAACACCTATGCAAATTGCATCCCCTCCCAAATTGACCATCTAGTTGATAGCGCTGCAGGGTCACTGCAAATGACACTCGATTCTATCGCCCCAATAAAAAAGAAGATAATAAAACAAAGAAGGTTAGCTCCATGGTATAACCCCCATACCCGCAAATTAAATAAACATCACGAAAACGTGAAAGGAAATAGCGTTCCAACAACCTGGAAGAATCTCGTTTAGTCTGGCAAGATAGTCTTGAAACATATAGGAAAGCCCTCCGTAATGCCAAAGCAGCCTACTACTCATGATTAATAGAGGAAAATAAATACAACCCAGTTTTTTTTTCAGCACTGTAGCCAGGCTGACGGAGAATCACAGCTCTATTGAGCCATGTATTCCTATAGCCCTCAGTAGTAATGACCTTCTTTAATAATAAAATTATTATTAAACTATTATACTATTAGAGAAAAAATTCATCACGTCCTGCCCTCAACCGGTACCGATTTATCTTCAAACACAGAAGATTAGAACCTTAGAAACAGCTGTAAAACCTGATATATATTTTGACTGCTTTTCTCCTATCGACCTTCTTCAACTAACTTCAACGATTTCTTCATGTAAGCCGTCAACCTGTCTCTTAGACCCCAATCCAACTAAGCTGCTTAAAGACGTTTTACCCTTAGTTAGCACTTCTTTACTGGATATGATCAATTTGTCTTTATTAACAGGCTATATACCACAATAAACCTTTATAGTAGCTGTAATTAAACCTCTTCTTAAAAAGAAAAAGCCCACTCTTGATCCAGGGGTTTCAGCCAACTATAGACCTATATCTAACCTTCCCTTTCTCTCTAAGATCCTTGAGAAAGCAGTCGCCAATCAGTTGTGTGACATTCTAAATAACAATAGTTTATTTGAGGATTTTCAGTCAGGATTTAGAGTGTATCATAGCACAGAGACAGCACTAGTGAAAATTACAAATGACCTTTTAATTGCATCAGACAATGGGCTTGTCTCTGTACTTGTCTTGTTAGATCTTAGTGCTGCATTCGACACCATTGACCATCACATCTGGCTCATCTCGGGTCTGTTCAGGCAGAACAGCTGTGCATTAACATTGTACACCCGGCATGAGCTCTTGGATATTGGTTTGCGCATTCCTGGCAGTTTTATCATTAATCTTCGACTTGTCCCTGAGATCGCTAGAACACCCAATGCTACGCACCCTACACGGCCGGGCAGAAGTGCTCGCAGGCGGCGTTGAGATCGTAAACAAAGGCAGGGGAAGCGCAGAGGGCTAAGAGCTAAGCTAAAGCTAACACCACACCGGCTCTCTTTACCCAGCATTTTCCTCGCAAATGTATGATCATTGGTGAACAAAATGGACGAGATTCGACTACGCATCATCAACAGCAGAAGACTTTTGAACTGCAATGTCATGATCTTCACTGAAACATGGCTACACAGCGGCATACCGGACAATAATATTGAGCTAGCTGGACGCCACACACTGCAGGCAGATAGGACGGCAGATGAATCTGGTAAGACCAGAGGTGGAGGATTGTGCATATATGTTAACAAAGCTTGGTGCACGAACTCTGTTATTGTTAGGAGACACTGCTCAGCTAACCTAGAGTTTCTCATGGTTAAATGTAAACCGTTTTATAAGCCACGGAGTTCACTTCCACCATTATAATGGCAGCTTATATTACTCCGGATGTTGATGCCAAGCTTGCTATGAGCGAACTTCATGTGGCCATCTGTAAACAACAGACTGCTCACCTGGAGGCTGCATTTATTGTTGCCGGAGATTTTAATCGCTCAAACTTAAAGGCAGTGCTCCCCAAATTTCACCAGCATGTTTCCTAAGCCACAGATGTCTCCTTCCTGAACGAGCTTAACGACTTTTATGCTCGCTTCGAGAGAGACAATAGGGAAACTGCCACCAAGCTCATACCCTCAGCTGACCACCCAACCATCACACTCACCTCCACAGATGTCTACACTGCACTGAGCCAGATCAACGCGCGCAAGGCTGCTGGACCAGACGGTATCCCCGGTCGCGCACTCAAGGCATGTGCAGAGCAGCTCGCTGGGGTCTTTACAGATATTTTCAACCTGTCCCTCGCCTAAGTAGCTGTGCCAGCATGCTTTGAATTCACCTCCATTGTGCCAGTGCTGAAACACTCTAGTCCAACGTGCCTGAACGACTACTGCCCTGTAGCACTCACACCCATTGTTATGAAGTGCTTTGAACGGCTGGTCCTGGCACACCTAAAGGACTTCCTCCCATCCACACGGGACCCATACCAGTTTGCCTACTGCAGCAATAGGAGCACAGAGGATGCAGTCTCCATGGCACTGCACTCTGTACTCACACACTTGGACAAGAAGAACACTTATGCACGAATGCTGTTTGTTGACTTCAGCTCTGCATTCAAGATTGTCATCCCTTCCAAATTAATCACCAAACTTGGAAACCTGGGCATTAACACCTCCATTTGCAATTGGATTATGAACTTCCTGACAAACGGACCTCAGCTTGTTAGGTCAGGCCACAACTGCTCCACCACCATCACACTCAACACTGGCGTACCACAGGGCTGTGTGCTGAGCCCCTTCCTCTACTCCATCTTCACACTCAACTGCAGACCTGCGCATGGATCTAACACCAAGTCATCAAGTTTGCAGACGATACTATTGATTGGTGATTGGTCTCATCAGCAACAACGATGAGACTGCCTACAGGGAGGAGATCCAGCACCTGGCCACGTGGTGCTCAGACAATAACTTGCTCCTTAACACCTCAAAGACAAAGGACCCCATCGTGGACTTCAGGAAAGAGAGAGGAGGCACACATGACCCCATCCACATTAACGGGATGGCTGTTAAGCATGTCTCCAGCTTCAAGTTCCTGGGGATCCATATTTCGGAGAACCTGTCCTGGACCACCAACACCTCCTGCCTGGTCAAGAAGGCTCACCAGTGCCTCTTCTTCCTGAGGACACTGAAGAAGAACCAACTGTCCTCAGCTATCCTGGTGAACTTTTATCGCTGCACAGTAGAGAGCATCCTAACCAACTGTGTGACAGTCTGGTATGGGAACTGCTCTGCTGCAGAGCACAAGGCACTGGAGCGGGTGGTGAAAACTGGCACGTCACAGGGACTTCACTTCCAGCCATTGAGGACATCCAGAGGAAACGCTGTCTGTGTCGAGCCCGCAGCATTCTTAAGGACTCCTCTCACCCCGCCCAGAGACTGTTTTCTCCCCTGCCTTCCAGCAGGCGCCTCAGGTGCCTCCGGACAAGGACCAGCAGACTGAGAAACAGCTTTTTTCCCAGGGCTGTCTTCCTACTGAACTTTGCCCCCGCTGATTCCACTGCCCTCTTATATACCTTAACTTAAATGCTGCTATCTTGATATTGTTTTTGCTACATGTACCACATGTTCATTTGCACTAGCGGACTATTTATTTATACATAAACTGCATAATTTGCACTCCTATACTGCATCATTTGCACTCCAGTACTATGTACTAAACTCATCTACTGCACTGTTAACTATTTCCATAAATTGCACTACTTTATATTAATTGCACTACTGTTCTGCCCAGTCCAATTAATTATTGTACATATCCATCAGTATATTTCTGTTTATAGTAATGCCATCTGTATATAATGTCCATAGTACCACTTGTAAAATATTTTCATAATACTGCTCTATCCTGCATTTATGCACACACTTTATATCCTGCACTTGCTTTTTGCACTTCTGGTTAGACCTAAACTGCATTTCGTCGCCTTGAACTTGTACATGTCTAATAACAATAAAGTTCTAATCTAATCTAAAAAATCCTATTACAGGGACTGGAACATTCAATTGGCATTAAAGGAACTGCACTAAGCTGGTTTAAATCCTATCTATTAGATCGATCTCAGTTTGTACATGTTAACGGTGAGTCTTCCGTGCACGGCAAAGTTAGTCACGGCGTTCCACAAGGTTCTGTGCTTAGACCGATTCTATTCACCTTATATATGCTTCCTTTAGGCAATATTATTAGGAAACACTCCATAAACTTTCATTGTTATGAATGCGGATGATACCCAATTATATCTATCGATCAACCAAGATGAAACTAACCAGTTAGCTAAACTTCAAGCATGCCTTGAGGACATAAAAACCTGGATGACCTGCAATTTTCTGATGTTAAACTCTGAACTGAACACTCAAAACTGAAGTTATTGTACTTGGCCCCAAACACCTCCGAGACACATTATCTAAAGACATAGTTGCTCTAGATGGCATTGCCCTGGCCTCTAGCACCACCGTAAGGAACCTCGGAGTTTTCTTTGATCAGGATTTATGCTTTAACTCCCACATGAAACAAACTTCAAGGACTGCCTTCTTTCAGAATCAGAAATACTTTATTGATCCCCGAGGGGAAACTCTTTGTCACAGCTGCTCACTATCACATCACACAGGAGAAGAAGTACTAATAGAATAGAAATAGACATAATAATAAATTAGTCTGCAAGCAAATCGAGATATGATAAACTATAATAAACCTAATCAAAATAAGTACACCTATGCAACATTGCAAATATCAGGCACATCCTGTCTCAAAATGATGCTGAAAAACTAGTGCATGGATTTGTTACTTCTAGTTTGGACTATTGCAATTTCTTATTATCAGGCTGCCGAATGAGTCCCTTAAGACTCTCCAGTTGATCCAGAATGCTGCGGCATGTGTACTAACAAGAACTAGGATAAGAGATCATATTTCTCCAATATTTGCTTCTCTGCTCTGGCTCCCTGTAAAAATCCAGATCCATAATTTAAAATCCTTCGCCTCAGTTACAAAGCTCTTAATGGTCAGGCACCATCATATTTTAAAGAGCTCATAATACCTTATTACCCCACTAGAACACTGCGCTCCCAGAATGCAGGGTTACTTGTGGTTCCTAGAGTCTCCAAAAGTAGAACAGAAGCCAGAGCCTTCAGTTATCAAACGCCTCTCCTGTGGAATCAGGTCCCAGTTTGGGACACCATCTGCACATTTAAGAGTAGGCTTAAGACTTTCCTCTTTGATAAAGCTTATAGTTAGGGCTGGCTCAGGTGAGCCCTGAACCATCCCTGCTATAGGCCTAGACTGCTAGGAGACTCTTTCCTCTCTCCCTCTCCATCTGTATGCATTTTTATCCCATTACTGCATGTTACTAACTCGACATCTTCTCTCTCCTGTAGTTCTGTGCCCTCTTGTTTCTCTCCTCTCTCCTTCTGTCACTTTCAGCAGGTATTTCTGCCTCTGGAGCTGCAGAGACTGGATCTGTGGTTGTGGGCCACCTGCTGCCCCCATGTTCCTGCTCGAAAACTGCTACTCCAGTTGTTGTCATTGACTCTGTCACTATTACTATCATTGTTATTCCTATAGCTGTCATTCCTATTATTATTAATTTATTGATGTTAATATTACCACTACCATTACATAATTACTATTTTAAAATTCTAGGTGGTATTTGCATTGTGCTTCCCTCTCCCCCACCCCTCCCACTCCCCCACATTTTGTAAAGTCACCTGGTTGTGACTACTGGTATTGCTCACCTCTTTTGTTATGTTTTGTTGTTAATATGTTTGTCTGTTCTTGTTCTGTGGTTTTCATTATATTTTGTCTTAATTGTAGGTCTTTATATGGTACTTTTTTATTTTTGTTGAAAAAAAAAATTAAGAATAAAGAAAGAATACAAAATAGACTGTATACTGTATAACTTCATTTGCAGTAATCAAAATGCTTAAAAAGTGCAAAAAATGTATTTGCTCATTTCAGATATTAAAAAATTATTTATTTAGCTTGCTGATTCTGAATTAAGCTTTGTGGCTGGTGGGGTGCACTGGCCGGCCACCACTAACATACACTTTGAATGGTGACTATTGTGTGAGTGTGTGACTGTGCAATGTAAAGGTTTCTGCCTACCTTGCAGTCATAGTAAACTGGGATGAAAAAGGCTGAATGGATTAATGCAATAATAATAACTAATAATTAATATTAATTATAACATAATAACATTTAGTATTTAATTGACCCTTCGCTAACCCCCGTCCTCCTTAGTTACTGTTGCTACGCCTACCAAGCTTTCCATTCTTGCACAGCATATGCGGTTTAAAGTGATAACCGTGGCAGATTTAACATCAAATTTCACAGTAATTTTTGAAACACTAGGTCTTCGATTCCACAGAGAAGTAAACAAAAGTGGGCTTCTCATTTCTAGCTGACGACTGTGCATTGTTTGTGTATTTTAATGTAGAGCTAGTTAGCCCCATAGCATGCTATTAAAAATAAAATGTAAAAATAACAAAATGTAATTAAAATTTTATCATTTTAACATAACCTTTGAATTGTTTGGATGCTTACTACAGAAAAACTTACTTAGCAGTAGCGTTATGCTTCACTTTTTCAAGAGAAAATGATTTGAGGATATGAGGAATAAGAGGGGTTAAATTAGGCCAGGCCTTTCGGGGGCTCATCCCCAGCACATAGGCCTACGACAGTAACTCATTACAACAGACCTCGAGAAGATCACTGCCTACGGCATCTTCCGACAGCCCAGCCAGACCAGCCAGACCAAATGCCGCCGCAAGCAGGTCGATCGCCCCAGGAAGAGATGGAAGAGAGCCGGCGTAAGAGCTAAACTAACCCAGCTTGGACCTAAGAAAGTAAACGGGAGAGATGCATCGTCTGCCCACTTTGATTATGCACAAGCCCACATCCTCCTCCTCAAACCTCCCCACATAACAAATCCCAATTTAACCCCTGAGAATGCTTGCTCATGGTGGGATTTGTTGGGTCTCTGTAAATAATAGAAAGAGTATGGTCCAGGCCTGCTCTATAGGAAAAGTGCAATGAGATAACTTCTGTTATGAATTGCAGTGGTATCTAACAAGTCTAATAAGTTTGGCTGGAGGTACTGTAGGTAGTAAGCTAATTAGCCAGACATGCTCCTGTTTGCAGCTTACGAGCAGATAAAGACAAAGTTTAATCAATTCCTCTCATTATTGGTTTCTCTGACTTGAACATGTGGATACAGCACACTGGCTAACAAGAAGTGGCACTTCATGTCACAAAAGATTTTTAATTAAGGGCAAAAATTGGTTCCATATGTGAACAGTGTAATCAGTGTAACCCTGCTTGCTATTTGTGTCAGCTTTCAATACATTAGACTGAGGGAGTCCATATCTCAGCCAGCACACCCATGGAGGCCCCACATGGGCTAGCCCAGATGGGTTGATGAAGGGCTCCAATGCCGGGAACTACTAAAAGAGTGTTTAAAAATACACTAAAATGTAAAATGGATTGCTTCAATTAAGAGAGACCAGTAGTATAGTTCATGCTTTATTTTAATCAAGAAAAATGCAAAGTTTTAGTGGGAATAAGTAACTGTTCTTGCATATTTGAAAACTCTAAAATAAGCAAACCGCTTCACAGAACATGAAGAATATGAAAAGCTTTGGGAGTCAGCTGTCCACTACAAGCCAAAATATTATTCACTTATTGTTAACAAATTCCCAGAAAATTCCCAGAAAATAGAGTTATCATTTTTTTGTCAATATTGCACACCCCAACTTGAACGGTTATTGCATATTTGAAAACTCTAAAAAAAAAAGAAGAAAAATGCAATGCAGTGCAGCTCCTCATTCCTCCATCCTTACTCTCCCAATGGCCCTTTGAAAAGAGAAAATCAATCAATCAACCATTTGCCAAATCCCACTTAGGTTCACTCCTTTTTAGTACCTTCTTCAAAGTTAAATCAGATATATCGGGTTAGCCTTAAGATTTTGGTGCCTCACATCAACGTGATCTAGACGATACATTCACAGGGATACCGCACTAAGGCGGGGGTAACCCTGAAAATAACTAAGCGGCAGCAATAAGCAAAACAACGCCCAGATGGAAATACATTTTTGACTCACCCGTTGCTAAGCAGTAAATGGTTAAACATATTTGTTTTACATGGACCTGTTGTTATAAAAACTGCTTTGTTATTAGAAAAAAAAATTCAACCCAAATCTCAATATTGTCCTATGGTGTCACTGTCTCAAGCTTGGTTATATAAATTATAACTTTTATAAATTAAAAAGAAAAGCATAACATTGTTGATAAATACCTCAGGCATAATTTTACATCATTTTTTATCCATTTATTTTTAAAAGCATAGGAACTTGATACATTTTGTCACTAAAAACTATGTCCTCCAGTGTGACCCATATCCTGATTTTAAAATCAGCAATTCCACGGACAACCTTTTTAGGTGAAGGACCACATTCAAGATCATGTTACTGAAGCCCCATGTGTACCATTAGAATGGTGAACAGAGATCAAACAAAATTATCCCATTGATTTACAGTTATTTCTTATCTGTTATTAAATTATATATCTCTCATTTAACCAACAATTGTTTCAAAAATAGACATTGTTAACATTACTACTTGAATTCCATCAAGCTTTGGATTTTTAATCATTTCCAACTGTAATAACTGGTAAAACTGAGGCAATGGACTCCAATGCAGTCACAGGAAGCCAGGAGATAAGGTAAGAACAGTCTTTACTTTCCAGTATGCAAGATTGACACACGGTTAGGCAGGAGAGAACAAACAAATCCAACAGGGAAAGGCAGAAGCAAGGTCTGGAACACAGGCAGGATTCAAACAGCCAGAAACACAAGGAACGAATGCTGGAACATGAGATATCAATATACTACAATGAACTGGCACAGAGTGAAAAGAGACATCAGACGAGTGCGCATGCGCCAGCCCGCATGCTGCCTGTTGCTGTAGCTCCGTCTCGTCGTCTTACTTTTTCCAACTTTTAACTTTCCTTTTTTCTTCCAAACTTGAGTAACTTGTGTGTAAGTGTAATTTAAACTACGCTCTTTGCAAAAATGAGGGTAGAAAGTGTTTTTGTACTTTTTTTCGCCGTGGAATTTCTTCTTCTGCTACTCGGTCGGGCACCGCTGCAGATCAGCTGTTTGGCTGCATTGTTTACACCAGGAACAGCTGATCGGCGCTGAAGCCGGGCAGCATGGCGCCCAGGACAACTGATGTCCCCACGGAGATCTGGAGGAGAACACACCGAGGATGCAGAGGTGGAACGGCGGCGAGGAAGAGAGAGGGGTGCAGACAAAAGAGACTTAAGAATAAGAGATTTAAGCCGTGTCTGCCTTCTCTCGTCATGGGCAACGTGAGATCGCTGGCGAATAAAATGGACGAGCTAACGGCGTTAGCCCGGAGTCAGACGGAGTTCCGTGAGTGTAGTTTGATGTGCTTCTCAGAGACATGGCTACACCAGGATATCCCGGACCATAACGTTTCCATCGACGGCTTTCAGACTGTTCGGGCCGACAGGGATCACACCGGGAGCGGTAAGCGGAAAGGCGGCGGGCTTGCTGTTCTAGTTAACAACAGATGGTGTAACCCTGGTCACATTACCATCAAGCAGAGTATCTGTACCCCGGACATTGAACTGTTAGCTGTGGGACTCCGGCCATATTATCTGCCACGTGAATTCTCACATGCCATTGTTGTGGCTGTTTACATCCCCCCCTCTGCTAACCCGGCATCGGCGTGCAACGCCATTCACACCGCCATAGCACAACTCCAGACTCCAAACACCCGAGTGCACTCATATTAATCTCGGGTGACTTCAACCATGTCAGTGTTTCAACAACACTGACTAATTTCACCCAGTATGTGAGCTGTCCTACTAGAGAGGAGAGGACACTGGACCTGCTGTATGCTAACGTTAAGGACGCATACAGCTCTTCCCCCCTCCCCCCTCTGGGTAGGTCAGACCACAACCTGGTTTACCTTAAACCCTGCTATGTGCCTCTGGTTAAAAGGCAGCCCGTGACCACAAGGACAGTGAGGAGATGGTCAGGGGAGGCCTATGAGACACTGCAGGAATGTTTTGAGGTGACAAACTGGGATGCACTCTGTGAGCCTCATGGAGAGGACATTGACTGGCTCACTGAGTGCATCACTGGCTACATTAACTTCTGTGTGGACTGCAATGTCCCAACCAAGATGGTCCATTGTTATCCAAATAACAAACCGTGGGTAACAAAGGACATCAAGGACATTCTGAATGCCAAGAGGAGGGCCTTTACTGATGGTAATAGGGAGGAGGTGAGGGCAATCCAGGCTGACCTGAAGGTGAAAATCAGGGAAGCCAAGGAGAAGTACAGGAGGAAGCTGGAGCGGAAACTCCAGCAGAACAATATGAGAGAGGTCTGAAGCGGCATGAAGACCATCACTGGCTTCAGACCGACTGGCAACAGAGGAGTTGAAGGCAGCTTGGACAGGGCCAACGAACTGAATCTGTTCTTTAACAGATTCGACACACCGGCTCCTGGTCATCCCCCCTCTAACTCAGCTGCTGTCGGCCCTCAATCTCCTCTGAGTACTCTGCTCCCCCCTCCCCATCAGGCTAACGGCCCTCTCCAGACCAACGACTCCCCTCCCCACCTGTAACTTCTGCTGTGTGCCTGACTGCTGACCAGGTGAGAGGACAGCTGATGAGGCTCCACTCAAACAAGGCTGCAGGCCCCGATGGCGTTAGCCCGGGTGCTAAAGCCTGTGCCCCCAGCTTTGTGGAGTCCTTCAACACGTCTTCAACCTGAGCCTGAGTCTTCAAAGGGTCCCCATTCTGTGGAAGACATCTTGCCTCGTTCCTGTGCCGAAGACGCCACGTCCCAGTGGCTCCAAGGACTACAGACCGGTGGCACTGACCTCCCACATAATGAAGACCCTGGAGAGACTAGTGCTGGAACAGCTGCGGCCCATTGTCAGACCCCTCCTGGACCCCCTTCAGTTCGCCTACCAGCCCCGGCTGGGAGTTGAGGACGCCATCATCTACCTGCTTAACCGCATCCACACCCACCTGGACAGGCCGGCAAGCACGGTGAGGATCATGTTTTTTGACTTCTCCAGTGCTTTCAACACCATCCGGCCTGCCCTGCTGGGTGAGAAGCTGGCAGCAATGCAGGTGGACGCCCCCCTTGTGTCCTGGATTGTGGACTACCTGACTGGCAGACCACAGCATGTGCGCCTGCAGCACTGTGTGTCAGACAGCGTGGTCAGCAACACTGGGGCCCCTCAGGGGACTGTCCTCTCTCCCTTCCTCTTCACCATCTACACCACGGACTTCAGCCACCACACAGAGTCCTGCCACCTTCAGAAGTTTTCTGATGACTCTGCTGTGGTGGGATGTATCAGCGGTGGTGATGAGACGGAGTACAGGGCTGTGGTGGGTAACTTTGTTTCATGGTGCGAGCAGAACCATCTGCAGCTCAATGCGACAAAGTCAAAGGAGCTGATTGTGGATCTACGGAGGCCAAGGCACCAGTGACCCCGGTTTCCATCCAGGGGGTCAGTGTGGACATTGTGGAGGACTACAAGTACCTGGGAGTATACTTAGATAACAAACTGGACTGGACCAAGAACACTCAGGCTGTTTACAGGAAGGGCCAGAGCCGCCTCTATTTTCTGAGGAGGCTGAGGTCCTTCAACATCTGCCGGACAATGCTGAAGATGTTCTATGAGTCTGTGGTGGCCAGTGCTATCCTGTATGCTGTTGCATGCTGGGGCAGCAGGTTGAAGGTAGCGGACGCCAACAGACTCAATAAACTGATCCGCAAGGCCAGTGACATTGTGGGGGTGGAGCTGGACTCTCTGGCGGTGGTGTCAGAGAGGAGGATGCTGGCCAAACTACACGCCATCTTGGACAGTGTCTCCCACCTGCTCCATGACGTGCTGGTCAAACAAAGGAGCACCTTCAGCGGAAGACTCATCCCACCAAAGAGCACCACAGAGCGCCACAGGAAGTCATTCCTGCCTGTGGCCATCAAATTCTTTAACTCCTCCCTCTAAGGGTTAGTCTGTTTGACCCTAGGTCACTAAACTGGACATTGAGCATTACATCTCCGCCATAATTAATAATAATTGTGCAATATTCTGTTTACTACTCAAGTGCAATATTAGCTTTCCCTTGTTAGTTTTTCTTATTTATTGTTACGGATACTATATACCTCAATTACTCTCGACAGTACATGCACCTCCGCTTATTACTATTATTTATTACATAATTAGTGACATTGTATTTTATACTGTACTTCACCATCAACCAGTAAACCCACTTGGTACTCGACACTTAGTTTATCTTATACTTATACCGACATGATACTTAATTTATTTCTGACCTGTTTATAGTGTATCATATCGTTTTCTAGTACTTTCTCCTGTGTGCACTGACGTAAAGGCGAGCTACTGTAACAAAGAGTTTCCCTACGGGGATCAATAAAGTATTTCTGATTCTGATTCTGACTATATACACAAGTGCGTAAAGACAATAGGACATAAGTGCAACTAATTAGGGCAGAGCTTGCAATCAGGACAGGTGGGAAACACACGAGGGGCAGGAAGTGAAGTGATCTGAAACGAGAGGAGAAGTGAATAACAGAACAAAACAGGAAATACTAATAATATGAATGACTGAGAAAAAAAAACACGACCTAGGAGGCAGAGCGGTGTGTGTCACTGACTCAATGCATATAAAACCAGCTTCAGCTCTGTATGGCCAGGCTCCAACTTTGATTACTGATTCACTGTGCCCGAGTGCCAACCTCCTGGGCTGAAGAATGGAATGAAGCCAACGCGGAAGTGCCAAAAACTGCAGTTCCTCGAATGGCTACTTGAGGCTGGCTCCAAAAGCGAGTCAATCCCCATTAACCCCCATGTTAAAATGCTCAACTTTACAGCAGAAATAAACATTAATTTCCCTGTTCATGACAACTGTACGGGGGATTCATTTTTATATAACTCACGTTTAAATAATATTAAGGCATAAAATTATGCATAATTAAGGACGTGGCCACTTTGAGTGACAGGTGGGTGCCCTCCCAGGTGACTTGCTGCTAGGTGGTTTTATCAACCAGGCTTCATTCGGCCTGCCTCAGCTCCACCTCTTTGTCCATTTATGGATCAGCCGAAGTCAGCCACTGCCAAAATGGCGACGGCCGGAGCCACCCACTTTGAGTATCATAAAGTATTCTCAGAAACCTATGAGTGACGTCACAGACACTACGTCCATGTTTTATACAGTCTATGACTATGACACTACTAAAGTGATCTGACATAGGGCAGATGGCACAGAATACATAACAGCTTGATTAGATGTGAGACCCAGGAACCAACCAGTACTCCTATGTTGGAATACTATCTGGGCCCTAGATGTGCTGTGGGTCAAATAGTTTGTGGTAATATGATTATAAACAACTTTTTTTAATAATATGTACAATGTGAGCAAAATATAAACCATAATAATAAAGGAGGTAAAACTAGATTTTGACACAGGGCCTTTCTACAGGCCTTTTCAGACATGAAAAAAACACCCACAGACAACAAAGTTTTCTGTTCTCTTACAGGCCACATCACTAATGAATTTTAAAACTGATTTTATCTAGGGTAGATAATGTTGCAGAAACTAGCAAAAGACAGCTAGATCGTGAATGTATACAACCAAAAAAATCCCACCCCCTCCCTTCAGGCCTCCCTCCAAAGCCACTCCTCCAAAACACATTTTCATGCTCAATGAGTGCACGGACAGAGAGCGCACACGTAGGTAGGAAGACAGGCAGCGCAGCTAAATCAGTATTTGTCCCTGTTAACTGAACTGACTGTACTGACTGAACTGAACATAGACTGTATATAGATGGACAATGCATCTCCACTTCCTCCCATTGTACAAAAATTAAGCCAAAATACCCCGGATATAGGAGCAGCCATCTTGCGCTGGTGATGTCATTTTGAAACCAAAGTCTGCGCAGTAGTGATCGGGGTCCCATCCATACATCTGACCGACTCAATTGCGAGCCGGCCTTAGCTGTCAATCATGATGTGAAACTCCCTTTTTATAGCATCAAATAACTATATCCAACTATAGCCCTTTGCTGTACCCCCCACATTTCCTGTGGGGGGTACGGCAAAGGGCTTCCTTCTCTTCAACTGTTCCTATCAAATAAAGGCAAAAAGCCCAAAAAATAAATCTTCAAAAAAAAAAAAAAGAACACTTCAACACACATCAACACATCAACGTGATGAGAATTACCTAAAATGACAGAAACCATCTTTGGGAAAAATGTATTTGACGTGTACTTTGAGTTTTTAGTTTGGTTCATGTCCCATCCGCTAACATGGGGGGTTATGACCTATACTGCAGCCAACCACCAGGGGGCAATCAAGATGTTTTGGCTTAATTTTCAGGAAGCTGCCATCTTTATGTACTGTCTATGGCGGAGCCTAATACAGGTGAACCAGGGTTGTTGGGAAATGGAGTCAGAGGAGGAATCAGAGCGCGAAATTAGAAAAGAGGATTCGAGAGAATTCGAAAAGAAAAAGAAAAGGAAGAAGAGTAACTCAAGTGAATCCGGTCAGAAAGAGGAGAAGTATCTTGTTGGGATGATAGCTGTGACACAAACAGACGGCATTTTCAAGAATCCACATGAGGTCGGAAAGTTTGTAGGAGGAAAGCTCGGAGATGTCAGATCGGTCAGGATAACAAGAAGTGGGATGGTTATCATTGAATGTGTGTCAAAGCGTCAGAGAGATAGAGCCCTGAAGATTCATGCATTTGGAGATTATAGCAGTGTGGACTGCTTCCCACTCGGAGCAGAAGTAAAGAAGAAGGGGGTAGTAAGCGGCGTGCCACTGTCGGTGGAGGCCGCGTCATTTCGGGAGGTTGAAGGTGTGTGTGAGGCAAGATTCAGAAATGGGGAGAAGGAGGACAGTAACTCAGTGTGTTTGACTTTTGAGGGGGAATTACCAGAGAGAGTGTACCTAGATTATGTGTGCTACATGGTGAGGCCATATGAAAGAGCACCTCTCAGATGTTTCTGCTGTCAGGAATATGGACATGTTGCTGCAGTATATAGAGGAGGCAGAAGATGTGGGAGATGTGGGAAGGACAATTGTAATGTGGAGAAGTGTAAAGTGGAGAAAGAGCAAGCAAAGTGCCTGCACTGCGAGGGAAACCACTATACGGGATCAGCACAATGTCCAAAAAGAATTAAGGAAATGAAAATGAATAAGATCAGAGCGGAAAAGGGATTGTCATATGCGGAAGCTGTTAAGAGTATGGAGAGAAACGGTGAAAGGGTGGTAGTTCAAAAGGAAAAGGAGAAGAAAGGAAATGGAGATGAGCAAAACATCAGTATGGACAAGAAGCCATTTCTGGCATTTATTGCCATGGTTATAAACTGTGCGGCTGAAATGAAGGGGAAGTCAGAAAGGATTAAGATGGTGCTGGATGCGGCAAGAAGATTCTTGAATGTTGTGGACATATCTGAAGAGGATCTGGATGTTACACTGAGGGAAGGAGTTGCACCAACTCAGACAACTGGGTCTGGGTTATAGAATTGACTATGGCATGGGATCACGTTGGGTGGACACTGTTAAAAGTTTAAACTGTGAAGCTGTTAAATTTCAGTAGGTGGCGGTAATGCGCAATTAGGGACACCAACCGCCATAAAACACAACAGAAGAAGAAGAAAGCCTAATACAGGCAGTGAAAAACATGGCCAACACTGCAACCAGTTCCAGTGAATGGCTGTGGGTTAGATGGAAGGTGAGTGACTGGGGCAAGGTCAGTGTAGAGTCTTGAAACTGTTAGCTGGTAAAGACAGAAGGGTATGTAGTGTTGCTTGCTAAGATGAGGTAGCTGAAAATGCTTGGTCGGTTTGTTTGGTGGGTTGAGCAACACTGTCAGTGTTGGCAACATGCTTAGCTTAACATGTTGTTAGCTTAACATGTTGGTTGTTTTTAGCTAGCATCTTGTTAAGCTGATAGTATTAGCTGGTGATATTATGGACAGAGGTGTATGCTTTGCTACTTGCTAAGGTGAGGTAGCTGAGAAAGATTGTTTGTTGCCAGAGCTTAACATGTTGTTAGTAGGTTATTGTCTGCTAGCATGTTGTTAGCTGATGGCCTTAGCTGGTTATGTTATAGACAGAAGTGTATGCTTCTGTTGCTTTGTTATTTACTAAGGTGAATTATGTGAGGTAGATTGTTGCGTTTGTTGTTCGGTGGGTCAAGCAGCATGCAACCAGTGAAGGCAACATGCTAGGTAGCTTAACATGTTACATGCTTGCTACAGATGGCTGTGTTGATGTCTCCCTCGGGCAACACACAAGTGACATCATCAGTCGTCAATGTCAGTCGCAAATATAAATCATGTTTTTAAAAATCTGTATGAGAAGGACTGGCAGCAACCTGGTCCAACTTGGTCCCGTCAGTCATCACACCCAAATCATATTCATAATTGGCTCAACAGTCGTAACGTGTGTTCCCGCCTTAAGCAGATACAATGTATATATAAGGCCGGGTCAAGCTGCTGAGTCTCTCTCTGGGTGAGAGTAGGATTCAATGGATGATTGCCAACAAAACAATGACAGGGAAGTTAAGGGATGACAGAGAGCGAGAGAGAGAGTGCCGAAAACAGCTGTTTCTACGCTCCTCCACTGCGTCTCTGTTTCGGTAGAGGAACATGACATGACAGACAGGCTGAGGGATAACATCAGGAGGGTTTCCTTCTATCTCATACAAATCTCCCACAAGTCTTAATAGTCTAACCTATTATATTTCTCTCCTATAGACTTGCACTAAATTGATTCGGAACAAAGCACATCCTGTATCAGTTCAATACAGAACACATCTTTTAGTTTCCAATTATCCATATTTTATGGGACGGTTGGCAACCCTACTTATAGGTACGTCGCCTGTCAGAGGACTCAGTATATTTATTCATATAAATTACCCAGAATGCAACTCGACCATCGACATATTTGGGGCTGTGTTCGAAATTGCATACTAACGTAGGGAGTACTATATACTCAATCAGGATGTACTGCATACTACTACTACTGCGAAAATTGTTTATCACATTGTAAATCAACAGTACCTCTTCCACTCAATGTAATATTTTCCAGTATTATTTTAATGCAAATTAAAATGATTAAATATTGTAGTGTTTTTCTCTTAACTATACCTTAACATCCTGGGTCCTGAGTAGCTCTTGTTTCACATTCACTCACCATCATTCCTAATTATTTTATCCAACCATGCCTCTTACCAGCTACAGTGTAAGGTTACTTGCAGCGTGGAGACGACAGAGGCAATCAGCTCATCGTCTGCGGTACATGAATCAGATGTACATGGATTTTGGATTTCTCGCAGAAGTAAGTATTAGCACATTATCTAGTTTCAGTCAGCTCACTAACTCCACGCTGAACACTGAACAAACTCTTCATGCATCAAACACATTTAAAAAAAGTGAAAAAGGCCTCATTACATGATCATAGAAACTGATACATATGTATTTGATCATCAATAGATATTTATAAATAATGTGTAAATAATTTAATAGACAAATAAATCATAACAATAAATAGTCAGTCTAAATCATTTCAAAAACATATTTTACAGAGGGCCATGCTGTAGGGTAAATCCTCATGTTCCCCTGTTGCACCTCTATTTTGGGGAAGGTGACCTTTGGAAGGACTTCCGTCTGTCAAAGCCAACAATGGAGAACCTAAGAGATTGTCTACAGGGGGACACCGACCATGGATGGGGGAAGGATTTGAGGTTCTCGTGTTTGTGTACTGTTTGGGTAGTGGTACATCCTACAGGGTTGTGTCAGAGGCCTTTGACATAACCCACACTACGTGTCACAACATAGTTTACTGGGTCAGCAAAGGCATCCAAGGGGTTTTCAGGAGACTCATCTGCTTCCCTAACAGGGATGAGCTGGAGGAAATCAGGGCTGGGTTCCAGCAGCTGTCTGGTCTCCAACGTTTCAGCAATGTGGTAGGGAGCATAGATGGGTGCCATGTTTGTATTGTGCCACCTGGACCGTTTCGGCTGACTATTTTAACAGGAAACTGTTCCATTCCATCCAGTTTCAAGCCATCTGTGACCACAAGTGTCACTTTTTGGATGTCCACGTGGGCTTTCCTGGCTGCGTGCACGATGCCAGGGTCCTCAGGGGCAGCCCCTTCTATGTGCACCAGCTGTACCCACCTCATAGGTGACGGAGGGTATCCCTGCTTCAATCAACCCATTTGCCTGATGACCCTATTCCGTGAACCTGTCCAGAATGCTGTTGAGGGCAGGTACAACACAAGGCTGTCCAGGGCAAGGTGTGTGGTGGAGAGTGCATTTGGGGTTCTGAAGACCAGGTGGTGCTCCTTCTTTTTAAAAAGGTGCTAGAGGTGAAGGTGGAGTTTGTGTAGGTCATTATTGACTGCCTTTCCCACTGTCTCCTTCATTTCCATGAACCCTTTTAAATCAACAATCCTGTCCAGATAAAAAGGTTTTATTAAAAATAGCCTTGACCTTGATGTCCTCTGAAACGTATTTGTTGCTTTTCAGCTATAAACTTAAGTCCTATAGTGTTAGTAATTTCCTTGTGTGCTGTGTTCGCCTTCATTGCACCAGGTGGTGTGAGGAGCAGCCTAACTCTTAACATAAATATTTACATGGTAGCCTAATACTACCTTATTATTAATAATTGTATTACTTTGATCAGAACAAAGGGATCTGTGGCATGCAGCCACCTTCAGATCACTTCTAGTGATTCAAGAGTATGGGGAGCAACATTTGCTCAATGCAAGCATCAGAGCACACTACTCTACCTGTTGGTATGATATCTACATACATAACTCCTTATTTTGTTTCACTATTGTGCCATTACTGTTTCTCTGTTCTATTCATAACCCATCGGAAAAAATGCTACAAAATAATCACAGAAGAAACACTGCAAATCTTTTAAATTGTTTTTTTTTTTTCAAAAGACATTCTTTCCTCCAGTCTTTTCTCCCTGGCTTGACTCTCCCTCTCCTCACTTTTTGACCGTTCTTTCCTGGCTCTGCTTTCCATCCATTATATCTCCACTCTCTGTCCCTCCTCTCACTGTGGAGTATTGTAGTGCTTTCGATACTTCAACTCACCTTGTATTTTTGTTTGAGGTTCTCCCACTTATTCTTGGCCCACCCAGCCTCAACCTTAACCTCCAACACATGCTCCTTAGTGAACATCCTATACAAGCATAACATTGGTCAAAGTGGCATAAACTTTTGACAGGGGATAAGCACTTGACAGTTACTCAAACATTATGGGCATTTCAATGATCCCTTAATGACAAAACTATCTGGTCACCAGCAATATATGTGCAATTATCGAATCTTATTTGACCACATACAAGCCATATAACAGTATGGCTATTCACAGTTGTGCGCACTCTGTTGCTGGCTGGTGCCAGAACTGACTGCCTCGCAGTCTGCCATTGCACAGTCTGAAGAGACGCATGAGTATGTCCATTAAGCTCACGTAACAATACTCCGAAATTCTTGTTAATCTAGTATGCATCCGGGCATTTCTCACGTACACAAAATCCACATACTGTGCAGTTGGAATGCAGTACGTAATCAATTTTAAGTCATACATAGTATGAATAGTATGTTAGTATGCGTTTTCGAACACAGCCTGGGTGTGCTAATGTAGCCTGGAGCCTCTAGCCTAAACCAGAGATGAGGAGCAGGCTACAGAGGTCTGGTAAGCTCACTTCTTCCTAACCCCGCCCCCCAGATTTGTTTCATTTTAAAACTTATAGTCTTCTACCCCAACCGACGCTGACTCAAGTGACATCACTTGAGGACACTTATCAGACTTCACACAGCTCCCTCTGGAGACACAAAAGGTTCATACAACTTTTTACACATATGTAGTAGTACTCTCCAACACCTGGAAACACACTTTGATGAGTTCCCATTTAATATCGGGCTGCAATAGGAGTGCTCAAAAACTTTTGGCACATTTCACTGTGTGTGATAACTTTGGACTTGGTCTATCCTGAATGAACCTGGAGGTTTTGGGGATCTGGGGCCCCAGGCAGTTGCCTACTTTGGCCAGTTGGCAATCCAGCCTTTTGTAGAACCCATTTGATATTCTGTTACATTGAGTAATATCTTGTCAAGCTAGATATTCAGTAGATATTCTTGAAGTTCTGGTGGTAAATGATATTGGATTCAGGGACTATAATCCACAGTTGATGGTTTAGCGAGGTGAAACAGAGGTCTAGTGTAAATGTGGATATGCTTACTCTGGCATTCACACAGACTATCTACATTCTTTACCCAGATTGCAAAAGAGGTGAACTGTGTATTACCCATATTACAAAAGAGGTGAACTGTATATTACCGACGGTCATTCTGTGGAGCCTTGTAATTCGTCACAGAAATCACCCTTCATGCAAGATTAATTTCCCTCTGAAGACCATGCTATGAAAGGTTATAAATTGAGTTAATATTAACTAGCCTTGCCATAAGGATACAAAGCTCATTCTGGTTGGTACACATTCCCATTTCCCCCCCTCTCACCCTCCCTTTTTTTCTTTGTCTCTTGCCTCCTCTCCCCTCTCCAAGCATGCATCACAGGCGTGCAGGTGTTCTTGTAATAGAATGTGATAACAAATCCAAATTATACTGCAGAAAAGTGCTTTCATTTGTCTAACAGTCGCTGAGCAGGAGCTCCAAAATAGGGCTTTAGTAAATGTAAAGAATTTTTGTGTGTGTGTATTTGTGTGTGAAAAATAGATCAATATGAAAATCCATGTGTAGCATTTTCCCTCCAAGAAGATTTATAATTTTGTGTCCCCTCTGTCAGCCATTATTACCTCAAACAAAGACAAAGGAATTCTCCTTTCTTGCATAAGAATGAGGATTTTCTTTGACAGTCAGGACTTAAAATATATTTCTTTGCTGTCTGTTCCCACTCTACGTGGGGTGAAGGTGTCTGAGCTTCTGAATGGCTTCTGCTTGGAGTAAATACAGAGCTTTGATATGATTTTTTTGAAGTCTCTATATATGTCTCCCTTGATGGAGCACATCAGCCGACTGGAACTGTGAAAAATGATTAGAGAAAATGAACTTACAATGCGTTTCATCACTTTAATGCTGTCTACTTGGCTGGGGTCCCATAGTCAAAGCCAGAAGAATACCTGGAGTCTCTCCTTGAGCAGAGACACAAAACATGCAAATTCAGATACAAATAGTGAGGCAGAGCGGGGACGGTGAAGGGGCGTAAACCTCTAGCGGGTCACACACACTGAGTGTGGAATCTGAGTGTGGATTAAAGTTGTCAGACAATTTGAAGGTGTGGAGTTTACCTCTCTTTCATTGGCAGTAAAATGCTTGCATGAACATATACAAACATTCAAATCCCATCAGTGTGTCAACATTAAAGAGCCATTGTAGCTCATCTGACTGGCAAAGCGTTTTTGTTTTCTGCTCTCATTTTTCAGGCTGATGGTAACACACGAAGAAGGCAATGCCGCCCTTCACCCAGAGCCACTCTTATTGGCTCGTCAGCACGACAACAGCAAGTCTCAGACTACCGTGAAGACACATGAAAGACAAATGAAAATTGAATCACACTGCTGGGTGGCTAAGCACTGCAGCAAACATTCTCTTTTTTTTTCTTAAAAATGTCCTGTTACTGTCACAGATTCTCCAGGCTCCATTACTCAATAATGATCCACACCTGCTCCCAATCACACTCCTGCCCCACATTAGCTCACAATCACAGTCAGTATAAAAGCCCTACACTCACCTCAGTATGTGTCCGACCATGTTCACACGTAGGACTCTACATGCCACTCGGCATAAAAGCCTTATATCGCCATTCTCCAGCGATCTCCCTTCTCAACGCTTCCCTCTCTCCATACCTACTCTCTCTGGCTGTGATCTAATAAAGAACACTCTTGTTCATCTTGGTGTCCCCTGCCTGTCTGTACCATAACAGTTACTTGCAAGGCAGAGATATACAGTTTTAACCCGTTAATAGTGTGCTCAACCATTTGGTTGCCCAAATTTTGAAGTGTGATATTTTGTGGAAAATTTGCATTAATTGATATTTTTGGCCACTTTGGTTAAGGAGGAGAAGGCTGCTATTACTTCTACAACAACTACTACTGCTGCTACACCAAGGCCAAACTTTTGCAGTGGGCCCAGTTCTGGGCCCGTGCCAGTACGTTTTGTCCTCTGAAGTTTTCCATCTGTGCATCAATACCATTACTAAACCAGATCCCAGGAGTGGGCTCAAATCCGATCTATCCAGTCTGAGATCCGAACTTATTATTGGTGATTCCATTGTCAGATCTGTTGAACTTAACCGCTACCACCTATTGTCTTTCTGGTAGCAAAGTTTCAGACATTGTTGAACTGTCACCACGACTCACAGACCTATTCCCCATTCCCACTCTCTCAAAAAGCCCTGAACATTTCAGCCGTCTTTATAGTCTCCATGACGAGACATGACCTTTACAAATCGCATGGCCTGCACCCCAACATAAAAGGTGTTAAACAATTTGCTAAAAACTTCATCCAGCATATTGGTTTTAATTCTGACTGATACCTACCTCAGCACGACCCCACTCTAGAAGCCACTCCTGTCCATAATGATGAGCATCTCTCCATGGATCCTGCTGAACACTACTCCACCAACACTATACCTATTAGGTTCACATTAAACCATGTCACCTATAGACCCAGCTGCTCTGCTAATTCTACAATAAGAGCAAACTTAGTTTTCATTCCTCCCACTCCAACAGCAAAGTCAGAAACATTATCAACTCAACAATTACATGTGGTAGTCAGCCACCTATCCTCCCCATCCCTTGCGTTGCTTGTATGTCCCCGGTTCGTCTTGGGATGTGTGTGTGTGTGTGTGTGTGTGTGTCTCTTGGTCTGGCTCCATGAATCTCCACCTACTGCTGATCACCGGCACACCTGTCTCCTATCTACTCATCAGTCTCCACAGCTTATATGACAGGCTCTCCCACTACACCAACACTAGATTGTCTCTGTATAGACCCTCGACATCTCACCTGCTCTGTGAACTTGGTTCTGCTGACGGTCAGTCTCCACACACCACCATCAGCGTTGCACCACGACCAGCTAGATTCACGCGGTACCTCTTCATCCTGCCTCACGGACCAAGCTGGCCAGTCCACAATCACGCGGCGGCTAAACCCAGTCGGCAGGGTGACCGCAGCTTCAGTCTTCTAGTCGGAACCACTGCTACTCTCCCGGGTACCTAGGGCGACGCTCTGAACTACTACACCCCTTCCCACTATTCCTGCCACATATAAAGTGTGAATTGGGTTATAAAAGACTATTTTTAAATATGATATCCTTGATGATTTTTAATATACATGTTTGTTGTCCCTCCATGTCTGTTTAAGATTAAAAGACTCAAAAGAGGTTAATAAAGTCAGCAGTAAAACCAGTCTCATCCAACTCATAAGGGACATACCCTTGACCTTGTGCTGTCTCATGGTGTTTTGTTCCCACTTCCTGCTCATAGGCCACCTACCAGTATCCGCTCTCTTTTTAATTCCAAGTCAGCTAGCAGTTTTTGTGAAAAGTTCTCAGCTGCCTCTGCCCATAATACCCCTAATCAGAAGGATCTCTGTCACTGATTTATTAGATAATTTTAATAGAACATGTCAGACTATCTTTGATTACATCACCCCTATCAAGATGAAATGAGCAAAACCTAATGCCCTCCTCTGGTTAAATGACCGTACAAGGGATTTAAAAGAGGTAATGTAGGAGAGATGAGTGAAAATGGAAGACAAACTCAAGATATCTTTTGATACCCTAAAAAGCGTGATGTTGGCCTATAAGTGTGTAGTTAAAGAAACAAGATACTCTATTTCTCCAATTTGATTACTTGTAGCTGCCACAATCCAAGAGTTGTTTCTTTTGCAGGCAATCAACCCAGTAGTTAATCCTCCATTCCTCCACCTATCAATTAGACATTATCCCCACCAGATTTCTGAAAGAGGTATTTCAGACTGTTGGCCCACAAATTCTCCCTATTATAAAAATGCAATACTTTGACTTTTCCTGAAGAAACCTACACTTGACTCTCTTGTTATAAACAATTTTAGACCAATTTCAAATGTACCTTTTTTTAATCTAATATTTTAGAAAAGTCTGTTGCCTCCCAATTAATCTCACGCATGAATGAACAGTAATATTTTAGTGATATCAATCAGGATTCTGTGCCCAGCACAGAAACAGCTCGTATTAAGGTTACTAATGATTTACTGTTCACCACTGGTTCTGGGGCTTGTTCAATTTTAATTTTGCTCAATTTGAGTTCTGCATTTGATATGGTTGACCACCATATCCTTATAAATCTCCTTGAAAACTGTTGGTATTAAGGACACTGCTCTTGCCTGGTTTCAGTCATAACTCTCTGACAGATCTTTCTCTGTTGTAATGGGAGAATCCTCCTCTTCCCCAGCCCCCCTCTCATGTGGTGTCTCCCAAGGGGCAATTATTGGTCTTATATTATTTTATAATATGCTTTCTTTGGGTCAAATAATCAGCAGGTATAATATTAATTTCCACCATTATGAGGACGACACGCAACAGTATGCTCTGCTGACTGATAGTAACACAGACTTTCTCATGCTATGGCTTGTCTCTCTGATATCAAATGCTGGCTGTCACAAAACTTCCTTTGGCTCAATGAGTCATTTTATTTGGCCCCCCAAACCTGACCGGCAACTTGAAAAAGAAACTGGGGAACCTGTCGTCCTACGTCAAGCATTCTGCATGCAATTTGGGGGTGATCTTTGACTCTGAGCTTTGTTTTGACATACAAATCACCAAAGTAGTACAATCGTGCTTTCTCCAACTTAGGAACTTTTTTTAAAAATTATTATTATTATCTCAAGCAGACCTTGAAGAAGTCATATGCTGTCACATCTGGATTATTGTAATTCCCTGTATTCGGGGTTCAACCACAAGGCCATCTCCTGTCTCCAGCTCATTCAAAACTCAGCTGCCAGACTTTTAACAAATTCTAAGACACAAGACCATATCATTCCCATCCTCGCAACATTACACTGGCTACCTGGTATAGAATTGATTTTAAACTTTTACTAATTACTTTTAAAGCCCTACATGGCCTTGCTCCTCCATACATCATACATTTACTCATGCTCTATGAGCCTAGCTGCTGCCTGCACTCCTCAGGTAGGACCCTCCTAACTTTTCCCACAGACTGTTGTTGCTGATGATACTCAGTCAAGCCATCTTACAATCAGAAATGGGTTGTCTATCCTTGGTCCGCTGCTGTTTATGTTAAACATAAATAACATAATACTTCCAAATGAATACACATTTTTATGCTGAGGCTTTTTGCCTTTATTTGATAGGAACAGCTGAAGAGAGACAGGAAATGTGCAGAAAAGGGCTGGATTTGAACCCGGCCACAGCGGTTAGGACTCACCCCTTGTACATGGGGCATACGCTATACAAGGTGAGCTACTGGGGGCACAGGCTAGTTTTAAATGCAGAAAACAACATTACAACTTTTATGGCACCCATATTACTCTTACTGAGTCCTACAAATATTGACTTGTGATATCTTAGTTTCAGTTGTACTTCCTTCAACCTGCTCTCTACAACTCAGTTGAAGTTAATAGTTGAATAGCTGTGGCTTAGTGGTAGAGCAGGTCTCCCACTAATCGGAAGGTCAGTGCGGAACCCCAAATTGCTCCCGAGGGCTGTGCCTTCGGTGTGTAAGTGTGTGTGAATGATTAGTTAGTTTCTTTAGACTGATGAGCAGTTAGCATCTGCCATCAGTGTATGAATGGGGTGAATGTGATATGTAGTGTCACACACTACATATAGCGCTTTGAGTGGTCAGAAGACTAGAAAGGCGCTATATAAGTGCAGTCCATTTACCATTCACCTGTTTTTGAAAACTGTTGTATTGCCCACTCAGAAAGATGAATATCAAACAGTTGTCTGATGCCAAAAATGGTTTTCCTACAAACCATTTTTGGGTCAAATGTCTGTATTTTTAATAGCAATATCTATTTTTTTACACTTTTGCTTTAGTAATCTGTGAGTAAAATAAAGCACAGAAAAAAGTCAAGCAAAGAGGGCTTGTTTGTTTTGTCTCTAGTGCAGATGATACAGCACAGTCTAATTGGTAATGGATAACAACACTTAATATTAGCCTTACTTTTCACTATAATTTTATTTATTTTAGCAGGTTAGATGAGAAATTAAACATTGACTTCCTCCGAGTACAAATATTCCCAACACTTTGGTTTCATCCGCTCTTTAATTGGAAATCAACACGTCTGATTTCCTAATCATTCACTGGAGGGGAAATTGACTTTTCACTTTATAAAGAAAGGAAGAGTAAATGTAGAAAATTAGAATAACAAATAGTGTTTTGTTAGAAATATGCTGCAGCATATAGGATAATTTATCGCATAGATGGTTTTATATTGATATTATCGCAGAACATTCTCTGCTCTAGAGGGTGCTTCCCACTCAATCCAAGCAGCAGCAAGAGGTTCAGCAGGTGTTATAAAGCCCTCAGGGCTCTACAGAACAGAAGCCAACAGACACATATTACTAAGATATATGACATACACACTGATTTGATGGGACATGATTGCTGACTTGTTTCAGTGTAACTGATGAAGAGTCAGCCGATTTTGACTGAATGCACTGCTGCTCTGCCAGAAGTAACACATAGCTTTATAAATTGAATACAGTTTCTGTTTTTTAACATTGGTAATGTATTATTAATTTCTGACAAATATATTACTCAACATAAAATATTCTTACGTAAACATCTGTACCATTATTTGCCCATGTACATTAGTGCAGTCCTTATCCCCTTGCTCCTTCAGTCCTTAACTTTCCCCCTCACCTACTGTCCATCCCCACTTCCTGCGCAGTACATGAGGAAAGACAACAATAAAAAACCAAATTAATGAAGCAATACAAAGAAAAAAAATCCAATACATTGATATCAAGGGGTTTCAGTAATAATAAACAAAATCTTATTATAGCTGACAGTAGAAAGATGACGGGCAACAAAGGGAGAGAGACATGGGGAATGACATGCAACAAAGGTCCCCGGCTGGATGCAAATCAGGGACATTGAGGTTAACGGTTGGTGCTCTAAACCCTAGCCACAGCAGTTACTTGTGTACTGTAGGCTACACCATAGGCTATGCCTGTGACATCCCGGTCTAAGTTATGTTTTTCTCAGTTTCCAGTTCTCAGTTATTTCCCCTCACTGCCCCTCATTAGCCTAACTTCCTTGTGTATTTAGTCTGTGTGCTTCCTTTGTCTGTTGCCAGTTCAACTTTTCTTAGAGGTAAGTATTTTCTACTGTGAATTTTTGACCCATTCTTCTGTGTACCTTGACTTTGCCTCAGCCTAGCGTTTTTGGATACCTCTGCCTTATTGGACTACATACTTATGTACCAAACCCTGCTTGTTAA
This sequence comes from Siniperca scherzeri, assembly GCA_027580175.1. Classification (NCBI taxonomy): domain Eukaryota; kingdom Metazoa; phylum Chordata; class Actinopteri; order Centrarchiformes; family Sinipercidae; genus Siniperca; species Siniperca scherzeri. Next base: position 30,310,553 of record CM050860.1, read on the forward strand.
ATAAAATACTTTTTATACCACCTGTTCTGAGTTTTGAGTCTTGCATTTGAATCCATTGTCTGGTTGCCTCAACATAATAGTACGAACTGGCCAGCATAGACTCAGCAGACTCTGACTCCGACTGTGCAGGCTGCCTTCCAAGCCCAGGGAAGGAAGATTCATCATCAGGAGGAACAACTCACCTTGTCCACTGTTTAACAACTTGTTTTCCATCTAACTCTCCTCTGGTCTCGCCTCCTCCAGTAGTCCTCAGACTCAGGTTCTTCTGCATGGGGAAAAAGACAAAACCCCTTGCCCTCTCATTTCCTCTGTATTTGAGCTTTTGCAAGGTGCTAAGATTTTTTCTAAGCTAGACCTGAGGAATGCCTATTACCTGGTTAGAATAAACCTGGTTAGAATGCCCAGTGGGCATTACAAATACCTCGTAATGCCTTTTGGACTCACAAATGCTCCAAAAGGTAAACAAATCCAAAACGGTCAAAATCAAAGTCCAACAAATCTGGCAGAAAGTCTAATATGAAGAATAAATCTAAGAAAGCACAGGTAAAGGGCTGGAATGCTTGACACAAAAGGATTAAGACAAACTGAAAAAGAACAAAGGAAGAACACAGACTTAGATACACTCAGGTGAGGGGAGAAAACGAGACACAGGTGAAACTAATCAGGGCAGGCAGATAATCAAACATGGCGGGAAAAGCAAACAAAGACAGGAAGTAAAACTACACAAGATACATGAGGCAGGACAGGAAATAGCTGAACACAAACCCAAAACAATGCTTGCTTTTTGATCTCCACATTTAATAAACTAATAAAGCCCACCAGATCAATTCCTGCTGAACTCCTCTCTTCAGATAAAATAATGACTTTGTCACTAACTTGCAAGAAAAAGTCTCCAGCATCAGAAATAATACCTTTTTAATATCACACAAAAATGAATCTATCCTGTCTGTCCCCTCACATCAGCATATCATCCTGGAAACTATGTAATTTCACCCGTCAACTCTAGTGATCTTGACGAGGTGGTACAGCAGCTTAAATCTTCCACCTGTTCTCTCAACCCTATTTCCACAAAACTGTTTAAATGTCTTGTGCATATCATTAATGCATCCCTACAGTCTCGTGTTCCACACTTCTCTCAAGTGTGCTGTTGTTACTCCGTTACTGAAAAAGAGTAATCTAGACCCATCCATGACTGGCAACTATTGACCAATCTCCAACCTTCCTATTATTAGTAAAATCCTTGAAAAGGTTGTCTACAAACAACTGTACAGATACCTAACCCTCCACAACCTGTATGATGTGTACCAGTCGGGTTTTAGAGTGAATCATAGCACTGAAAGGGCTCTTGTCAAAGTAATCAATAAACTTAAAATCAACAGCGATGCAAACAAACTTCCCATTCTTGTATTATTTGATCTGAGTGGCGCTTTTGACACTGTTGATCATGACATTCTACTAAATAGACTTGAAAACTGTATTGACTTATCTGCACTTCTTCTTCAATGGCTCTCAACATATTTATAAAGGAAGGACTTTTTCAATATCTATTGGCAACTTCACATGTGAAGAAGTCAACATTGTCTGTGGGGTTCCACAAGGGTCAGTCCTGTGTCCACTGCTAATCAATCTGTACATGTTCCCTTCCTGTCCCAGTCTGACTGTGAAAAATTGGTCCATGCATTCATCTCCAGCAGATTAGATTACTGTAATATCGTTGCAGGACTTCCCAAAAAGACAACAGGTAGATTCCAGCTCCTTTAGAATGCTGCAGCCAGTGGCTTTATTGCTCCTGTTGCTTGTAAAGTTAGCTGGCAGACTTTGTGTTGTAGCTGCTAACTAAGCTTGGTTGCAGGGTCTTAGGCAAGCTCTCGCGTTGCTGCCATAAGGAAAAGGTTCCGTGCGTCTGCTCCAAACAGACAACACGGCAGAAGAGACCTCTGTCCCCAGGTCCAAGAGGTGAGCCGGTGAGAACGGAAAGAAAACATCAGAATCATAATCGGCTTTATTGGCCAGGTATGTGTACACATGCACGGAATTCTCTGACTCTGGTTGACAGTGTAAGTATACTGTACAGTTGTAGTGCAGTTATTAATCAGATAATTGAAAGGTGTATGAGTCCAGGTTGAGAGTGTTTGTATTAGTCTCTGTCCATTAGGGGGATGCGTGAGGCTTCACCTCCCGACCCACCTGTTTTGACACAGGTACTGGTTGTACAGGGAGATGGCAGCTGGCAGGAAGGACCTCCTGTATTGGTCCTTGTCAAAGCAGAGCTGGATCATTCTGATGATGAAAGTGCTTTGTTGTTTGACCAGGTAGTTAAGATGATGTGAGGTGTTTTCTATGATACACAGTTTGTGCAGCATCCTTTTTACCACCTCTAACGGCTTCAGTGTAGTTCCCAGAGCAGTGCCAGCCTTTCTGATCAGTTTGTTCAGTTTGTTTTGGTCACCAGCTCTGATGCCACAGCCCCAGCATATGGCAGCAAAGAAAATTGTACTTGCAACAACAGACAAAAGATAAAATATCAGATAAAAGAAACATCTTGTTGCACACATTAAAGGACCTGAGTTTCCTCAGGAAGTAGAGTCTGCTCTGTACTTTCTGGTAAACAACCTCAGTGTTATATTTCCAGTCCAGTCTGTTGTCAAGGTGAACTCCAAGGTATTTGTATGTGTCCACCACCTCCATCTCCTCTCCCAGAATGTTAATGGGGTCCTAAGTCTATTACCATCTCCTTGGTTTTGGTCATGTTCAGGAGTAGGTGGTTCCCACTGCACCACTCAGCAAAGCTGGCCACTAGGTCCCTTTACTCTGACTTCTGTCCACCTTTGATACAACCAACTTGTCCTGAAAGTCCGGTGAACTGAAAGGTGTATAAAGTGAACAAAAGACAGGACGGTCCCTTGCGGTGATCCTGTGCTGCTCATCACCGTGTCAGACATGTAGTTCTGCAGCCGCACAGCTGGTCTGTCTGTCAGTAATCCAGGAGTTTGTGGAGGCATCTAGTGAAGCTTCTTACTCAGCAGATGGGGCTTGTAGGGCAGTTTACAAACTGAGAGAGGGTCGGCAGAATTGCTGAGAGATACACATGGTTGAAGTCTCCTGAGATGGCAATAAAAGCACTGGGGTGTTGAGTCTGTAGTTTAGCGATGAAGTGAGCGGCATAACTTGCTACGTCCACAGCAGCTGATGGTGGGATGTAAACAATAACAAAAATGGCGCATGTAAACTCCCTCAGCTGATAATTTGGACGAAGACTCAGGGCTAACAGTTTGATAGACCTATCTGATTCTGTAACTCTCACACAACTTATTGACACTCCAATTAGAAAATCTACCCTGTTGTCAAGATGTTTTAAACATTTGGATATGCAGGATTTTCTTCATGATCTGTACAATTGTAATTTGGATAATCTTTGTCTGATACCTGATGTTGAAAATGCTTGGGAATTTTCACAATGCCTTTACAGCAATTTGTAATAAGCATGCAACTCTAAAGAAATGTAGGATTAGTGGGAGGAATAATCCATGGTTCACTGAAGAATTAGCTCTTATGCTCAGAGAAAGAAATGTTTAATGGGTCAAAGCTCGAGCCACAAATTAGGCTGCAGACTGGTCTGCTTTTAGAACTTAAAATAAGTGCACAAGCATGACCAGAAAATCAAAATAAGCAGCCTGTTACTGTCACGGACTAACAGGCAGAGGACACCAAGATGGATGGGAATGTCTTGGGACATGTCTTGGGAATGACAGCCAGAAGTGGTGAGTGTGGAGATAGGTAGAGTGGATCTGGGGAAGTTACTGGAGGGAAGCCACAGGAGACCGGAGAGACCAAGGAGGAATGGAGAAGCCACGGAGGACTGGCGATGACACTGAGGACTGGAGAACACACGGGGAACTGGAGAGACCACGGGGAACGGTCTGGTGCATGGAGTCCTATCCACAAACGTGGTTGGACACTGAGTGTCGAGAGTGGAGTGAATTTATCCTGGGTGTGATTGGGGCTGATTAAGGGCAGGAGTGTAATTAGGAGCAGGTGTGGGTGATTATGGGCTGGTGAGGACATGACAGGCTGTGACAGTTACACCAGCTATACCTAAGTTCTTCCTTAAATTAGGGCAAAATTCACACTAAATGATATGTTTGATACCTAAGCTGTGTCGATGTTTGGTTGCACCACAGAGATGTAAGGCATGTTAGGACCACTGGCACTCCACCATCTGAATTCATTCAGTTGTGGGACTGAACTGCATGGTCTTTTGTTCTGTAAACAAAGGAGAGCCACTGAACTCAGTCTCCCACAAACCTCCCAGGTATTCACATGTAGGTGTGAACTACCCCCATGGACCCAGCTTCCAGCAACCATTGGTCAGCCTGACCTGTGACCTGTGATGTCACCAGGTCAATAAAAGGGTCAGCGGCCATTGTTCTTTCTATTTTCCTCCTGGCTTCATCTACAGAACTGTTGCTCAGCAGCAGCTGTCCACCAGTATGGCCTGCTTGGTGCAGCCATCATTTTGAATTAGATTTCTTTTGTTTAATGCCCTTTTGGATCCAATCAGCCATTTTGGATCACACACACACACACACACACACACACACACACACACACACACACACACACACACTTTTGTTCTGTAATTTAGTGCATTTAGAGTTAGAATTCATAGTGTGTTTTTGCTTTTATTATCTTTTATTAAATGCGTGTGTATAATAATAATAATAATAATAATGATAATACAACTTTATTTATAGAGCACTTATCAAAACAAACTGCTTCACCAAGAGAGAAATCAAATACCACAGTGAATGATAAATTACATAATACATAAAATACATACATAAATAAATAAACAGACAGCTCAGGTAAAATCAGGAGATGCTTTCAGATGAGCGTTTTGAGAAGAGACTTAAAAGAAGTCACTGACTCAGACAATGTCTAATGTCTTCAGGCAAGTTTCCAGTTCCAGAGCCTCGGGGCCCTGATTGCAAAAGCTCTGCCCCCCTTAGTTTTCATCCCGGACTCAGGAACAGACAGAAGACCCCTGCCTGAAGATCTCAAACTACGTGAAGTAGTAAGGGGATTACAAGGTCTAAAATATCATCTGGAGCCACGCCATGAAGAAGAGCCTTAAAAGTAATCAATAAGATCTTAAAATCAATCCTAAAACCAACAGGGAGCCAATGCAAAGAGGCTAAAACAGGTGTGATGTGATCGTACCTCTTAGTCCTGGTTAAAAGCCTAGCAGCTGAGTTCTGTACAGTCTGCAGTTGTTTCAGAGTTTTTTGATTAAGACAAGTGAACATGCTGTTACAGTAATCAAGGCGTGAGAAGATAAAAGCATGTACAACAGTTTCTGCATCACTAAAATTTAAAATTGATCGGATTTTTGCAGTAGTTCTGAGGTGATAAAAACATGATTGGACAAGCTTAGTGATATGTTGCTCAAAACATAAATTGCTATCAAACAGGACACCAAGATTTCTTGCAACAGGCTTGATATGTTGTGACAGGTTACCAGTAGATTGCAGTATTTGTTTGTATGTTGGGGCCCAATAACAAGGATTTCAGTTTTATTTGAGTTAAGCTGAAGAAAATTTATCGACATCCAATTTTTTATGTCAGACAGGCAGTCCTGCAGAGAACTCAGTGTACTAAGGTCAGTGGCTTTACAGGGAGGTATAACTGTGTGTCATCAAATAAATCCCATGTCTGCGGATGACATCATCCAAGGGAAGCATGTATAAGGAGAACAGTATTGGACCCAGAATTGAACCTTGAGGCACACCGTACTTGATGTGGGAAAAGGATGACATGTAGTTATTATTGGTGACACAGAATTTCCTATTGGACAAATAAGATGAGAACCAGTCCAGTGCAGTGCCAGATATGCCCACCCACTTCCTCAGTCTATCTACAAGAATGCCATGATCAATTGTGTCAAAGGCAGCACTTAAGTCCAGCGGCACAAGAATTGAACACATGCCTGCGTCTGCATTCATTAAATAGGTCATTAGTGACTTTGAGAAGGGCTGTCTCAGTGCTGTGGTGCTGACGAAAGCCAGACTGGAACTTTTCAAAGGTATTATTGTTTTTGACAACAGCAAGAAGCTACTTAGATACAAGTTTTTCGAGAATCTTCTAAATATCTAAATAAAAGGCAGTTTGGAGATTGGTCGATAGTTGTCCAAGGGGGTGGGATCAAGCCCAGGTTTTTTTAGCACTGGCTGGACACAAGCTGTTTTAAAGAAATCTGGAACGCAGCCAGTAGACAGCGTGCTGTTAAAAATAATTAGCAAGAGGGGCACAATACAATCCATAACTTCCAATTTTGCTGGTTTCTTTAATGTTGCACAAGAGTGAATAATTTGCCAACTTCATGTTGAACTCCAAATCATTCAACCTACTAGCTATTAATGGTAATTTTGGTTAAATTTAATTAAAAAATTAATCTGAGTTCCAAATTGGTTGTTTAGTGTATTTAATGAGACTGAATCAATTAATTAGCAATCCTTTTCCCTTGTTTAAGGGTGGTGCCCCCGAGAACTTTATTAATTTAAGTTATTTATGATTATCTTTTATAATATTGATAACCAAATTTAATTATATTGCACCTACACAGTGAAAAGCATTATTCTTAATGCAGCGTTTATTACCGTGTTGTCTCTCATGCCCAATTGTCTTTACTTGTTCTCCTATGGTGTCCCCAAGGTTCCAGATCTACCTCCCCCTAGAGCCTAATAACTACAACAAACTGACTTCAATAACTGTCTTCAAGACAACAAATCCTGGATGGCTGCAAACTTTCTTCAGCTCAGTGAGAATAAAACTGAAGTTATTTTATTTGGACCACAGCATTTGACCAACATTATGTCTCCTCATCTTGGCCCATTGGCCCCCTCTGTTAAATCAGATGCAAAAAACCTTGGAGTCATATTCGATTCCAGATTGAAGTTTGACAAACAAATCAATCAAGTAGTAAAATTAAGCTTTATGCAGCTGTGCATCATCTCCAAACTGTGTGAATGTGATATGTAGTGTGAAGCGCTCTGAGTGGTCGAAAGACTAGAAAGGCCCATTTACTATTCAACCTTGAACATGAAAAATAAAACCCAAAGGTACAGGTCTGTTTGTCTGTCTGTATGTCTGCCTGTCGGCCTGCTTGCCTGCCTGCATAATATCTCTTTAACTGAAATGTTCATCTTCCTTTACAGCTCCAATTCCCAGTTGTATCCCTGTCAGTCCCAGGACTTCTATTGTAAGTTTGTTTTATTATTTACCATGCACTATGTCTATGTAGAACAATACAAAATTAGGGTTTGGGCCAAGCTGCATAGAGAGAGTATCTATCTATCTTGTGCATAAATACAGGCACCAAATGCATATCCCTCATTGTATCTGCATCCCATATTCACGTATGCTGTGTATATACTGTATATGTATTAATCTGGAATGCTTTATCTCGTAATTGCCAAATATTTTGATTTCAGATATGGGAAAAGCAGTTAAGAGCACATGCATCAGGAGCGCTAAGATAAAGGTGGTTGAGGACTCAGGAGGTGTATAACTGGCCATGCAAAGGTATCTTACCTCAGTCAAGGCTTTCCCCAGCCCGACTAGAGACAGACAAGCCCTTCGGACCCTCCCACATCCATTATACCTCAACAGGCTGAACCTGATGATGTGGCACAGCTGTAGTTCATGTTCTGAGACTGCATACAGTAAGGCAGAGAGAGAGCTGAACGCCCGGGATGCAGTCTAGGATGACATGCTTAAGGTGTCGTTTGACTGCAGTCTTTTGTGAGGCTTGTCTGAAGAGGACTCACTAAATTTCACTCCACCTATCTTATACGCGAAATGTAAGAACCATAGCATGCACTCATACATACAGACAAAGTTCACAATCATTTTAAATAGATTCATTAGATTTTTGTTGAATAGTACATTGTTTTAGCACTATGTACTATTAACTGTTGGTGTCTTCTTGAGTTTGTTGTTTTAAAAACTCTGTTAGAGCTTGCAATCTTTCTTACAGAATGCCTATGAGCCATCCTCCCTGGGATTATTGCTCTAACCTGAAGGCCATGAGGCCTGTGTACATGAAGGACATGAAGGTCATTGTTGTCATTTTACATTGAAAAAATCATAATGTATTTAATTTTCTTGACAGGTTAAGGAATCCAATCCTATTAAATGTACTGCAATGATTTCCTATAAGGAATTCATCAAATTTGTGATGCATTTTTGAAAAATCTTTTCTGTGCCTGTTTGCTGATTCCAATAATAACAAACATTAGGTTATAGGTGACACACTCAAGTAATTTTGCCCGTGTTGATATGGTAGTCTTTATTGTAGTCTTTGGTCACGTTTTTATTTTATTACCCTTTTTTAATTTGGCAAGATGGCTCTGCATCGTCACTGTCAAAATGTGTGAGTGTGAACCAGAAGCCTGCACTCTGCTAAGGTATGGGCTCTGGCCAGCAGCAGCCTTTTCCATCCCTCTGCTAGAGCTTTTTGTTTTTCTGTCACTGGTCAGGTTTCTTTTGAGGGTTTTTGCAACAACCTGCGCTGGAGAAACAACCTCACACTACAGAGGTAAGTCAGTTTGCAGAGGTCCTGCATGTGAAGTGAACATTTCAGTTACCTTCGTGTGAAGACTGACTATGGATGTGATAATTAACAACTGCATATGATTACACACCTTTTTTCCTTGATTGTGCTACATCATTAATCATCACAACTAAAAGTAAACCTTTATGGAAACATCTAGGATTATACAGTTGCATGCAAAATCATTATTGATCTTTGTTTTAATAAAACAGGCGTACCAGACCTTCGTCGTCATGGTAACACTAAACACGTGGTTAACGTGGTGAAACGGTCGTAGTTTGGTTAGGTTTAGGCACCAAAACTACTTAGGTTAGGTTTAGTAAAAGCTCATGGTTACGGTTAAAATAAGTTACATTAGTAACTCACAGTAAGTGACTCACGTGACGTAAATACGTAAGTCACGTGAAGTAAATCAAGTGAAGCTCTTTATACTTCCTCATCTGACTTCCTCCTTTGATCCCGTCATAATTACTGAGGCCACTAGAGGTCGCATCCTAATGATAAATGTGACTGCCCTGTGGTTCCCGATTACGTGGGTTGTATACACATTATTGTGCATTACTTTTCGTAGGTATAACTACGAAATGTGAATGAGAACAGCCTCCATAGGTTAACACACTCTACCGAGCCCTCGTGGGAGAATCCATATCCCAGTTTAGGCATCACCACTTCCGACAAAGACGTTTGGAACTGAATTGATATCTGCAAAATCAGTTCATTATTGTATAAACTATTATAATAATAGTATAAGTGTAACCACCTGTTGCTCTGAATTTATAAAGGTTGTATGAGTATGAATGTGGGATGTTGTGTATCTTTCAACATTTGTTTTAAGAATTTGTAAGTACATTATTTATTCCCTGGTTGTTGCTGACCTAAACTCTTTTTTTTGTAGCACCAGATACAAAACCAGGATTACTCTTTGTTTCCCAGGCAGATGGAGAAATGATAGTGTCACTGGACTGGCCTTGTGAGGAAGCAAAGCTCAGGGACAAGCGTGGTTGAGCTGCATGTTTGTTGCTGAAAAGGATACCAGGAATACCTGGTATCACATCAAAAATTAAAAAGGTTTTTATCATTTTGAGTGCCCTTATTGAGTATAGAATGAAAATTTAATTTGATGCTGGAGATTGTCTGGATAATTATTAGTCATTTTTTCTCAGTATTAAGTGTTTCATCATTGACATTTTTGTGTTGAAATAGATTAGCCTATCCCCTGTATGTCACTGATGAGCTTCTCCAAAGATATGAGGATAAGAACATACGCCTGCGAGTTGTCAGTGCCTATGTTGTTGCCTCACATTTACATGTGAGCACATTTTTAAACTCCTGTGGCAAACTGATTTTTCTTTTGATAAACACACAATGTAACCACTGTGCTTAGTGGTTTCATTTAAAAAAAAAATTATACTGTATATTCTGGAGTCTAGCTGGTCAAACACAAATATGTCAACATAAGTAAATTCCTTCTGCAGATTACACAAAGCAGGGAAAATATCAAGTCTCACTGATGACAGATGAGATGTCTTCTTAAGAGAGGCACCAGGTAAATTATGCACGTTAGAAGCAGGTAACAATAGTTGTGAGTAGTAGAATTTTAGATTCCATTTACGAGCGCATTTTGCACAAAGTAGAGTATGTAGCATTGACGGTTGTCTTGTTTCATGTTGTTTTTGTTGTCCAGTGTTGGTTGAAACCAATATGCAACTGAAGCGAATGCATGAAAGTCTTGAATATTGTAATAAGGTCACAAATATTATTAACAAAGAATATTGCAAATATGTTATACTTACCTCTTAATGTACAGTAATGATGTACAATCCTGTAAACTGTGTGGGTGAAGAATGAATGAAGCACTTTATTAGAGCTGTAATACTGTCTTAATCTGTTCTGCAGACACTGACTCTAGATGGATAGGGAACTAAATCATCAAACTGATTCAGTTCTACAAGCTCAAGTAAGAGTTCAAGGTGTTTATGTAACACTATATGGTAATTACACCCATCTTTAAGTGCCCTACTCATGTGCTTCAACATGGAAGCCTAGGTGTGATTACACAGCTATGAGCCAGACAGTAACATAGCATATTGTTGTAGGAAACTGTCACAATAATGTTGTTATAAATGAAGAGTTGCTATAATGCTGCAGTAATTGAATATGATGTGATTAATAATCAATTACCACCAAGGCCTCTCATAACTTATGCAATGTTTGGTCTGGTGTTCCACAGTAATGATTTCAGGTTTGTAACTACTGAATTCTTTTGCTGTACTTTTTGTAATATATAGATCTGGGACTTGTGAGTCATATATGGAGGCTGAAACAGTATATGTCTGTTTTCACTCTACTAACCACCTGGCAACTACTTGCCAATCATTTTCGAAACCACCTGGTAACATGACATAGCATTCTGTTTTCTTCTGTCCTCTTCCAGATTGAAGAAGATGAGGTTTTGAGGAGTCTGAAAAGGCGAGGGATTAATGCCTTACATATGAAGACTCGGGCAGCTGAGGAAAAGCTCATGCTTTACCAGAAAATGAGCTGGAACTGACCACCTCCATCAGCAGCATGCCTTTCTGTGCTCTGCCATCAATGACAGAGCAGCCTGGTGCAAAGGCTGCTCTCATCCAACGTGTCAAACAGCTGGAAAGAAAGCTAGAATCATGCCACTGTGATGTTTCACCAACGTGTACCAGATTGTTCCTGCAACGCGTGGTTACATAACCCCAGACAACCCCCGCCTGTCAGGCCCTGTCTCAGGCCCTCCCCATGTCAAGCATACAGACACTGATATACAATGATGATGATGATGATGGTGACCAGGACTGGTTTGCTGCTTCCTAATTTTTAATGATTAATTTGAGCAAGTTTTTATGGTTTGTTATTTATCATTAAAATGTCTCCAAAATTCATCAAACTCAGACAGTTTAGGTTCTGTGTGTGTTTTTATTGTAAGTGGTCCAACAAAGTCCATGTATGTTTTTCTTGAGCTGTGAACTGTCCTGTCAATCTAAACTAAAAAAAAAACTTGGTTTAAATTGGACTATTAACGCTGTTTTTGTAGAGGTTCTTGTCTCAGTGACTTTCTAAAGCCTTGTAGTGCTCAAGGTATAACCAGCTTTGGTGTTATGAATAACCTTATAATTAACACTGACCATATTGTTATTATTACAGTTTTCCCAAAATGAGTTATAGCCATGTTTTCTGCCATTGTCACAGCAGTTATTCTCGCTTATTCACAGCACACTTGAGAAACTAATAAAAGAGTAAATTACTTAAAAGGTGGGTCATGTGAATCTGGAGAAATCCAATAACATGACAAATATCATGATATAGAGCGAATAACAACACAGCAAGTAATGAAAATAACGTTAGCTAGGTTGTGAGTTAGCAAACTGTCCCTACAGTTGCTGCTGCAAAGCTAACAGCCAGAGAGGACGAGACGGTTTCCCAGAGCCAGCACAGCAGCTCCAGACAGCGATACTCACAACTCTCCTGCTACTATAGCTAACATCACAATAACAGCATATCTTGGCAAACTAGAAAGTAAGCTGACTGTCCGTCGGCAAGTCATTTAACATTACCTGACACAAAAATCATGGCTGGAATGGCTGGAATAGTGTTGTGTGGCTTGGTCCGAGCCACTTTGTTTAGCATTTACAGAGCCAGGGCTGTGTACATTCACTGGAGTTTTTTTCAGCGCACACACAGAACGGACAGCTAGCGAGCCTCAAGGAGATATCCGCTGAATTTGACAAAAAGACATGTAATGGATTGGAATTGCATACCCCACGTTTAATAAATTACTTATTATACAATGATCTTACATTCATAATCGGCCAGACATATTATGCCACGTCATGTTTTTACAAAGGCTTTTTGGCACGAAATACTCCCTCATCCAGGCCTGTGTAGATGAACAACTTTTTTCTCTCTTCCTATTGGCTGCTTTCGGTGCTTTACGTCATGTGGAAGCTGTAAACCACAGGATGTTTGACTCCTGTTTTGGCTAAAATATCTGAAATAAACCAACATCTTTAGTTTTTCTTAACATAGATCATCTACATGCAATGTAATTACTAGTTTGGCTGTACTAGATATTTGATATATTTAGGAGATATAACTTTTTACAACCCTTTTTACGTTTACATGCCTACTTTGCTAACCAGAAGAACTACCAACCCAAAACCCGATTTCTAGTATACTAGCTAAAATATCTGAAATAAACTAACATCTTTACTATTCATAACATAGATCATCTAGATGCAGTGTAATTACTAATTAGGCTGTACTAGCTAACTTTAAGAACTAACTTTGAGGAGAACAACAGATGGAGCGACCGTTTTTTCCATCTGCACAAACGGACTGCACAGCAAGGACTTTTCTCCAATCGGAACCAAAATTCTTCCCTGCTTGACTCATCCACATGGCCAGCTAACAAGAAGCAACCTTATTTCCCTTCACGGACTGGTAACATATAACTGGGCATAGCATAGAGTAAAAGTGTTCATTGCTAAGCACAGGACTGTTTAACTGATGTAATGGTAATGTATTGATTTATTGTTGTGATGGGCTTTCCTCTGTTAGGATTTGGTAGCCACATGCTAAGTTGATGTTAGATAATGTTATGTATCACGCAGACAGAGTCTTTGCATGCTAACTAACTCTCTTTTAATTGGGCATTAATATCCTACACCGAACCACACACATCCACTCCAATTTGACCTTTAACAGAGCCACACTCTTTTCAAACATGGCCTATCTGCCATTTTGAATTTCCTTTCTTTATCTAACCATGCAGCTGCTGCTCAGCCACCATTTTGAATTAGATTTATTTTGTTTAATGCCATTTTGGATCCAAGCAGCCATTTTGGATCTCTCTCACACGCACACACACCCTTTTGTTCTGTAGTTTAGTGCACTCAGAGTTAGACTTCATATTGTGTTTTTGCTTTATCTTTTAATAAATGCTTGTGTATAATTATGCTGGTTTCTTTAATGTTGCAACGCCAAATCCTTCAGCCTACTAGTTATTAATGGTAATTTTGGTTATAGTTTTTAATTTAATTCATGCAAGCATACAATGTGTCTTGGCATTTGCTCACAAAAAGCACAACACAGAAGAATAATTGACAAAAGTAAGGTAATGATAATAATGATGAAATAAACAAAGTAATATTAAAATTAAATTGAATTTTTTAAAATTTACAGAATGGAATAGTAATAAGTTAGTTAAGTAATAAAATGATTAATTGCACCCTGGGTTTCCCATTAAATTTTATCAGCTACTGGTTTAGAAACATGTGTCAAACATTTAAGGTTTACTTAAGTGCTGCACTAACAATCAACATGTCAAATAAATACGTCATTCTGCTGTACTGCTGGTACAAATTACAAAATGGAATGGAAGTTTTTTTTGTTAAACTTGGTTTAATTTGTGTAATACCATTTCATTATTTTGGTTCTCTCTCTCTTTCAGAACTGAACTGGAAACTACAAAAAGGTCCTTTAAAGCTTCTTCTGAGCCCTCTGCCCTCAAAGCCGAAACTTCACACACGAGAGCTGTCACCATGCAATCTTTTTTTGTAGAGACATTCTCAGAAACAGAGGTGAGAAACAATATTTAATAGATGCTTAAGTTATGTTTACTTATAATTCAAAACTTTTCTATCCATTAATTCCAAATCAGCTAGTAGTCCAAACTGCTAAGGCCTATGCAAGGGGATTAAGTATCTCCTACTCTGCTAGTAAGAAACGACAACTTGAGCAGTGATGTTGATATATTTTCAATGTAGTGAGTCCCTGGGACCCATAGGTGGTCATTTGAGTGGGTTGCAGGGAAATTGAGTGGGTCCCCAATAAAATGTGTGTTGTTTTTGACAAATTGTGGCGTTAAACTCATGTCTGATATTATATGGTTATAATTATGGTTATTAATGTTTGTTGAAAATGTATCTGAAAATTAAACAAATAAAATCACAAATCTGTAAATACATTGCAGACACAGCAGCTGACAGAAAGAGGAGGTCATATTATACAGAGAGAGCTTTTTATTGGGTGAATAAATGTTAAAGGGAAGATAAAGGGCAACGAGAACGCTGAGCTTTCAAGTTTCATCAGGAGTCATAACACCATCAAGCACATCATTTACTGCATACCGCCGTTATAAACCGAGTACAATTAGCTGATAATTAGCCTGATCAGCCACCGTAAGTAATCAATACAAACACACATTGGACTGTAAACCGGACAACCTTATCTTATTAGCAGTTTCTGTAGTGGTGACAAGATAAAAATAAAACATTATATATATATAAGCAGTGTGAATTAAACTGAAGCTCCCTGCATGCTCCAGGGAAAATATTACACCAAACTACCTTTTAAGAAGTATGACATGAACAATCCTTTGTGTCCGCAAAAACAACTCTAGACACACAAGCTAAAGCTTCTTAAGCATAAGCTTCTTGTCAATTTTGTATCAATATAATCCATAAAGAAACTGTATTTCGATACTTACATACTTTCCGTACTTCACATTATGGATTTTGTGCCTCATCTTGCTAACAGGATCTGTTGTTTAGCTGTGCTATTTTAGTGGGAGAAGACCATGGGAATGAGAGGTGAACGTTTCAAAAATTTCTCTCTAAAATACATGCTGGTTGGTGGATCAGATACACACCAAATTAAACACCTAATCATAACTGTCATAAATGGTGCAGTATGAGGACCCAAATGCATAAGACCAGGAAACCTATAGTATTTATTGGGTGTTACAGGTACAGGCAGACAGACCGGCAGGCAGACAGGCAACAAACAGGTAACAGGCAGGTAGGCAGATATAGGTCCGGGTACAGTAAAACAGGTTACCGGCTGGCAGTGGTAGAAACAAGGAAATTAGTCCAGCGAGGCTAAACAAATCCAACAGGGAACAGGGAAAGTCCAGAATCCAGACACGGTCCAAAGGAGACAAAGAATAATTCCAGCCGAACTCAACAGAAACAACTGCCTGGCCGCTTGACAATGGCACAAAGAAACACACACGACAGGAACACAATGATCCGACAATGAACAAAGGAAAAGACCTGGACTAAATACCCTAAGGGAGGTGAGACAACGAGACACAGGTGCAAACAATCAAGGAGGGGCCAACAATCAAAACTGGTGGGAAAGCAAACAAAGACAGGAAGTAAAACCACAAGACACACAAGAAGAATACTACAAAATAAAACAGGAAATATGACAAAACCTCAAACTATAACACTGTTAATTCACTGTCTATCGTGTGTCACGATTTGAGGAGTTTTTTTACCAAAGTAACTACCCGGTTGCTGCTTCCCGTTTGGTGCTGAGAGATACAGTATTTGCGCAGATGGTAAGAAGCAGGTTCTTTGACAGCAAGGTTTCTTTTGTGTATTTGTATTTAGCTTACGTAGCTACAAAGAAAAGTGCCTCTCAGACTACTAAGATGGAATCCTTTTACAGAAATTTAGATCTCCCAGGCTTTTCTTCTAAACAAGAGTCCTTCCTCAATGCTCCTTTATCTATATATGAGATACAGGAAGCTGGGAGACAGGCCCCTTGTCCTGATGGACTCAGTAGTGAATTCTATAAAGAGTTCATAGGGTTGTTATCAGAGCCTATGCTAAACATGCAAACCACGCATTTAGTTGTGGTTGCCTCCCATCATCACTGAGAAAAGCTAATATCTCCCTAATTCTTAAAAAGGGAAAGACCCTTCAAGATTGATCTAACAATATCAGAAGATTACTTAATGTGATTCAGGCATGTCAGCAACAGGCAGTAGACGGCTTGTGGGTTTCCTTAGATGCAGAAAAGACTTTCAATCATGTCGAATGGCCGTATCTTTTCTTCACTTTAGAACATTTTGGTATGGGCAATAATTGTATTAAGTGGGTGAAGGTTCTTTATAGTGATCCTCTGGCTGTGGTTCTTAGTAACAGCTGCCCTTTGTCACCACTACTTTTTACTCTAGTAATCGAGCCATTGGCAGAGGCTATTCAGCGAGACTATATCTGTTTCAGATCAGATAAAATCACATAAAATACACTGTATGCGGATGATGTTAATTTTCTTATCTAACCCTGCTATGTCGGTGCATCACTTTATACAGTGCATCAATTCATTAAGTGCTTTTTCAGGTATAAAATCAATTTTACTAAATCAGAGGCTATGCCTCTGGGGAATCTGCAGCAGGTACCTGACACTCAGGGCATTTTCCTCTTTAAATGGTCACAGACAGGTTTGATTTACCTAGGCATATTCATCACACCTACATTTGATCAATTGTCCAAAACTAAGTTTACACAGATATTTGACAAAATCAAACATGATCTTGAGCAATGGAGCACTCTTCCCATTTCTTGGCTTGGCCAAATATCCTTGCTCAAAATGAACATTCGTCCTCGTCTGCTCTACCCAATACGAATGATTCCAGTCATTTTCACCCAGCAAACACTTAAAATAAGGGTACATTCTGGAATCTGGGGACCTTTACTCACTCTTATGTTGAAAAAGATTATACTTTAAAATTTCACAATATCATAAGGGGAAATTACAATTAATGTCTTTAACACAGAGCCAGATGTCAAATGTACTTGAAGTTTCTGTGTGAAGCGCCATGTGGGAGATCTGTATAATAAACATCACGAATGACAAGAAAAATAAGTATAAGTAAAAGAAATGTTAAATCTCACAGGCTAATCTCTGCACCGAATATACACACACACACACACACACAAACACTCACACAGAGGAGCCAGAGAAGGTCAAGAGGTCAACCCTTGTTTTCACACAGGAACCCTATAAAGACAGGGGCACCTAGTGACGTAGGCAGATATCGAAGTGGGACACAGAGAACAGGAAGACTTCTGACAATGGGAAATGGCTCAAGCAACCGGTAAATTACCAATATCTTTAAAACTATATTTCATGCGTTTAAACCTTTAGGCAAAAGCATAGGGAGTTGATTACAGACAGTTATTAAACTTTCCACCCCTGCTTAACGCATATGGAATTGTGGACTACGGTGTATATTACAACACAACTTTGCAACAAGCAGATGCGTTGCTACAGCAAGCATTGGCATATGCGACTCCTCGAGATGTGGTGCAGTTAGGGATGCGCGGGCAAAATCTCCATAGTAACGTCTCGGTCGTCTTACAGAATGACGAGCTCCCCAGCCTAGCTGACTTACTCCGTGTTGTGCAGTCCAACTGGGCTGTTATGGCCGATGGTCAGCTAGAACTTATCGTGGAAGTGATCCAGAACCCTAGGGGTAGGGGGAAACGCTAGACTGTGAAATCATAAAAAAATTATGTTTTCTGAACATCGTCCAGAACAGAGAGAATCAACTATGTTTTGCCATCTGTCTGGCTCATCTGTTACAACACAATATCAGCAATAGAGAAGCCCTCGAACACGGTAGACAGCTTCAAAATGAAGTAGGGTTAGACGATCAGACCGCTGTATCCTTTAGTGACATCAAAAAATTTGAAAGGGCATTGGACTGTAAAATTGTAATGTTTTACAGAACCAAGGGTGACAGCTCTCCGCAAATTCTTGACAGATAGTCCAAGACGGAGTAAAACTCTGATTTTGTTTCTCTTCCAAAATCACTACTATGCAGTTAAAAATCTCAAAGCCTTTCTAGGTTCGCTTATGTTTACAGGTTTTAACAGCGTGTTGGGCCATACTTGCGACGTTCGTTGCACCATATGCTTTGACCCTGGTTGTACACAGAGACCTTGTCAACCTGTTGTGTGTGACCAGTGCAACAGAACGTGTCGCTCACCTTTCTGTTTGACCAAACACAAAGAACCTACAGAGAGATCGAGAGGTCAAACATATGCCAGCGCTTGTGCCTTGTACAAACATTTTTTACCAAATGTGCAAGGCTGTACTACTGTGCCATGAACGGTAATGGTAAACAACACTTGCCAGACTGCAAAATGTAAAATTTGCGGCGAGAAATTGATCTCTGACTCTGAGACAGAGTTTCATCAGTGCTACATCCAAATGTTACCCCCTGAAGCAAAACACAATGAAAAAGTGGTGTTTTATGATTTTGAAACCTATGTCAACGAGAACGGCGTTCACGTTCCATTTTTAGTGTGTACACAAACCTTAGATGGTAAAACATGGAGCTCTCAGGGCACAGATTGTGCCAAAGAGTGTCTACTGCATTTCAGACGACCTTTGTACAAAAATGCAGTGTTTTTAGCACACAATGCCTAAGGTTTTGAGAGCTATCTCCTTATCAAAGCCATGGTCGAACTGGGTTTAAAACCCTCTTTGATTATGCAAGGGTCATTTGTGTCACCGATATCAATTCAATCAAATCAAACAAATATATATTGACTCTTTGTCCTTTCTAACTTTGCATTTAGCGCTGGGGTTCAATGATAAAATCATTGAAGGGGTACTTTCCTCACGGTTTCAGCTCAGAGACCCATTTGAGTTACACAGGCGAGTACCCACCCCCTCAGTCTTACGGTATTGAGACCATGACAACGGAGCAACTAAAAGACTTTTACAGCTGGAACGAGACAGTGCTGCACGACACATTGAACTTCATGAAAGAGGCACGCCTCTATTGTCAAAATG
This sequence comes from Siniperca scherzeri, assembly GCA_027580175.1. Taxonomy (NCBI): domain Eukaryota; kingdom Metazoa; phylum Chordata; class Actinopteri; order Centrarchiformes; family Sinipercidae; genus Siniperca; species Siniperca scherzeri. The sequence continues at coordinate 30,329,787 of CM050860.1, forward strand.
ATGTAGACATTCTCGCATGCTGTTCAGAAAAAAGTATATCGATGAAACCACCGTTGATCCCTTCAGCTGAGCGACCATCGCGTCGGCATACATGAAGGTGTTTCTTACAAACTTTCTACCACCGAAAATGCCCCTCTCCGGACAACTACAGGCGTCAGTTCAAAACATTTTCAAATGCCGGTATCCAATTGTTAGAGTGGTTGTCAAACACCCATGACATCCCTATCCAACATACTTTAAATAAGGGGGAAAAACAGCTGGGGTGATTCTTTGTAGACGGGTATGCTGAGATTGCTGGGGTGAAATATGGTTATGAGTTTCTAGGATGTTTCTATCACGGCTGTTCAATTTGCTATCAAGCGCACGACACCTGTCCTCTGATGGGCCGTCCCTTCTGAGAGTTGCAGGAGAGGTGTGAGGAGAAATTACGTGAGTTAGAAGCCGTGCACAAGGTAAAACTCATCATCATGCGTGAGCATACGTGGACGATGTTGAAGAAATCTCATCAGGGGTTGAAGGAGTTTCTCAAACAATATAATGCTCCACAGCTGTTATCACCCCGCAAAGCTTTGTTCGGAGGGCGTACCTCTGCTATAAAGTTGAGACACACCGCTGCGTCGAACGAGACAATCTCTTATGTAGATATGGCATCTCTCTATCCTTACTGTAACACCAACTTCCCCTATCCTCTCGGCGGATACAAATAATCTATATAGATTTCCAAGAACCTCAAAGCTACTTTGGGCTAATCAGGGCAAGGGTCTACCTGCTGAGAGAGTTGTACTTTCCAGTCCTGCCCTATAGAACAACGGGGCTTAAGCTTATGTTTACCCTTTGTCGAGCATGCGCCAAACTCAATTTGCAGGAGGGTCCGTGTCGGCATAGCGATGATGACAGGGCGTTGACCAGTGTCTGGGTCACTCTTGAATTTAACAAGGCTTTGGAGATGGGCTATCGAATAGCTGAAATAACTGAGGTATGGCACTTTGATAGAAGGAGCGATTCTATATTTGTTGACTATATGCACACTTTTCTGAAAGGTAAACAGGAAGCTTCGGGTTACCCGTCCGACCCTGTAGATCAGGATAGCAGAGAAAAGTACATCAGTGACTATCATGCAAACCAAGGGATTTTGCACACACATCATTCCAAAAAAAGTTCTAAAAGATAAGAGACGGCTGCTGAGTCTAGGACAAACATTGCCTTTTGGTTATTGAGGAGAAAATGTTTTCATCCAAAGAAACTGACTTTGACCTCAAAGTGCCTTTTTCTTGTCTGGTCACATGACCGAGTGGCTGTGGCAAGACTTATTTTTGTGGTGGTTTTGGTGTTGACACTTCCTGTTTTATTTTGTAGTAGTCTCCTTCCCTTGTGTGTCTTGTGTTTTTACTTCCTGTCTGTGTTTTCCCTCCAGTTTTGATTGTTGGCACCTGTGTCTTGTTATATCACCTCCCCTAGGGTATTTAGTCTGGGTCTTTTCTTTGTTCAGTGTCGGATCATTGTTGTACACATGGTGTTGTTCCTTGCCAAGCCCGTGACGGTGTTATCGTGGATTCTTTGTTCTCCTGTCTTGTTTGGATTTTGGATTTTGATTGCTCATTGCCTGTCTGCTCACCTCTGCCTGTTCTTGCCGGCATTCCACCCAACAATAAACACGGTAATCATCCAGCTACTTTGGCTTCCTCGTCATCTGCTTTTGGGTCCACTTCTCTACCTCCATACAGCGCCTCACGACAATTTTGTCTGTTTTGGAAAACTGTAATCATGTGATGGATATGCTGCCTGATAACATTGTATGGATTTTTACATCATTTCAACCGTTGTATGCTGAACTGCAAAAGAAGAATAAAAAGATTCAATTTGTCGAGGGCCTGCCTCCTTCTTTTGATGATAAAAACCTGTTTCCGCCTGATCAAAATCATTTGATTATTTTGGACAATGTCATATTTCAGGTCTCTGGCCATCCCAATGTAGTCAGAATGTTTACACAATACAGACATCACAAGAACATGTCCGTCATGATGCTGACTCAAAATCTTTTCCATCAAGGTAAACACAGCCGCACCATCAGTTTAAACAGTAATTATCTTGTACTGTTTCAAAATCCTTGAGACGGATTACAAATGAATATACTGGCTCAACAAAGGTTTCCCAGACGAAAAACGGACGAAAAATGATAACTTCTGTTAGGAATTGGCGCTATAGCCAATTCCTAACAGAAGTTATCTCATTGCGATCAGGAGAAGCTCTGGGGGTCTCATTCGTCCTGAGATGGCAGAGAACAGCTCTGCTAAGGAGGACGCCGCCCCCTCGCCGCAGCAGTCCCCGGCCACAGCTATCCCAGGGACGGCTGATGGAACTCGGCGGTCTCCACGATCACAGACTCTGCCTCCTCTCATCCCCCCAACTACGCTGATAGTTGGAGATTCCATAGTGAGGAATATCCGCTTCACTAATGCGGTCACACGCTGTTTTCACGGAGCTACGACCCCCGACATCCTCGAAAAGCTCCCCGGACTTCTGGCTGCACTCCCGACGACTATCACGAAAATCATAGTCCATGTCGGCACCAATGACACCGCCCATCAGAAATCGGAGATGACGAAAGCAGACTTCATCCACCTCTTTGACCTGCTCAACAGCACTGGAAAGCATGCTTTCATTTCGGGTCCAATTCCTACACTGGGTCGTGGAATTGGCCGTTTTAGCAGGATCCTCAGCCTTCATACCTGGTTCCAGTCTGTCTGCAGCACCCATGATGTTGGTTTTATTCACAACTTTAACTTATTCTGGGATCGTTCTCCCTTGTTTGCACGAGATGGTCTTCACCCAAACAAGTCAGGTAGTCGCATGCTGGCGGCTAACCTGCAGCACGCTGTGCTGTACTCCTCACGTAGTTGACAATTTACATCACCTGTTTCCCCTTGCTCTTCTTCTTCCTCTTCTCTGCCCACCAAAAACAGCCACGCACCCTCTGCTGTCACTACCTCCCCCTTGTGGAAGGATCATAGTGCTGCTGTCTGGAGCCCGGATCCCTCTAGTGCCATTGTTAACATTCCTGTGGTAATTTCGGATAGGTCCTTAGTGCGAAACAGAAACAGCCGACACAGCAATAATAATAATAATAATAATAATAAATAATATAATGATAATAATAACTTAATAAAGATCCGGGCCAGAACCCTACCTCCAGTCTCAACCTCAAATCTGAAGCAGCACAGACTTTTTAAGATGGCTCTTCTCAATGTAAGATCCCTCTCTAACAAAACGTTTATTTTAAATGATTTTATCTCTTCTACTGATTTAGATTTTATGTTCTTAACTGAATCCTGGTTACATCCAGGTGATCACAGTCAGCTGGCTGAATTGTGCCCTTCTGATTATGACTGCTTTAGTCACCCTAGGGTCTGTGGTCAAGGTGGGGGCCTTGTTACTGTCTATAGGAAGCATTTAAAGTGTAACCTCATAGCTTGCAATGATTTTTCTTCCTTTGAAGTGCTCATGTTTAAACTTGGCGGCCCCCTCCCGGTCATATTTGCTATTATTTATCACCCCCCTAAACCAGCTGGCTCCTTCTTGTTGGAACTCCCTGAGTTTTTATCCAGTCTTGTGTTAAACTATGATATAATTCTTCTTTGTGGTGATTTTAATATTCATGTTGATGACTCCTCAAATGCCCTTGCTGCTAATTTTTTAAATATTACTAACTCTTTTAACTTTCAACAACATGTGTCTCGCCAAACTAATTCCCGTGGCCACACCTTAGACCTAGTCTTTACTTTGGGCCTGATTACCCCATCTGTGGAAACCAGGGACATGTTTGTATCTGATCACCTATGCATTGTTTTTAACTGTGAATTAGAGGCTGCTAGTACTGTCTTATCCCGCTCTAAGTACACACGCGTCCTTAATGAGCATAGTGCCTCAAAATTCTGTACACTGTTCAATTCTCCTGCCAGTGTGTTTCCTGATTCCTCCAACACCAACGATTTGGTTGATTATTTTAACTACCTGTGTTCTTCAACCTTAGATTTCATAGCTCCTCTGAAAAATAGACCAAACTCAAAGACTAGAAAACAGCCATGGTTAAATGACAGTATTCGAAGCTGTAAAAAGAAATGCAGAAGAGCAGAACGCAGATGGAAGAAATCAGGTCTCCAGGTCCACTTTGTGGCCATGAAAGAGTTATTATGCCCATTAATAACGTCATGTCATCAAGTACGGTGTGCCTCAAGGTTAAATTCTAGGATCAATACTGTTCTCCTTATACATGCTTCCCTTGGGTGATGTCATCCGCAGACATGGTATTTCTTTTCATTGCTATGCGGATGACACACAGTTGTACCTCCCTGTCAAGCCCACTGACCTTAGTATGCTGAGTTCTCTGCAGGACTGCCTGTCTGACATAAAAAATTGGATGTCGATAAATTTTCTTTAGCTCAACTCAAATAAAACTGAAATCCTTGTTATTGGGCCCCAACACATCACTAAACAAATACTGCCATCTACTGGTAACCTGTCACAACATATCAAGCCTGTTGCAAGAAATCTTGGTGTCCTGTTTGATAGCAATTTCAACACTAAACTTGTCCAATCATGTTTTTATTACCTCAGAAATATTGCAAAAATACGATCTATTTTAAATCTTAGTGATGCAGAAACTGTTGTACATGCTTTTATCTCCTCGCGCCTTGATTATTGTAACAGCCTGTTCACTTGTCTTAATCAAAAAACTTTGACACGACTGCAGACTGTACAAAACTCAGCTGCTAGGCTGTTAACCAGGACCAAGAAGTACGACCACATAACACCTGTTTTAGCCTCTTTACATTGGCTCCCTGTTGGTTTTAGGATTGATTTTAAGATCTTGTTGATTACTTTTAAGGCTCTTCATGGCCTGGCCCCAGATTATATTTTAGACCTTGTAATCCCTTACGAACCTTCACGTAGTTTGAGATCCTCAGGCAGGGGTCTCCTGTCTGTTCCTGAGTCCAGGATGAAAACTAAGGGGGACAGAGCTTTTGCTATCAGGGCCCCAAGACTCTGGAACAACCTGCCCGAAGAAATTAGGTTGTCTGAGTCAGTGTCTTCGTTTAAGTCTCGTCTCAAAACACATTTTTATCTGAAAGCATATCCTGATTTTACCTGAACTGGTTGTTTATTTTACTGTTTATTTTATTGCTTTTGTGTATTTTATGTATTTTATTTCTTTATATTTCATCATTCACTGTGGTGTTTTGATAAGTGCTCTATAAATACAGTTTTATTTATTATTTATTTATTTATTTATAAACACACAGCATTTCTCAACGTACTGGACGTTAACTTCAACACGTTGATTCCACACATATGGTACATATCATTGTGCAATGTTCTCAATTCATTCTAGGTATTTGGATACATGTTTTGTACACAATAACTCACAACGTCTACAAATAAAGTGTAGAGAGTAAACAGATGAGACATTTTCATGCAAGAATCTTTACTCATCTCTTTTATGATTTTACAAAAGGTATCAGACACAGAGCATTTGTTTACTGCTAGCAATGTGTCGCTTACTATCTGATCCCAATTTTCAACATTTCGAACAACATCCAAAATCTTTTCTAGTCTAGCGACTTCGTCTCTAAAGAAAACATCGTTATCCACAACATGGGTGACTCTGTTTTTAATCACCTGATCTAAAACATTGATTAACGATTACATGTTCCTCTATATAAGTCATACGTTTTCTGCAATAATTACCAATTTTTTTTATCACTCAATTCCCTTCCAAAAGTCCGCAACATAGTTCATCAGCTCAATCTTTTTCTCGTCTTGACCGATCAGCGCATTGTACATCTTCTCCATTTTCTCTCTGATGCGTCTTGCCATTTTGAGGTTATGAAGGAAGGCCTCGGAAGCGCCGTGGACTCTGTATGCAGATGCATGGATATGGTGTGCCTGAAGTGCCCGTTGAATGGCTCTGATAAAACGACAACAACAGGCGGACCACCACGGCTCTCACTGTGTTCAGAAATAGGTCAGAGAGCACCCCATCAGGTTCATCCTCTTTCTTGGGAGAGGGTGGTGGTGAGGCGCTTGGAGTTGAGGATACTGAAGAAGAAGAAGAGGGCCAGTCTGTGTCAGAGATGGTGTATGAGGAGGTAGAATCCAGTCAGGGCTCCTCGGGGGTGAAGGTGGGGGTGTTGTATCGAGGGTAAGGCTCCTGATGTGCAGTGGTGCTGCTGCTTCAGGAACCGTATCAAGCTCCTGCGGCGCTGCTGTAGGGTTCTCCTCTGGGATTGCATGCATGGGTCTCCTGCTCCATAGGATAGGCTGACAGTGAGGTGGTGGTGGAGAAGGGATCGTCGCATTCCCACTCTCCTCTCAGAGCTTGCGCCTGTAGCTAGGTTTATGATGCATAGTAAAACAGGTTGGGCGTATCCTTAGAGGGGTCTTGGCCTCTGATGGTGCTGTCGCAGGGGTCCCGATGGTATCCGGACTCCCGGGTCGCGGGATACAAGGGAGAGACATGGCTTTTCTCAGAGTTGGAGACGATTCTGTGCTTTTTGGTTGTGGAAGAAGAGGAAGAGAGCTTTTTTCTCAGTGTGTGTGACGTTGCTGAGGTACCCGTTTCAAGTGGAATGAATTACAGGGCGGAGTCAGAGGAGTTGGGGGTGGTGTCTTCTGTAAACACAGTCTTTTTCATTATCAGAATGTCTTGATGTCTGACTCCTTAGGAAGAGATCCTTCAGATTTTATGCTTTTTCAATCATCATTTTCATCCATCTTGATGGGCAGCCGTAATGACGTCTGGAACACTCTGCATTTGGTATTGAAATATTCCAAGGCGAAATTCGTCCGAGTGTTCATCTCCTTCGACCACTTGACGGCTTGAACGGTCAAACCATTTGCCGGAACCCAAGCTTTTCGTCTCCCAAATGCTGCTGGTTACAATTTTTTCAGGGCAAGCACTGGTGGAAATTCCTGTTGAACCCGCACAAGCGTTTGTCTTTTGTCGCAGGTTCCTTTCCTTTATTTGCTCTGAGGTTGTTTGAAACCAGCAGATTCAGCACAGACCAGTCCATTGATGTAAGCGTTGCTTTTGGAGTGAGGGGGCCAAACGTTTCTCCTTTCTCCAGCTGGTAACGACGAAGCTCGTTGACTTCATAGTTGAACGTGTATCCCCACACACCTCCATCTTCTAAAATCCATTCCTCCTGAAGTGCGTTGGGGGGAGGTGTCTGGATCCGACTCAAATACAACACCTGTTTCTTGGGTGTGCCCCCCGGTGTTGCGATTTGATAACTCGTCACAGGCTGATCATCTTCAACTGATTTATCTTGTTTGATGTTTTAGACCAGAAATATTCTGCTATTATTTATTTTTTTCATTTCACGCAAGCTCCCCCTAACCTATTTTCCCATTGGCTAACCCTCCCATTGGATCACGCAAACGCCACCTACCCTCCCACATTCTTCCAATTCATTCACATCTCACTCTGCACCAGACAGACAACAGAGAAGGACGTGTCTTTTTCTCCTGAAAGATTAGATTTTACAGATGGTAAGTTTGTTAATTATTTTTCATACTTTTGATACTATTGATTTCACTTAAATTATTTAATTATTTAATTATATTATTTCATTTACATTTCATTCCCACACCTACTTCACTCTCATTCGCTCCTGCTCACCACGCCTGCTTCACGCTCATTGGCTCCTGCTAACCATGCCTGCTTCACCCTCATTGGTCCATGCATAGCGCCACACACTTCCGGAGGGAGGGAGGATCAAGGGGGCGGAGTTTAATTCATGTTTAATCAAAGGTCAAAGGTGACCATCCATCACCTGTCGATTAAAAAGTGGCAGAAAGTGTTGCATATTACTCTCTCTCGTAGCTGTAGTTTGACCAGAACATAATGCATTCGAGGGAGGTGGGGAGGTGTCACGGAGCGAAGTGCAACTTTGTAGGCTGTGGGTGGAAAAAATTCAGCTCTGGCACAAATCAGCCGTGCCTACAACGCTGCCTTGCTATTCGATACTACTCCTGGCTATGACAATGAATATTTCTATATTTCAATTTATTTAGTATTTAATATTGTATGCTCAATCATGTTCCTTGTATCGGATGTAATCTTGAACCCATGTCAACACCGTTTGCATATTTATATATTGTACATTTCCCTGGGCCCAGGATACATTTTTATAACTGGATATCATTCAGTGTGCTGCGGTAAGCGTATTGTCTCATTTCTGACCCAGGGTTTTTATCAAGTTTACACCTTAAAACAGATAAAGTAATTATTGCATATAATAAAAAGTACGGTTTATGTTATGAATTGGCACAATATAAATGAAATTGAATTGAATTGAAATTTAACTTTAGGCAATATTATTAGGAAACACTCCATAAACTTTCATTGTTAAGCAGATGATACCCAATTATATATATTGATCAAGCCAGATGAAACCAGTCAGTTAGCTAAACTTCAAGCATGCTTTAAGGACATAAAAACCTGGATGACCTGCAATTTTCTTTCTTTCCTTCTGTTGCTTTCAGCAGGTATTTCTGCCTCCAGAGTTGTAGAGTCTAGATCTATGATTCCAGGCCACCTACCGACTCGATGTTCCTGCTCGATACCCGCTGCGTCAATTATTATTATTAGATTATTGTTATTACTATTATTTTGGATCTCTATGTGGAATTTGCATTGTGCTACTATATGTCTTCTCTCTCTCTCTCTCGCTCGCTCTCTCCCTCCCTCCCCAACTGGTCAAGGCAGATGGCCGCCCACCCTGAGCCTAGGTTCTGCCTTTTAAAACAGAGTTTTTCTTTGCCACTTTCGCCAAGTGCTTGCTCATGGTGGAAATTGTTGGGTCTCTGTAAATAATATTATAAAAAGTATGGTCTAGACCTGTCGTAAGGGGTGCTGTATAGAGGTATGTGGACCCAAAAGCAGATGACAAGGAAGCGGGCTCAGGGTGAAGCAGCCGGATGACTACCGGGTTTATTGTGGGGTGGTATGCAGGCAAGTACAGGCAGAGGTGAAAACAGGGGAGTGAGTCCAAGGTGGAAAAACAGTACAGAAGGGAGCAGGCAAGATCCAAAAATCCAAACGAGGTCCACGGGAGAACAAAGAATCCAACACAACTTACAGCGCATGCTCGGCAGGAACAACACCATGTGTACAACAATGATCCAACACTGAACAAAGAAAAGACCCAGACTAAATACCCTAGGGGAGGTGAGACAACGAGACACAGGTGCAAACAATCAAGGGAGGACCAACAATCAAAACTGGAGGGAAAACACAGACAGGAAGTAAAAACACAAGACACACGGGAAGAAGAATACTACCAAAATAAACCAGGAAGTGACACCTAAACTACCACAAGATCTGCTTTATATGAAAAGTGCAATAGATAACTTATGTTATGAATTGGTGCTATATAAGTAAAATTGCATTGAATTGAAAATATTAGAAAATATGTTTTGCAAGCTTGAACTGGCAGTTGGGGATGCTGTGAAGGAGGTTAACGATGTGAATCATTTCACAATATTTATGGACAAGCTCTATAGCCTCTACCATTGATCGCCGAAAAACTGTCATGAGCTTGCTGAGTGTGCTGAAGAGGTCGACATAAGTCTCCAGAAAATAGGAAGGGTGCTGGATGTCTGTTGGGCTGCCAGATGCATTTGTACAGTGAAAGCTGTATGGAAATCTTACAAGGCACTCACTCCATTGCTACTTTAACAATGCATCACAGGATGCCACCCAAGATGAAAAAGAGAAGGCCATGTACAGATACTTGTATGTACGATATACTCGAGGAAATTGCACACCTGTCCGTTGCCATGCAAGGAACAACAACAAGGAATGACCCTTACAAAAGTAGACAGGCTAATGAAGAGAACAATTTCCCATGTCTCTTCTATGCTAACATTTCACTGTGATTGTACCTTATACGATTACATGTGACAAATAAACTTGATTGATTGATTGATAATTGTTCCAGGTGAGAAAGGACAGGAAGCACTCAATGCTTCACAGAGGTCAGAATTCCTCCATTCCATGGTATCTTAACAACCAGTCCAAAGTTGAGGCAGATAGATTAAGCAAAGTTCCTTGAATCACTGATCAGGAACATGGAGCAGATGTTTTTCGTGGCTCCATCAATGACAAATATCACTACATCTGACAAAAGCTTACTTGAACAATTTCAGGTATTAGATGAGGCAAACTGGCCAGACCCAATGTACAAAAGATATGGATAGGCCAGCATCAGACAGTTGGCTGAACAGTTTGATTTGGAGGAAATAAATGCTTTTTGAGGGATTCAGGGATTAAGAATACAAAGTCATTTCCGGAAACCAATGTCCTTAATGTAATTCCTGCAAGCAGTGCTGAGTGTGAATGTGGATTTAGTTTAATGAACACAATGATGACCCACTTGAACAATTTCAGGTATTAGATGAGGCAAACTGGCCAGACCCAATGTACAAAAGATATGGATAGGCCAGCATCAGACAGTTGGCTGAACAGTTTGATTTGGAGGAAATAAATGCTTTTTGAGGGATTCAGGGATTAAGAATACAAAGTCATTTCCGGAAACCAATGTCCTTAATGTAATTCCTGCAAGCAGTGCTGAGTGTGAATGTGGATTTAGTTTAATGAACACAATGATGACCCCTCTTTGATGCAGTCTCAAAATAGAGAACGTCTCCACTCATGTTTGTGAATTTGAATGGCCCTCCTTTGAACAAGTGGAAGCCAGACAACTATATTAGCTCCTGGTTACTGTAACACAGGGCAGCAAATGACAAGCTAACTTGACCCTGTAATCCAGCAGCAGCACAGCCAGGATACCAACAGGTAGCACTCTGGAAAATATTGGCTTACTAAGATTAATTGGCTCAGTGATCAGAGTGGCCAGTACTATTTTTTTTTTTATTATTGGTCAAACCCTGACTGCTAGTGTGATTTGTTTGTGGACAGTTGAATAGCTTTGTCAATAGTTTTGACAGTTGACATTTGGAATCCAATAAATGAAATAATGTACAATTATATATTAATTGTTGATTTCTTAGCCATAATGATTTGTACCCCACGCCAGCACACCAAAAAAGAAGCCCACACCAGTACACCAAATAAACAACAACAACAACAACAACGATAATATTAACTATACCTATAAGCCTCCAGTGCAAGTCGCAACATGCAGCCCACGGAGGCAGTCTAAATCAGACCTGCAGTCCCACGAGTGCTATGCAGGTCGCAGGTGGAGATCAGCACAGAGGTTTGAAATCATCTAGTTCAAAAACAGTAGTGTGGAATTTTTTTTTAGCATATTTTATCATTTTGCAACAAAAGTACCACCTAGCGGCTGATTGGCACCAAATTTTGCACAGGGCGTCAGTGTGCCAAGGGAAACTACTGGCCCAACTTTCATGTTAATCGAAAAGAGCTACGTGGAGTTATGACATCACTTCCTGTTTTGACTGCAACCCACAGGAAGTTTTTGCTTTATAACTTGAAATTATTTTAATAACTTTTGTACATGAACGTCCATAGAATCTATGTGCACAGTTTCGTGCAGATCAGACTCACAGCTTAGGAGGAGTTCGAAAAAGTAGGTTTGCATATTTCATGATTTTGCAATAACACTGCCACCTAGAGGCCATTTGGCACAACTTTAATCAATCATTACCAAATTTTAGGCATCATTTACGAGAACTTTTTGCATTTGTAGCGCCACCTAGTGGCTGATTGCTACCAAATTGCAATTTGCACAGAGCCTCAGTGGGGCATGGGAAAGTACTGGCCCAAGTTTCTTGTGGAGATGTGACATCACTTCCGGTTTCACTGCAACCTACAAGAAGTTGTTCCTTTATAACTTGCGCATTTTTTATAGTATCAGAATTATTGTGTTTGATCATGAGGGTCCATAGATTCCATGTGCAAAATTTCATGCAGATTGGATTTACAGTCTAGGAGTAGGTAGGTTTTGCATATTTTGAAATTTTGCGGGAAAAAAGTATGGGCGGAAATATCACGAGATGCTGCTCAATTCAGGGAATGTGTGCATGTAAGGTTATCGAATGTGCAACGTACTATGTGGGAGTTACTGGCCAAAACATGTTTACCTTGATTATAGCGCCACCTGCTGGTGGATATGCCATTTTTGATGTCTGAGGTGTATGCACCAGTCTATAACTCTCCTGTGAATTTCACTTGCATTGCACTTATGGTGTGTGCTGCAGTACCACTTTTACCAACGGAAAAAAAAATCTGAGCGATTTCAACAAGGTTCTCAGCACTGCTGATACTGGGCACCACGATGCGTTGCTTATTTTTGCTTATTTATACAGTTATTGAGTGCTGTGCCAGAACAGGTCCACCTGTGACTGAAGTTGATCTGGAGCAGAGAGGGTGTGTAAACTGTAAACTCTCATGGTTGAACTCATCATTTATGCATTGCTGTTGGTGTAAAAAAGGAAAATGACAACAGATGTACGCAGCAATATGTTTAGGCTTTGGAGAGGGGAACAGAAATCCAATTTAAGTGTGTATACCGGAGATGCATTTTAACACCAGGTGTATATGTAATCCAGCTATATCAGAGCAGAGACACGCGCCAGATATGAGACACATCCTGGTGCCAGCTGGAGAGGAGGCCAGAGTTGGAGAAAGAGGGGATATCGAGGGATCATATCCATCCTTTTCCTTTTGTTACTCCACCGCTGATCCATTTGCTGCTTTAGTCAGAGAACTGGCTGCCACATCCACAGGGAGGGAAGGGAGCAGAGAGTGAGACAAGGCTCCTGGAGAATAGGAAGAGCTCCACCTAGTGGCGGGAAATGTCTGTAATTAATGCAAATACACACAGTGCGAGAGAGAGAGAGAAAAAGAGGTTGACCACACACTCTTGCTATATATACAAACAAGTGAAATACAAAGACTCCTTTTAATGCATAATTGAATAAGTTGGTGTGTTTATGAAAGAGCGGCCTTTGCTTGCAACACACCTATATATACACACAGAGGCTAAATAACATGTCCAAACAATTTTTTCTAACGCCCTTTTTTTCCCTTTCTCTTTGTGCTTTTTAATAGTAACCAATTGCTCATCAGGCCGGGGTCAGCCCCTGCTTTTTACACAAACACATTCCGCACACACACACACACACACACACACTCTCATATCACCCTCATGCACAACAATATAGGTGTCAGGCGGGTTTGCTTTGCCTGATGACAAACATGTCTTTATTAATATGGGAGGCAACTTTGTTAGCAGATTCATTCATCGGCTGTGGCGGCATCGTTTGTGTGTCTCTGGCAGGGAGAAGTGTTTGTTTGGCAATTTATCAGGTGCTGTTCATGCAGCGCTGCGTGCAGAAATGTATGCTCCGGAGCTATAGTTTGCTAAGTCGGTGTTACTGTATCTTCTTATAAGGGGGCTTCTTGGCAAGTGTGACACTGTGACTCAGGTCAGCGATACTTATGTTGGCGTACACACATACACACAGAGTTTAAATTAGATCAGTCACGCTGTTCCTCAGCTACTGCTGATGTACAGTGGCCAACAGCAGCTCAGAGCTCTGAGTATGTGTGACTGGGAGAATACGGAACAGGGTGTATGTGGAAAAGAGCATATATGTGTATGTACTGAACCTGCCCTTCAGGGGTCAGTTCACCCACCTTACAAAAAACAAACACCTATGTGCTTACCTCTAGTGGTATCTAGCCATGCAGATAGTTTTGGTTTTAGATGTGAGAACAGGTTTGAGATTTCTGCCCCCACCCCAATACAAAACAGTTTTCTTAAGGGCTATTTCTTCCAATGGTCCAATTATACCTGTTCTCAGGAAGTCTGTGAGTTTTTCAGATTAACTGATCCGGCTGTATTAACATGATATGGGTCCTGACAGATAAAACAAGCTGTGGCCCCCCGCCAATCTGCTTGTCAGACTGAAAAACAGCGTCTGAAATACACACACACACACATTTCTGACATCAGAATCTGGGGACTGACAAATTTTGGACACCCACATTATGCAGCGATTGGCCAGGTGTGTGGAGATAGAAAGGGTTTGAACTTCTCTCTCATGCTGTCTTTTTTTATTCTTCACATAACTACTTCCATCTCTTTTCGTGTGTTTAACCGAGTGCAACACCATGAATGTCTTTGAGGAGACTACAAAGACACGCAAAAGACATTGCCTTTCAGTGTGGTCATTTGGAAAATGTATAAATGCCTTTGCCTTTGTACAAACTAGTTAGTTTTAAGCATACTGAACCCCTAAGCTGAGACTGTCCTCACAAGAAAAACAACAGCATCAATTGTTTCAGCAAATTTCCAAAAACAACATATGTTTATGTTCAAGTAACAAAGCCCTGTACCGCAGGAATTTTGACGCTCCATTGGGAGCAAAGGAGGAAGTAGTGCTCATGGTGGGATTTGTAGGGTCTCTGTAATTAATATTAAAAAGAGTACGGTCGAGACCTGCTCTATAGGAAAAGTGCAATGAGATAACTTCTGTTATGAATTGGCGCTATATAAATTGAGTTTATGTTGTAGAGCCGACCCCACAGAGATAGGGGGTCAGGGTGGAGGGATGGGTCAACTAACATTGAACTTTGCTATGGGAGACCACTGTTCATTCCCAGTCAACTTTGAACCATGACCACGGCCTTTCCCTAACCTTAACCAAGCGGTTATTTTTGTAACCATGAGAAGGTCTCCCTAACCATAATGAAGCAGTAACCCAAACCAGGATCTTTCCATAACCCTAACCAAGTATATTTTGTGCCTGAACCATAGAGGTACAAGCTTAAAAAATGGTTATTCATTTCATTTGTTACGGTTTTGGAAGGCACTGCCAAGCGGAACTGTAGAGAGAAATGGAACGATTGGCCTCTACCCACACCTGCCTCACTGGTGTTGTTGGATAAGGAGGCAAAACATGAGTGAGAAATTAATAAATTATAGCACAATCATGCTCTTGTTATGGAATATGGAAACGTTTTTATGATATTTTTAAATCTTTTTATTTTATCTTTTTGTAGCCTGGCGAAATTAAACCAGCACAGGACAGAAATATCCTTTTAGGGCCTTTATTTGGAACAGGTAAATTTGGTGTTCAGTTCTGATAAAAAATAATGATAATAAAAGCTTTAAACAAAACACGCAGAAGATTCTCTGCTGTATATGCGTTTCTTGTAAATTAACAAAATCAGTACCAGCTGAGGTCTCTCCTCACTACACTGTAACACCTATCTAGTGTGCTTAAGGTGTAACACCTTGATAACCATTAATTACTGGTGTCAAAACACCCACTACAAAAGCATCTGGTACAAAAGAGGGTAAAAATAACTATAGTGGCTCATCTCTATAACACAAATAGTATGTATTCAGATTCAACACATTCATTATAACATTACCAGACATGTAAATGTAAGATTGTGAACTGTGAATTTGTGGGCTAACTTGTGCATTTATCAAGAAGCACAAACAAAGTGGTAGCATAACACTACATCAGTTACATCAGGTTCTTCTCAAAACTGTTCTCTAGACACTCTGAGTGTCTCTCAGTCTGAATATCTGTCAACATCCAACAAATACAGACACATTAGGTTTTACTTTTATATGTTTATCACTTGAAAATTTGTGCCAATAGTCACAAAACAGCCCATAGTACCCAGAAAAATTGCATGTCCACGTCGCAGTAAATTTGAGATGGCTTCCCCCTTCGGGGTCTCTCTCTAAGCCGGTTCCCAATATCCTCTCGCAGGGGCACCCAAATTGAGACAGTTAATTATTATTACTGTTGATGTTTAACTGGCTATTGCAGGATGCCACTCACAAGGCTAATGTGTCCTTCAAGGCGTATTTTCTCTGTAATTCAAGGCTTATTTTTTTAAGCACACCTCACACACACACACACACACACACACACACACACACACACACACACACAGTGAGAAACCACATTCTGTACATCTAAGGTACAGCCCCCCCCCACCACCACCACCACCACCACCACCACCACACACACACCCAAACAGTGATATGAGGCTAATCTGGTGCCCAGTGTGTCCACAGATGGTAGCCAGTAACCCAGGAAGGTGTTTACTGCCATATACTGGGAGATTACACTGGTTTATTGAGCCCAACACACACACACACTTACATTACCCATTGTGCTGCCTCACCGCTGCTCACACACACACACATGCTCACAAACACTCTGGTGCATCAAAGCAAATACATACTGGACATATATTGACTACAATTACTGACACACATGCTCATGTGTGTCTACGCGCTCACACACACGTCATTACAAAAAATGTGTTCCACAAAACAATCAAGAAAACAAAAATGCTCGCACTCAGAATGGACACAGCAGCTATTGTTCAGCTGATGGTCTGTCATCAAACCACTGCCAGCCCTTGTCATCAGCGTGTATCTTTGTGTGTGTGTATTTGTGGACAGCACACCTCCCACTGTGGCTATAAGCTTTCTGTCACACTACAGTGCTGCTACATTTACTCCACACACACACACACACACACACACATCACATACCCACACCCACATAAATGCATTTATACACAAAACAGCTACTGTTGCAGATATAATCCAAGTGAAAAACATCTTCTAGTATAGCTGGGATGAAAACAGGAGCATATTGTCTTGACAACAAAAAGCAGTCGTGTTGCTTAGTCAGAGGGGGACACCAAAGTGAAATGATCCACGCCACAGTAACATGTTTACTGTAATGCATGAGGTACAATGTACGCTAACCGGGTTCTTCTAAACTATTTACAGCATGAAGTGTCAACTATAACCAAGTTATTACAATAACTTAGTTAAGAGGTATTCCAGTGTCTAGAGATGTAGTTCCACTCCTCTGTGGAATTAATGCAGCACATTCTTCACCTTGGGAGCACATATATTGTGGGTGACTGTGGCTTAGTGGTAGAGCAGGTCGTCCACCAATCGGAAGGTTCGATCCCAGCCTACATGTCGAAGTGTCTTTGGGCAAGACACTGAACCCCAAATTCCTCCTGAGCGTGGAATAGCTGAGAAAGTGAACAATTTTTATCACAGTATCCTGATTTAATTTATTAACATATTCTTTCATTATGTAAGATGCCACATTGCTGTGGTTAGCACTGTCATCTCTGTTTGCATGTTCTTTCCACTGGGATTTCCTCTGGGTTCTCCAGTTACTCTAAATTGCCTGTAGGTATGAATAGACCCTCTTCACAGCAGACATTTTGATTTGTCAAAGCTGTAAAGGACAGGTGGAATTAATAACATTAATGATGGCTGCATTCCATTTAGGTGAACCAGTTGCAGGGTTCTGGTATTGTGCATGCGCTGGGGCACTTGGAATGGAGCTATTGACAAGTCAAAATGTCTGCTGTGATAAGGGTGCGTGAATGAATGGTTGTCTGTCTATATGTGTAAAGAGCCCTGTGAGTGACTGGTGACCTGTTCAGATATATCTCACCCCACAATACACTTATCCTAACACTGCTTCTGAGTGGTTCTCAGAACAAGGTGTATCCCAGACTCATCACAGTCAACTGTGCAACACCAGTCCAGTTGTTGGTGGTAATGAGTCTCTAAACTGGCTTTAGAACCGACAACAATCAGCAGACATGAGGAGGGCATGGTATTAAATTCCACTTTATCAATTACTTTGAGATATATGTTCCTTCCCTAAACATTTTAGCAGACAGAAACCAGTCAAACTTATTTCATGTTCTGTCTCTTTTATGTACAGTAAACCCAGATGCTTTTAGTGAATTATTAGCTTTCCTATTAATTCTATCACTCCTTCCATCCCTGAATGTGCGTTTGTTTTTACATTAATCTGATTGCAGCTGGAATACTGTATGTTTGGTCCTACTTATTTTTTCTTTATGTGGAAATTAAATAAAACCAACAAAACATCTGAGCTCTGATAAATTTCCACACACATGCACTGGAGCACTGTTGGCAGTTACTGGAAATACTTACATGTAGAGTTTTCACCGCAGTATACTGTAGATGCCTCTTAAATAGCAAAAACTGAGTTGATACACTTTAAGGTAATTGGCATTGCACCTGGCAAGGTGTCACGCCCTTTCACCTTTCAGCCAACCACATGTCCCTGCCTTGCTTAAGCTAGCAAGTTCAGCAACTGCTACCAAATTGAGCCAGCTTGAGTTAGCTCCCGTTAGCTAGTAATAGAAGTATGAATAAATATCAATAAATAGGGAATATTAAACTGAAAACAGAGTATATTGCACAGGAGTATTAAACCGAGAATATTGCACAATTATTTCAAGTATTGCTGTGATGTTAATGATCAATGTCCAGTTTAATGAGTTTAATGGCGACAGGCAGGAATGACTTCCTGTGGCGCTCTGTGGTGCTTTTTGGGGGGATGAGTCTTCCGCTGAAGGTACTCCTTTGTTTGACCAGCACGTCATGGAGTGGGTGGGAGACACTGTCCAAGATGGCATGTAGTTTGGCCAGCATCCTCCTCTCTGACACCACCGCCAGAGAGTCCAGCTCCACCCTCACAATGTCACCGGCCTTACGGATCAGTTTGTTGAGTCTGTTGGCGTCCGCTACCTTCAACCTGCTGCCCCAGCATGCAACAGCATACAGGATAGCACTGGCCACCACAGACTCATAAAACATCCTCAGCATTGTCTGGCAGATGTTGAAGGATCTCAGCCTTCAACAAATACAGGCGGCTCTGGCCCTTCCTGTAAAGAGCTTGAGTGTTCTTAGCCCAGTCCAGTTTATTGTCCATATGCAGTCCAAGGTACCTGTAATCCTCTACAATGTCCACACTGACCCCTAATCATAGTTTGAAGCGTATGGCCACTGACCAAGCTGCCGTATTTGACGAGTTGGGAGTGAGGACATTTTGATTTATTTACAGCAGCACCTAGATAGTTGATTCAGAATAACATTGACATTGTTGTTGCTCTAGGTAACAGGTGCCAACTGGCTAAATCTGGTAGCAGTTGTTGAGCTTGCTAGCTTAAGAGGCATGGGACATGTGATTGGTTACAAGGTAAGAGGGTGGTGACCACTGTCGTGAAAAATGCCATTATGAAATAAGCAGACATTTGACAAAAGCCATTTTGAAATAAAAATGTCTTCAATTGAATAAAAATGAAGTCCTATAAAACTAAAATAAAATATAATAAAAAAGTTTATTATGAAAATAATAAGGATAAAATAACATTTATAATAATGAGTTTTAATAATTTCTTAAGCAATTTCAGGAATTATTGTTTCATTTATATATTATTTTATTTATTTATTTCTAAATTATTTAATAATATAATATTGAACACTTTGGAGCACCATATACACGAGACACCTTTTATTATTAACATTTAACGGACACCAGAATTTTTCCTTAACGGTAACCAAAGTTTTTTGTTGCCTAACCCTAACCACAGTCAGAACTCTGAATGTGAACCCAGGACTCTGTCGCAGTACACGGAGAATTTGGACCCAAAAGCATGACGGACAGAGAGAGGGATAGAGTGATTGGCTTCAGTTTGTTGTGAATACAGAGAGACACCAGGTGTGTACAGGGAAATGTCGGGAGCCGGGGACTAGGCGATGACGGGTGAGAGCAAGGACAGCAGGCTGAGATGGAGTGGCAGAGAATCTGTGGTAATTGGATGCTGGGGGAGCCTGTGAAGAGTTGGAGGCCGGTGTCGGTAGACAAGGTGAGCCTGGACACAGGAATTCAGAAAGTTAGTCAGGGGTTCAGAACAACAAGCAAGAGAATCTTTCATAGATCACGAGTCAGAGGCCAAGGCGTAATACCACGTAGGTAAACGGACGATCTGGCGAAGACTGGAGAGAAGAGCCAGGTATAGATACTGCCAGGTGTTGATGAGTGGATGGAGAGCAGGTGAGTAGCAGGTGCGTCAGTTCCTGATTGGAGGTTCCTCGGAGCCGCGCACGGCAAGCACACACACACATACACACACAAACACAGACAGGAGGAGGAGAACCAACAGGGGACAAACAGACAGAGACACTAGGAATGGTACGCTGTACCATGACAGACTCTGGTGCAAGCAGCAATCTGAAAAATGAAGGCAACGCGGAAGTGCCAAAAACTGCAGTTCATGGCCACTTGAGGTTAGCTCCAAAAGCGAGTCAATCTCTATTAACCCACATGTTAAAATGCCAAACTTTACAGTAGAAATGAACATGTTCATTCAAAACAACAAAAATCGGTTTTGGTCTCTATAGCTAATTTCCTAAGTTATGCATAATTAAGGACGTGGACGCTTTGAGTGACAGGTGGTTGCCCTCTCAGGTGGCCAGCCGCCAGGTGGCTCAGCAACCAGGCTTCATTCGGCTCGCCTTAGTTCCACCTCTTTGCCCATTTTTAGATTAGCCAGAGTCAGGCGCTGCGAAGAATGCAATGGCATGAGCCACCGGTAGCCACCCACATTGAGCTTCACAACAGCTCTTCAGAAACCTATGGTTGACGTCACGGACACTACGTTCATGTTTTATACAGTCTATACTCTTTGTCACAGTCATGCGCTTTGTACGTCCATCCTATCCACCCAATCTTTCCCTAGTGATTTCGGTACTGTTCATTAATGTAGCGCTTCATTCTCTCCAAAAAAACTTGTAATCACTCCATGCAGTGATTACATTTGTCACCACAACATAAAAGGGAAATCAATTTAGTAATATATAAATGTCATTTGAGGAGACAGGGTTGGTTAATGCTATTTTTTATATTCCTGTTGGGTTATTTGCCCAAACTAAAATATGGTTATTTTGACTCTCAAGTGCACAAAACAACATGTATATGATCTTCAAAACTGTAAAGAATTCACATATTATCAACAATCAGCAACAAATAGTTTCATGTAAATTTAAAAAGAGCTGGAGTAGATTATAACAGCTCTGAAACCATATTTTAGTTTGGGTAAATAAGCCAACAATAATGTAAAAACTGGATCCAAACAGTCCTTTGTTGTGGGTGGTTGCCACTGATCACCTGCTGCAGCATTTCCCAAAAAGGAGAAGATATGATTGTCTTGCCATTGGTTAGATTGCAGCATATAGGATGAGGAATTTAGTTTAGTGATGTTACTATACAGACGTTCTGTGCAGATATCATCTCCAGCTGCCACCAAAGAAGAAAGGACAGAATAAGTGCATCCAAAATCCCTGAGATAGTGTTTCAGCATGTCAAGATGAATTGCTTTAATCAGTCAGCTGCTTGTTGTCATCCTGTTGTCTGTCGTTGGGACAATCAATGCAAAACTGATAATGGGAGCATACACACCCATGATACATATTCATATATGAACGACACTGCATTAAATCTCATATTCTGCGTGAACAGAAACACTGACACTGTGTGTGTGTTGTGAGAAAAAGGGCTGAACTGCATTAAAAGCTCTATTATGATCTCTCTCTCTCTCTCTCTCTCTCTCTAACAGTCTTTCATGCAGGCATTCAGATCATACATTTCATTTTTGTTCATTCAGCTGTTTTTTAAGTACTTTCTCAAACTTCAAGCAAGGTGTACATGTTTTCAGTGCCATGACTTCTCCTGAAAGACGATATTTTTACATTACCTTTTATTTCTTAAACATGCACATTCCTCTCGAGTTATTTAAAAAACCTTTGAATACTTTCAGGTAGTAATCAAGGCCGTTGCTGTTTGATTTTAGAAATACTGAGGTCATGAGTGGGCGTCCCCCCAAACAATACTTATGTTTTCTTTTTCTAGATCTTTCTGTAGCTGTCTGACCAACATCTGCAAGGTATTGTACTGTAATTCTTCACTGCTGTGAGTAGCTCCTCTGTTTTCTTTGTGCATTGAATCATGGGTCTAGATTGCATATCAATGGGCTTGTTTGAGATGAGCCAGGCGTGTGCAGAATCGATCATTGGCAATCACCACACAATGCATGTGAGTTGAATTTCTGTCCATGTTGTGACATCATGCTGACATCAGCAACAATAATCTCACAAGATCAAGGCTGCAGTTTTTAGAGCCAGAGGCATCCTGCAGCCACTCAATACCGTACCTTACCACATTTAATTATTTGAAGTATATGAAACTAAATTTAGCTACAGCAGTATCAGATACACATCTAGAGTAGGAGTTTTTCCAGTAGTCCAGTTAAAGGAGTTCAAAAGTTGTTAAATAATGGTCTGATAAAGAAGGATTCTGTGGAAAGACTATTAAATGTTCAATTTCAATGCCATATACCAGAACAAGGCCGAGGGTGTGGTTAAAACAGTGAGTGGCTTCATGTACACTCTGGCAAAAGCCAATCAAATCCAATAATGAGATAAACTCAGTACTAAGGTTATCATTTTCAACGTCCACATGAATCTTGAAATCACCTACAATAATTACTTTATCTGTTTTATGGACTAAACTTGATAAAAACTCTGAGAATTCAGATAAAAATTCAGAATAAGGACCAGGAGCATGGTACACTATAACAAATAGAATCGGTTGCCGTGTTTTCCAGGTTGGGTGTGAAAGACTAAGAACAAGGCTTTCGAATGAGTTATATTATTATATTTAGTTTAGTTTTAGGGTTGATTAATAGGCTTAAGTCAAAGATGGCTGCAACTGCACCCCCTCGGCCGGTGCCTCAAGAAATGTGAGTATTAATATGACTGGGCGGAGTGGATTCATTTAGGCTAACATTTAGGGATTTGTTGGGTCTCTGTAAATAATATTCTAAAGAGTACGGTCTAGACCTGCTCTATAGGAAAAGTGCAATGAGATCACTTCTGTTATGAATTGGCGCTATATAAATAAAATTGAATTGAATTGAATATTCTTCATGACCCAGACAGGTTCCAGAAAGTCTGCCAATTATCTACAAAGCCCACATCGTTTGCTGGACACCACCTCGACAGCCAGCGGCGGAATGAAGACGTGCGGCTAAACATGTCATCACTGGTCAGGTTTGGCAGGGGCCCAGAGAAAACTACAGGTCCGACGTTGTCTTTGCATATGTACACACTGACTCAACATTAACTTTAGTGACCTCCGATTGGCATAATCCGGAGTCGTTTCCACCGACGTGAATAACAATCTTACTGTATTTACATTTATCCTTAGCCAGCAGTTTTAAATAAGATTCAACGTCGCCCGCTCTGGCCCCAGGAATACATTTGACTATTGTCGCTGGTGTCGCTAACTTCACGCTTCTCAAAATGGAGCTGCCAATAATCAGAGTTAGTTTCTCAGCGGGTGTGTTGCTGAGTGGAGAGGACTTGCTGCTCTTGCTGGACTCTGCTAAGGGCTATGCTTCCTTCAGACAGTCACCCAGTCTCCCTGGTTTCCTGGCTGCTCGGGAGCTGCCGGAGGACGTCTAAAAGGAGCTACCTCTATTGGGCTCTTTAAGATATGATTGGGGCTACTGGGGGCTGGCTAACTACAGCAGCTAATGATTGAGTTCCCATGGTGCGGAACCGTGTTTCCAGTTCACTAAGCCTCGCCTCCAATGCTACAAATAAACTACATTTTTTACATGTACCATTATCATTAAAGGAGGCAGAGGAATAGCTAAACATTTGAAACACTGAGCAGGAGAGTGAGAGGGAGAGAGAAGGCATTACTAGCTGCTAAGCTAAAGAACGGAAATTGAAAAACTGAATAGCGTGTAAACTGTGGGATTAGTGAGAAAGTTGTTAAAAGGAGATAGCTATGAGTGCTTGAGCAGAACTAGTGTACGTTTAAATGTATAGCAGATAGTTAATTTTGTTTGATTCTTCATTATAGTGACTGTGATGAGCTAGAGCAGAAAAATGCCAAAACGCTATTAGTAGTATGTCAGGATATTGACTATGAATTCATGTTTTGAATTTCTCTATTTCAGGATGTGAAGGACTTTAAGGTGGACAGGACATTTACATGAAATATCTATGTAAAATAATTTGATTAATGTGAAGGTAGCCTAAAGAGTAGCCTGAACACTGTCATGGTTGACATTATATATTGATATACAGTAGGCTATGGTATATCAATATATACCCTATCTAACAGAATATCATTGAAACAACATTTATTGTTAAGTAAAACTTGAACAGATCCAATAAATAACATATAATTCCTTCGTGCATTGCATTGTGGAAGAATGGTTTACATCAACAGCAAACTCAACCGTCAAGTGTTTACTGATGTCTTTAAGCAGTTTTGTTGTTTTTCCAGTGTGTCCGACCAAAAAGTTCACTTGTCCCGGACAAGTTATAACGTTAATTGTCAATCCCTGCATGTTTCACTCACAAGCTTTGAAACTAGCGAACTGACGTTAGCTAACACATCAACCCAGCCTGGAAGTTTATTTATTACCGCAAACTTTTTCGTGAAAACTTGCTAGCAAATTTGCCACAAGTTGACACAGCCGACTGCTCACTAACATTGAATTAATGTTATCAAATTTATATGCTTAGTTAACATTGGGACTTATATTTAGCGACTTCAAGTGTCACTTCAGGTTGGTTGTATTCTTCCTGCCTAATTTGTAGCTACAGGGTGTCTCTCCGTCTCTTGTTAATACAATGCATTGTGTTTTCCTTTATGCCGAATTATAAATAAAGTGTGTCCATAGATCTATTCTTTTATTTCGATGTTGTCATTAACTCTCTGTCTGTTTGGGACAGCATCTGCACACGTCACATCAACCTGCACCACACATCTATCAATGACAGGGATGCATTGTTTATATTTTGACAGACAGATTAGATGCACAATTGAGGGAAAATATCATGCATTTTGTGAATGTCCGATAGCCTAACACTAACATTTTATTCCCATCTCGTCTCGTCAACCAAAACAAAACATACCTTTCGTAGTTTTTATCATCAAAGATCTTTTTTAGCTCGTCAACGTCTCGTCTTCGTCATAGAAAAAAGGTAATTGACGAACATTTTTCGTCATAGTTTTCGTTAACGACATTAACACTGCACAATAGGAGGGTTAAGTACTCCAAAATTATAAAGGAACAATGTAGTTTGCCTGTTTTTGGTAATAAGGTCATTTTGAAATAAAATCACATCAGATTTATTAAGTGATGGAGAAGTCATCACTTCATCTTCCCTGAAACGTCCAGACGTCTACTCTTTTTTATGGTCATATTGCACCCTGTTATAGTAATAGAATAGGTACCCAGTAGCCCTAGTTAAATGATAACTACAGTATAAATTATCTCTAAATTACTCACAAACTTCCAGATTAATGCCCAGTAGGTCATACACACCCTGTAATAACAGAATAGGTATCCAGTAGTTAAAAAATAAATACAGTGTAAGTTCTTTGTAAGATCCCAAATTGTTACCCCCTTATTCCATAATTTCACATCTTGTTCATCAGTACCTAGATATATCTATTGGTTCATACTGTACTGGTACACCGTTCCCAATAGATTACACCGTAACGCCATAGAAATTCCGCTTTATGTTGCAGGCTGTAATCTAAAGCGTTACCGTTGCATTTTACTGCTGTAGATGTTTAAGGTTGAGCTAATTTTAACTACTTTATATACTTTCGGGAAGTTTAATCTACAGCAATGCATCATATTCTATAAGATCATCAGATGTTTGTAGCATCGCTGCAAACATCTGATGGTCGAGGTCATGTCCATATATCGTACAATAAGTCGATAACGTAATCATCACAACAGGCCTAGGCCTCATCGCTGGACATCGCAGCTCTCCAGCCTGCTCCCGGCGCATAACTCCATCCAGATCCCTTCATGGCAAGAGCTTGTATTTGCTTGAGTATTCTATTTTATGCTACTTTGTGAGTCTGCTCACTGCATTCGGAGAGGAATATTGTATTTTCCCCACTAAATGTATTTGTTTGAAACCAGTACTAGTTACTTTGCAGATTCAGATTAATAATACAAATATTATCAACAAATAAAACATGATATATAATTATAAATTGATCAGCCAAGCAGTATGTGAGGTGGTTAGAATCTGCTCCACCTTTACCTGCTGCAACATTTAAGTGATGAGCACATCAATGCATCTATAATTCTTAAATTATACACTTCTGTATACGTTTCAATTTTACTGATTTAGGTCATAGAATTTAAACGAGTAATCCAGACCTATGAAGTGTGGAATAACATTTATTTGTCAAATTTATTGATTAAGCAATGGAAGTATTTATGCCAGCACATAGGGGCTTGCCTTCATTCAAGGCATTCATTTATTTGAGAATGGGTAGTCAAGACACATGCCTAGAACCCCTAGGTATCTCCCTCGAGTCCTCCTATGGAGGGTTCCTCCCAGCTATCGGTGTCATAACAAAGTCCTCTCCTCTGCTGTAAACATCATAATCAGTCATCAACCAGTCAAGGTCATTCAAGCTAGTCATGTTCATTTGACCTCATTCAGGAGTTCTGAGTCAAATCAAACTATGAATTAGAAATTGTTTGTCCAGTCAACACAAGACTTGCAGGATATGTCCACAAAAGAACCTGAAACATACACTGAAACGGCAAAAAATGTGTTCACACGGATCAGACTATGAATCAGAAAGTGTTTGTTTTCTTCATTCTATTTGTGAAAATGTGAAAAGGGGAGATTTCACAGTCCACATTTGACCAGGTCCAGATCAAAAGTTTTAAACTTCTAACGGTTTGTGTTGGCTTGAACCCCAGAATTGCTGCTTGCGGCTACATTTTCATCTAAGCTTTATTTGTTGTAAATTGCGCTGTGCATTATTGTGGAAAGTAACGGACTGCCGTGTCCTGTTTCTGCTGTGTTTTCCATTGTGTATCGATACAACTCTGCTGGACCGTTTAACTGTGTTAGTTTTGTAGCCACTGTGGAAGCTAATAACTGTACTTTATCAGACCAAAGTCCAGTAACTAGGGTGTTGAATGAAAGTTTGCCACTCAGTTCCTGTGTCAAAAAGGGACAGCTATTGTGCTTTGCCATGGCATCTGAGATTTCTTTTGCCTTACTCTGGGTTTCTTTCTCTTTCCTCTCCACTATCCCACACACCTTTACACATACACACGTCTCAAATGACCCAGATAGCGTGGTAGCATAACTATCTATGCTCCACGCCATCTTGAGGACAAATAGAGCGTTTCCTCCATTCTGGCTCCGTCCTTTGAGTTTCGTGGGTCTGTCTGCCATTTTGGATCTGTGCATGACGACCACCCACGTGGTCACGTCCACTGCCCACACACACACACACCCATGCCTCTACATACACACACCTTACTGTACATGCTTGCTGTTTGTATGCTTATTGTGTTTAGAATAGACATAGTGGTTGTTGGCTGAAGTTATTGATTATTAATCAGTGCTAAGGTTAAATAAACTCTATTGTACCTTTTAAAGAGCAGTTGCTTGTCCATCATTATTAATGTAAGATAGTACTTTTTAAAGCATTTTTAAGTGGACAGCCACCTTTGAGACTGTTTTTCACGTTTGGTTATTGGTCCCTGATCCCAGGGTGGTGCCCCGTAATTATTAATCAATATTAATAATTTTGATAATATTACTAATTTCTTAATATTCATAATTATTGTTGATATTTTGCTAATAACCAAACCTCCCCTACCTGAATCACAACACCGGTGATGGAATAACAGATGAATCATTACATGTATTACTTTCTTGTATCCTGGTCATAATTTCATTCTACTCTTTTCCGGCATTATTCCCGTTTCCGTGTCACAATTAATAACTTCATGTCATCCTTCTCCCATATCAAGTACGGTGTGCCTCAAGGTTCAAATCTGGGACCAATACTGTTCTCCTTATACATGCTTCCCTTGGGTGATGTAATCCGCAGACATGGTATTTCTTTTCATTGTTATGCAGATGACACACAGTTGTACCTCCCTGTCAAGCTCACTGACCTTAGTACGCTGAGTTCTCTGCAGGACTGCCTGTCTGACATAAAAAATTGGATGTCAATAAATTTTCTATAGCTCAACTTAAATACAACTGAAATCCTTGTTATTGGGCCCCAACACATCACTAAACAAATACTGCCATCTTACTGGTAATCTGTCACAACATATCAAGCCTGTTGCAAGAAATCTTGGTGTTCTGTTTGATAGCAATTTATATTTTGAGCAACATATCACTAAGCTTGTCCAATCATGTTTTTATCACCTCAGAAATATTGCAAAAATCCTATTTTAAATCTTAGTGATGCAGAAACTGTACATGCTTTTATCTCCTCACGCCTTGATTATTGTAACAGCCTGTTCACTTGTCTTAATCAAAAATCTTTGAAACGACTGCAGACTGTACAAAACTCAGCTGCTCGGCTTTTAACCAGGACCAAGAAGTACGACCACATCACACCTGTTTTAGCCTCTTTACATTGGCTCCCTGTTTGTTTTAGGATTGATTTTAAGATCTTATTGATTACTTTTAAAGCTCTTCATGGCCTGGCCCCAGATTATCTTATTATATACTTTTTAATCCCTTATGAAGCTTTACGTAGTTTGAGATCTTCGGGCAGGGGTCTCCTGTCTGTTCCTGAGTCCAGGATGAAAATTAAGGGGGACAGAGCTTTTGTCATCAGGGCCCTGAGGCTCTAGAACAACTTGCCCAAAGAAATTAGGTCATCTGAGTCAGTGTCTTCGTTTAAGTCTCTTCTCAAAACACATTTTTATTGGAAAGCATATCCTGATCTTATCTGAGCTGTCTGTTGATGTTATTATTTTTATGTATTTTATCATTCACTGTGGTATTTTATTTCTCTCTCTGTGAAGCACTTTGTACTTTGTTTTGATAAGTGCTCTATAAATAAAGTTTTATTTATTATTTATTATCACAGCATGGTCTACGCGATCTCATTCATGGCACCATTTTATAATAAGTGTAATAATCATAATTTTCTTTTCAGCTATGCATTTTTCCACTACGGGACAAATCTGCTACGGCCTGGTAAGATAACGATTGAGTCACTCTGTGCTGGTTTGTTGTTCCATTCTTGTCATGTCTTTTCTCAGTTTTTTGGGGGATATCCTTTACTACTCACAGCTTCACTACCACCTTTTAACATATGATGACGTCACTATGGAGTGTAATCACCAAAGACTCTTCACATTTCTCATCTTTATTATGTCACGTCAATAAATATTTGTTTACTCACAATGAAGTCTCTCCTGATTGAAATGAAGCTCAACGTAAGTTCAACCAGGAAAACTATCTATATGCCTCATTAATTCACACCTCTCTGTCTCTCTCTTCCTGGTTCTCTTAATCAGCAGATGTGGGCGTCTACTACTACTACTCTTTCAGTTAACCAACCAGAATTTGCCAATCAGCCAATCATATTGCTGCTGTTAAACTTAAATCTGTTCTCCTCTCTGCTTGCTGTCATTTCAGTGCAGAATCATTGTGACCCTCCTCCACCCCATTCACCTCCAGCTGATCACATTTAGTGTCTGGGTTGAGCTCATCAGAAGTCCACTCCTCATCACATCCAGATCTTCAGCATCCGTCCACCACCATCAACAGTGTCTAGACTCCATCAGGGGTGGATATCCTATACTACTCACGGCTTCACTACCCCTTTAAAATATGATAACGTCACTAAGGAGTGTAATCACCAAAGACTCATTTTATTATGTCATGTCAATAAATATTTGTTCACTCACAATGAAGTCTCTTCTGATTGAACTGTCTTTATTGGTGAGACAAAGGCAATTTCCCTATCTTTGTGGGACAATAAAGTTTAGTTTTTTCTATTTTATTCTAATCTATTTTTAGTTAAATTTTTTATCTATTACCTTTTCATTTCATGAATTTGACCCTTGTGATAGAGAGTAATGTCCTCTGTTTGTTGATCCTTAGCAGGTGAGTGTGTGCTTTATTTTCCCTGCAGGACACATTGAGCTGTTTCTCTGACAGCTGCAGGGTGGTGATTTCTCCTCCAGAGGGCTCTATCTGGTTGTCTGCTCTCGCTCCTCTCTGGTTCCATGTCAGGGCTTGGTGCTACCAGTAGTAGTAGTAATGTGGTGGTAAGAGCTGGGTCCTGGAGTCATTGGTTTACAGTGCACATGGTGAACCTCTAGGTGTCACCCATTATCTAGCTGTTAATGCAACAGAAGAGGGAGGTGTCTCCATCAAATCTAAACCCCTCCATAAAACTCTCAACACCTCCGTATCTCTTCACAGCAGCTATTTCCATCTGCCTCCACAGCACATTTCTCCCATTAGCCACCACACATCCAAGTTTGATCCTTTTGTTTTGTGAATTCAAGTGGCTCTGATTTTGCTGACAGAATGTAGTGTCTCTGTGTTTTTCTGGGCTGAGACAACAATCCTGGCTGTATCAAGTCATTTAGTGTTTGTGGAAATGCGTCAAAGTTTTCTCATATAAGCAGGATCATGTCGCACAAATTGTAAACACTGACACAAACCCAAATTTGCTGATGTGAAGATGAAGACTTGTGATGGGTTTAGTGAAGGGTAAACCTGTCTGTACTGTTTATCCACAGTGTTTTCACAGACTTCTACAATCTTGTAAAGCTTTATGAGTTTATAGAGGGCATCACAATGTATGGTAACCTACTGACCAGATCATTTTCAGTAAACAAGAGTAGGGCTGCAGCTTATGACTATTTTCAATAATCTTATTTGTTCAGTTAATCGTTTAATTGTTTTGTCTATAAAATGTGAAAAAATGTTTAAAAAAGACTATAACAAGTTCAAAGATGGCATCTTCAAATGTCTTTTTTTGTCTGACCAATAGTCCAAAACCCAAACATATTCAGTTTACAATGACATAAAACAGAGAAAAGCAGCAAATCCTGTTATTTGAGAAGCCAGAACCAGAGAATGTTTCAATTTTTTCATTTCCTAATTTCGATATATTACTGAAATGATTAACTGATTCTCTAAATGGATGTCAATTAATATATGTTGATCGACTAATCAGTTAATTGCCTAAAGGTTTCAGTACTGAACAAGACAGTTTTGTCTTCATTGGTATTGCATTGAAATATTGGCTTGATATGAATTTTTGATGACTATTTACTGGGAAGCTTTTATATGGAATTTTTACCTGATATGTTGTATATTATTTCACCTCTTACTTCAATGAGATTGTAAGCAGTAGTTAACAAACCAGTCTCATCACAAAGTCAATTTAGAAGCTGTTCTGAGGCTTTTACTTGTAGAGAAGTCTTTAAAGTGCTCAGATAAAGTCAAATGTAAATTTGAACATCTCTAACTCCCTGACAGTAATGACAAGCAGTTGGGCAAACTTTATCTGTTAAGGAAGACCATATGATGCATACACAGCTTCTGAGTGGACCTTGTGGTAAGATTGTTTTGTCACCTACTTACACCGTATTTCCTTAATAGTACTTGGCTTTTGAAAAATAGAATTTTCTAAATGTTTTGCTTTTCTTTAAGGTTATGAAGATTCTTATAACCTTCATTCATTCTAGTTTGGATATAAGACTTGAACTGGTTCTCCAATCACCCAATTTGAATTTCTGTTCTTGATAACAATCACTTACTGTGCATTTTTCTTCAAGTATTTTCTATTCCCACAATTCTATGGATCTTTAAATCCATTGTTTGTACTTTAATTCCTTTCAGATTGGTTGTTGCAGCATGTGGCTCTAGTTTAAAGATGCTGTTGTTTCATGTTGTGAGTTTGATCCCTGATGAGAAAAGCCATTAAGACCCACTTCAACTCCTTTCAGTCCACAGCAGAGTGAAGTTTTGTGTGAGATGTGGGATTTACTTGTACAGTAGCTTGATATTGAATTGTAATCATACATGGAAGTACATGTTGTATTTTATTCGAGGTGAACAGTATTTATTCCCTCTCATGAAGTACATAAAATAATATAGAACCTCCCACTACCACAACAAAACTTATAACAACATATAAACCACAGACACCTGAAAAATGTTTATGTATTATTATTTTTATTTGTGTACCCCCTCACATACACAATAATCCACAAAGACAAGTGTCCATTAATTCATTAATATATTCATGTGTATATATCATAGTGACAAATAAAAAATAATCACAATAAAAAAGACAATTTAAATATATAGAATGTCGATCGCATGTCAAAGTCTTGATTTAACGCTTTTGTACTCAACATGCATTCAAAATATAAAAATAGACTTCTGATTAAGTTTATATACACTTTTTTTTATAAATATAAGTATACAAAGGTATTTTTAAAATACAAAGATAAATACAGTCACATAGTGTACATTGTGTACCAAACCATCAATAACAAACAATTTTTGGGATATTTAGCATTCACAAAACACAATTATTACATAGAAATGCAACTTTAACGACAATTGCAGGTCTTGTTTTTTGTCTTTGTTTTTATTTCAGTTTTTTTCTGTCCTTCTTTTGCCACAGTCCCTCACTTTTATTCAGTCAGTGAGTGGTGAATAAATAAAGAGCATAAGAAACAGAAAGTCTAGCTCTGTCGGACATCCTGTAAGAGTTTGTTGATCTCAGCCACCAGCTCGCTGGCGTCTACCAGCTCGTGACGGCTGTCGCTGCGTTTTCCCTGAAGGTGGCTGAGCACTGAGTCAAAATCGTCCTCCTCGTAGTTCTCTGGGATCTCCTCCATGGCCGGCAACCACTTGGAGGAGGGCCCGGGGAGTGGTACCGGCACTGGCACCGGGGCCGGAGAAGGCTGCACCAGAGTGGGGCTGACCAATGCCGTGAGCAGGGGGCTGCTGTGGGGTTTGGAGGTGTGGATGCTGTTCTGGGGGCTGTTTTTGGGTGCCTGTGAGCCCTTGTGGCTGCTGCTCTGGGAGCTGAGCTTGGTGCTGGGTTTCAGGGTGTGGTAGCTGCCAGCCTGGTGGTGGCCAGATGGGCCGATGCTGCTGCCTGGGTTCTGGAAGTGGGTGTTGGCTGCCCAGGCTGCCACGCCCTGCTGGTGGACGGAGGGGTTGGGCTTGCCAGGGAGATGGCCCCGTCTGCGATCTAAAGATCCAGTCATGGGGATGCCTACCCCACTCATACTAGTCCCCTTCTGGTTCTCGTTGACCTGGACGAACGAGTCAAGACCCTGGGGTAGCAACCGTTGGAACACACTGCTCATCTCTGACAGCAACGACGTGGTCCCACACAGGTCTTCATCTCCGGCCTCGCCCCGACTGCCCTCTCCCCCCTCCTCTTCTCCACCGTCCTCACTGCCCAGGTCCTTGCCAAAGGTGGAGAAGCTCTGGTTCCGGGCAGGGCCGGTGTCAGTGCAGGGCTGCAGGGTATTTTCTTGGGAGAGGTCGGTGGCTTGGCGGGCTTCTTCCCCAGGGATGTAGAGGTTATTGCGGTAGTCGGAGGAGGATGAGGCTGGGGAGGCCAGGGGGGGCATCCAGCACTGATCTGAGTGACCCAGGACACGACACTCCTCCGTGCATAGCCTCATAGCTGGGAAGAAAGACAGAAATACTCATAAGTAATCAGGAATGCTGAACTGCACATGTAGTCACTGTAGTCAGAAATGGATAGAGCTAGGAATCAAACCTCAATTCGTCTTTCCTACCAATTTTTTGGATTATATTATATATAATATTTAAGTTCTTTGCTTGTGTTTAGACCCAATTGATACTAGTATCAAAAAGTTGACAACTATACCCAGCCCTACTCATTGCTGTTGAAAAGAGAGCATAAAAGTAAGTATTTACACCTAGGGCTGCAACTAACACTTATATTCATTATTGATTTTTTTTGTCAATTAATCGTTTAGTCTATCAAAAGTCAAAACACCACAAGTTCCGAGAGCCAAAATCGACATCTTTGAAAGTCTTGTTGTGTCCAACCAACAGTCCAAAACCCAAAAGATATTCAATTACAATGATGTAATACAGAGAAAAGAACAAAATCATCACATTTGCCATTTTTGGTTGATTAACCGACTGAAACAATTAATCCATTATCAAAATAATTTTCTCCTGATCGCCTAATTGTTTCAGCTGTATTTACACTATATTAATTAGGAAATTAGGCTGTACTGAGGTTGGTTCAGCAGTTGCATATGTATTGTATGTGCTAAGCAGGT
This sequence comes from Siniperca scherzeri, assembly GCA_027580175.1. Taxonomy (NCBI): domain Eukaryota; kingdom Metazoa; phylum Chordata; class Actinopteri; order Centrarchiformes; family Sinipercidae; genus Siniperca; species Siniperca scherzeri. The sequence goes on from CM050860.1 coordinate 30,363,844, forward strand.
GAATGTTTGTATGTGAGTGTACAAGTAAAGGATGTGACAACTTGTGAAAAGGAACTGTTAGTAGGCATTGCTTCGACTTAAATGGTCATAAAACCCCAAAAGGTGGGAACCAATAGACTCTTGTCGCTGTGCACTGAAAACCATGGATCTCCATATTTGGTGATTTTAAAGGTTTTTGACGAACAAAAGGATTATTTCTACTTTTGTGCTGAGAAAATTATCCTTAGGCTAACAAACCCTTTAATGATCTTAAAAGTGCATTGTCAAAGTTTAAAACAAGGCTGTTTTTCTTTAAAAGTTGACATTTTGAACATACATTACTTAGTTATCATGCACATTATATCTAATAGAGTGATCACATACACCATAGTGTTTATATTAGATGTATCTTGATGTATCTTGCAGATAATACTAAAATAGATCAAAAGAGATTATTTTATGTGTATGTAACGAAACAACCATAAATTTTATCACAAAATCAAAGAGCTTTAAAGATGATTCCTGTGAGTTTTCCATCCAGCTAATATTTGCCTGCCTCTCCTCAGGTTTTTTTGCTACACCGTCTCTGGAAACATGGTGGAAATCTGCCCTAATTAATCTGAAAGGCTCTCTGCAGGAGCACTGCCTGCTACTGTACCTTCAAATGTATTTACCATGGAGAGACCATTCAGCAAGGCTGATCAATGCCTATTACCCATTCAAAATAACTCCTTCTCTAAAAGCCCTGCATTTTTCCCTTTCAAGTCGATCTTTTCAATATTAAATCTTCAAATAGAAAATCTCAGAAGAATAAATTAGACAAATCAAATATGCCAACTTAAAGCCTTCATTAAAGGAGTGTGGCGCTTTTCAGTCGTGCTATTGAGGGACTTCGTTATCCCCTCATTAACATGAAAGGAACATTTATAATACATCTTAGAGCAGATGGAAAGTGCATTTGGGTGCACTGGAAGGGAAAAAAACTGTGCGGGGGAAGCAGCAGATTGGTTGCCCTGCTGATGAAAGGGTAAAAATTAAAGATTTAACTCAACTGATTTGTGTGTAAAAATGAAAAAAGACAGTCAAACATTAACTGAAAGCCGGCATGTCTGACTGACTGTAAGTCAGTTCAGCTGACGTATTGACTGATTTACATGCCAATTAAGTTATCAGACTAGTTTTCGCAGAACTCTAGACTACATGGCTTGCTGCCAAAAATGTGTTTGTTTACTTGAGAGCTTTTCTTTTATCAGATTATATCAGAAAATAAATTCTACTTTTATCCCTGATAAGAAGCAGCGAGAGGGTGCTGTTATCCACCGAGCAGAGGGAAAGACAAGGAGTATTGGCAGTGAGATTTAGACTAAACTGAAGACTACAATGTGAGGACATATTTAAAGGGACATGCCAACAATTTAGTATTGCAGTTCCATGAAGTCTGAGTGGTTGTGGGAGAAAGAGTAAAACAAGAATGGTCAAAATCAAAGCACTAAAGCCTGCTAAGATATCCTGACTTTTAGTTCCAAGCTCCATAAACACTGGATCCTACACTTCTTATAATGCGACTCGACAGCACTCCCTGCCCACATCTTTCAAACTACATGCACTCATTTAGTGACACAGGCTTAGTTATGAATTTGTTATAAATTTGTCTCCACGCCCAAGCTGAAGTTGAACCCTGATGACATCACTATGACATCATCAGGGTTATTTTCCCACAGTTGACAAAGCTCCTCCAAGGCTACACAAGATATTATACAACTGTTTTAGTACTCCTCACAAGTAGTGAACTGACTTTGACATGTAGAACTGGTGGAGTGCTCCTTTAACCCATTCATGAGGAAAATAATAAGTAGCTTTATGTACAGTACATGCCTTCCTTCACTGCTGCCTGTATGTGACACTGTTCATTCATTATGCAAAAAAAAAAAATGGGTCAGGCTCGACAGCAATAGAGAATATTTTTAATCAATGTTATCATAGACAAACTGTTCACAGAAAGCTGACCTTCTGTACATCAGTGTCTGTGGATAAGAGGTCTACTTCTGTAACACTGACGAAGCAGGAGACCTTGTATATCGTTTTAGTCTGAAAAGATGTCCTAAATTTTAAGTGTGACGCCATTTTGTCTTTAAATATCTAAAAGGATAACCATGTAGCCTGAGTACAGTGGGTTCGTCAAGGGTTTTTTGGTCAGGGTCCTGGACCTCTGTGCTATAAAGAGTCCAAAAATCCTCAGATTTGTAAAATGAATTGTTCAACATTTTGGGAAATAGGCTAATTCACTTTCTTTACAAGAGGTAAGAAGATTGATATCAGTCTCATTTCTGTGTGTTAGTATGGAGATTGAGTGGTAAACCTAGCTTAGGATTCATACTGAAAGTAGGGGGAAACAAATAGCTTGGTTCAGTCTAAAGTGAAGAAAAATACCTACCAACACCTAATTAACATGTCATATCTTGTTTTCTTAATCAGTACTAAAAACAACAATCTGGGTTTTAGGGGAGTTAATCATTCTTGACAAACAAAATTTTATCTATCCACCCAGTACTCTGCAGCCTCTCTGGTTATAGCATGGGTTGAAAGATTCGGTCACTGAGCACAGGTTTTGGTTTAGGTCTTAGCACGATGGTACCACACCTGACAATCTCACTGTAACAACGGCAGGACTCCAGGAACTTACTGCACCCAGCTGTTATTCGCCAAGAAATAGTTCCAGCAGGTAACTTCCACAGATTGTCATTTTTAGATTACAGTGTGTTAAAAAATGAGATACAACATATTAATTGGTAAGCTTTAAAAGTTTTGGTAGATGTATTTTTGAACTTTGGACAGAGCCAGGCTAGCAGTTTCTTCCTGCTTCTGTCTTTATGCTAAGCTAGGCTAACCACATCCCGATTTCAGCTCTGTACATAACACACAGATATAAAAGTGGTATTGATCTTCTCATCTCAATCACAAATGTGTATTTCCCAAAAAGTCATACTATTCTTTTAAAAAACAAATCACAATAAGGAGTGCAGCGTTGTTCTCATACATTTCGTTTAATCCTACTGGTTTGGAGAGTTTCCTTAGTTTTCCTAAAGAGTTCTTTAAGTATTTGAGTATGAGTTTTGCAGTGTTTTAAGCCTGAAAGTACATTCCCTGGTAATATGCTGTATACAATCGTGTGCATCTAGATGGGCTGCAAACAAGGAGTTTGTACCTCATTCTCCCCTTGAGCAGGGAGGGCTACCATATCCAGCCATAATGACAGGACACTGACTAAACACTGCGCAAAATCATCCACGCTGCAGTGGACACAGGGGCGGGAGGCAGGCTGGACATACAGAAGGAGAAAGGTGAGCTTTGAGATGTAATTATGCTCTTCAGGGCTTAATCACGAGTGCAACTCTGTGCCGACTCCATAGCAACTATTCGTCACATGGCAATTAAATGCCTCCTTTTCATCACAGGAGCACGAGGGCTTCAGTTTGGACTGCTGAAAGTGAAGGCTTGAAGGTGGGAAAAAGAAGAGTGACTAACGAGCAGAGCTCCTCCACAAAGCTATGAAGGGAGGGAGGGAGGAGGTGTTAGTGATGAGACTGTCTGCCCGTCTGGTTCAACTTTAATTGGGATGTAGCTCAAATGCAGTGTCGAGTGATGGCTGTGTGGGAAGCTGGCTGTAAAGAAGCGGGAGCTCTGGGAGGAGATGGATGGCGTGATAAAAGAAGCAGCGGTAGCTTGCAACCTGTGTGACGTTAGCTAAGATGGAGGAATTTTAGAGTGTGTGACCAAGTGTTTCTAATTCAACTAGTCCGTGAAACCTGCCAGATATTTGATGCTAGGTGGGTAGAATATTTCGAAGTCAGTAGTTTCAATCAATATTCAACAAGTTCTTCCTTGTTAACTCGACTGTGGAGAGGAGGGAAACTCCATGCAGTGTGACAGCAAGGAGAAGAGATGGTGGCTGTAAGGGAGGATCAGTTGAGCTATCTGGAGAGATATCTCAAGAACTTAGTGACAGGGACGTGAAACTTGGTGGTTGAGTATGTACAGTATCATTCACAAACCTCCAGGCCAATGCACATGCATCCACTTGTAATGCAGAACAAAAAAGGCATGCGGAAATTGCTAAAACAGTGTTTTGCTAATGGGAAGCAGATGAATAAAGTGACGTGTGGCGCTATGTCTTAAACCGGGGTTTCTCAACCTATTCTATTCTACAAAATCCTCATGATCCCAGCAATAGACATGTCACTTGGTCATGTGGATTTGTGTATGGCATCCTGTTGCATTCTGTTTTCAAGAGTATGGAGGGAGCTCGACAAGTAATTATACAGAAATTAAAAGATAGGTTCGGTTTTTTCAAGTTTGTCTTAATACAATACTAATTTCCCCATAGGTACATTGAGCTATTAGTCACTGTCCCTGAAGTGATCACTTCATAGCTTGACTCCACTAGTGATGGGGGATAAAATTCACAGTCCGCATTATGTGTAAAATTCTTAAGTTCCGCTGTAGCTAATGGGCGATCAAACTTTCTTAATTCAATATGATACCAATACTTTCTGTTACTATTTTGACGATACCAATACCAATACCGATACTGATTATTTCTTAAATGGGCATGTGATTTTTCAAAATAATGGTCATTTTTAGAAAAAAAAAAGATCATTACATTTAAAGGCAAATCCCATGATACATACCGGCCATTTCCAACAAATTTATTATAAAAGCAAATATGAGTACAATTAAATAAAAATGTTTATTCTAAGTGTAGGAAGTCATATTTTACAGAAATACTATGATTAAATAATAATCAAATAAATAAATAATTATAACATAAACATTTATAAAATCAATAAAAATACCAACAACATAAAACGTGCACATTTGCCTGAACCTTGGAATGCATTTTTGCAGAGAATGAGGACTGTGGATTTTGTCCTCCATCACTTACATGGGAACTGTGCTAGAAAGGGATCACTTCAGGCCCAGTATGGATAGGAGGAAGGATTGCAGCAACCAATAACTCTTAAGCAGCTTAAAGGAATCTGATCATATCCTTTAAGATTTCTAATTCTAAACACTTTATTTGACCCCTTTATTAAAACTATATTGAAGACATCAATATGTCAGTCTAACAAAATCTGCCACAATCTAAGCTCACCAGGTGACCTCTAGATGGAGTTGCTACCCCAAGGTTGAGAAACTCTGGTTTAGCCCAGTTGAGCCATATTGAGTTTATTGACCATGTAGTGACGTGGATGGAATAATTATCTACACTGAACAGATGTATCCTGTTAGTTGTAAGTCTTTTAGAGCTGAACGATTAGTTGATTACTCAATTTGTCAGTCGACAGAAAACAAATCAAGTAAAAATTCCCTGTATTTGCTGGTTCCAGCCTCTCACATATCAAGATGTCCTACTTTTCTACATCTTACATGATTCAAAACTGAATATCTTTGGGTTTAGAACTGTTCAATTATTTTAGAGACGTCTTGGTATCTGGGTATCTTGGTATGTGGAAACTTGTCATGGGCATTTTTCACTATTTTCTGACATTTATAAAGTAATCCATTAATTCATTATTTGACAAAGTATTGAGATGAATCAATAATGAAAATGATTGTTAGCCCTTCAATTATTTGCTCAAACTCTTCCTGTGAAATTGAGCAGATACAGTGTAAGGTTTTTTGGAAACCTACTTTACAACACAAGGATTTAATGAATTGCACTGAAAAAGAAACTGATAAAATAGATTGCACTTTGGATTCAGGACTAGATGCTAAGGAGACAGGTGGGGAATGATGGGACATGAAGGGAGGGCTGTGGGGTGTGGTGGATGGGGGGCCAAGGGTGTACCTGCATGCATTCTGTGCTGGCCATCAGGGGCATATATCTCAGTAAAGCCCTCACCAAGGAGCCTATCCATGGGTGACTCCCTGCCAGGCTCGTAGTCGCTGTCCCCGGCCTCACTGTCTCCACGACCGCTGTCCTTCAGACTGAACTTATCCATCTCATTCAGGGCATATCTGCACAGAGAGACAGACAGAGATTTGATACATTTCTCACAGAGGACTGGCTAATCATTGACAATAATATTATCAAATGTTTGCCATGCTACTGATGGATAATAAGGTGCACAGAGAGGCAGAGAGCGCTCTGCAGAAGAGGTTTTACATAAAATTATGCAAATGTGAAGTTATTGAGCATACCAAGAAGCTACTGGATATGGATAGGGAAGGGACTATGCGAAAATACTGACATCAGACAAAATCGTGTGGAAATGTTTTACCGTGATTTTATAGAGATGTACAAAAGAGTATCCCTTAATTTTGACCTTACTTCTGCCAATGTCTGACAACAGAGGCTTTAAAAGCATTATTTTGCGTGTGCATTACCTGTAGCTCCTGGTGTATTTGTTGCCTCTGAAGCTTGGTCGTGGCTGGTACTGGCCCTGATGGAGCATGGACAGAAGCTGTGAGACTTGCTACAATCCCAAGAGAAACAAAGAAAAGACAAAAAAGAAAGAAAAAAGACAAAAATAAAAGGAAAAAATGAAGAGGGGAAAATGAATGGAGTCAAACAAGCAAGACCACAAGACAATGTTGGGTGGGGGGCATTGTGGGGAAAGGGTAGGGGTGGGGGGTGGCATGACTTTGTGACTTGCTCCTGAATGTGATGGTCAACAAAAACATGAGACAAAGGGCTGAAGGTAACAGAATATGGGAGCAAGGGATAAATTCAGAAAAAATACTGAATATAAGACATAAAACGTGCATAGTATATGATTTTGGACATAAATACAAGTGGTTTATCTTTTGGGTTCAGCAGATGCATAATCAATTTTTAAAACAAATAAAGCCTTGTGTTTTAATATTATAAAGAGTGTGGTCTAGACCTGCTTTCTATGAAAAGTGCCTTGAGATAACATGTTATGATTTGGCACTATATAAATACTACTACTTTTAGCACAAACAGCAGTCATGACAGAGCATCTAGGTTTAAAGAAAATGAACTAAAAGCATGAAAGGAACTGAAATGTCATCGTCTTACCTCTACAGGAGGTGTGGCATGGGCCAGCTCCAGGGCAAAGTTCTCTGGCACATGATTGGAGGAGATGGTGACCAGGCTGTTGAGGGACTGGCGGCTATGATGGCTCTGTCTGCTCCCCAGGGTGCCCCTCTCAGGTGTAGGGGAGGCTGAGGGGGAGCGTGGGTGAGCCCGGATAGGCAGAGTCCCGTTGACAGTCGGGACCAGGGTGATGTCCGCCTTGTGGATCTGCCTGGTGGGCTTTTTGGGGTGGTTCTGGTAGCTGCTCTCCGCCACGCGACAGTTGTAGTTGTGTCTGGGGTCTTTCTTCTCACGGCTGCAGCGGGCGGTCGCGAACATCACCATGACGATGAGCAGCAGAGCGCAAACGGCGCCCAGAGAGATGATTACGATGAGGGAGAGATCCAGTGGGACCTGGCTGGAGCCGGTGGGGTAGAGAGGAGGGAGGATGTCCATATTCTCCTGCAAGGAGAGCCTGAGGAGGGCCCCTGTGGACAGCCGACTGCTGCCCCTGTCCTGCACTTCCACCCTGATCTCCATTATGTCCCGCGGAGCCTGCTCCAGGCTGGCGTTAGTCCTGAGCTCACATCGACGAGCGTCCATCACAAAGAGCCCGTCCTCGTTGCCACCGACGATGGCACAGCTCACCTCTCCGTTGGCGCCAGCATCGCGGTCCATGACTTTAAGCGCAGTGATCAGCTGACCAGGTGATGCATACTTCCACACCGGCACCTCAGCAGTGTGATTCCGGAGGGAGGGAGCGTGGATGATGGGTGAGTTGTCGTTTTCATCCAAAACAGTCAGCAGGACTGTGGTGTTAGTTAATAGTGCAGGGTTTCCCCCATCACGTGCCTGAACAGTGAAGGCGATCCGGCTGACGTCTTCGTGGTCAAAGCTGCGTAAGGCGTAGATGGCGCCATTAGAAGGGTCAATGGTGACGTAGGTGGAGATGGGGCTCCCATGGACCAGAGCATCTATAATGGTGTAGGTGACCTGGCCATTGGTGCCCAGATCTGGATCTGAGGCCACTACGGTCATCAGGTAGGCTCCAGGAGAGTTGTTCTCTGATTTAAAGACCTCGTAGCGGCTCTTTTCAAAACACGGAGGATTGTCGTTTTCATCCAGCACCTGAACAGTGAAGTGTTTGATGGTGGAGAGGCTGGGGGAGCCCCTGTCCTCAGCTATGACCGTCAGACTGTACTCTGACCTCTTCTCCCTGTCCAGTGAGACATTGGTGAGAATCATGTAGTTTTTCTCATAGGTTTTCTGGAGTCTGAAGTGGCCGTGGCCGTGCAGCCTGCACACCACCTCACCATTGAGCCCAGCGTCGCTGTCGTCAACACGCACCAGAGCTATAAATGTGTCCACAGGGGCGCCCTCTGAAATGTAGGCCACTTCCTCTTTGCCGGGCGTCATCAGGTTGATGTTTATCTCTGGTTTGTTGTCATTCACATCCACCACTTTCACCACAATTTTGCAAAGTCCGGGAATAGAATTAGGGCCCAAGTCCTGAGCCTGAACATCCAGCTCATAGGAAGCAGTGGTTTCATAGTCCACTTTTTTAATAAGAGTAATGTGGCCATTTTCTGGGTTTATCTTAAATGTTTCCAAAATCTTTGGCGAGACATGACTGCTGAAGGAGTAGACTATTTTCCCATTAGTGCCCTCGTCTGGATCTGTGGCGTTTAAATCAATGATTAGAGTCCCAAGGGGAGAGTTTTCCAGCAAACTGATGATATAAGCTTGGTCATCAAAAGCTGGGCTGTTGTCATTGGAATCAGAGATGCTGATCTTGAGCAGAGTGGAGCCAGACTTTGGGGGTACACCATTATCCGAGGCCGTGAGCTGTAGCTGGTAGCTGGACTGCACCTCCCGGTCCAACTCTCTCATTACCACCAGCTCTGCGTACTTGGCCCCGTCCGTCCTGGTCCTCACGTCGATCTTAAAGAAGTTATTTGGTGTCAGGGAGTATGTGTGCAGGGCGTTCTCCCCGACGTCCGAATCCACGGCGCCGTCCAGCGGGATGCGCGTCCCCACGGATGCGCTCTCGGAGATCTCAATGGGGACGATGGCGCGGGAGAAGTGCGGGGAGTTGTCGTTAATGTCCAGCACTTCCACTTCCACATGGAACAGCTGCAGGTACTCTGTCGGGAGTGTGACCACATCGAATTCAATCGAGCAGTTCAAGTTTTTCTCACAAAGCTTTTCACGGTCGATTTTGGTGCCAATACTGATCTCCCCGTCCTCCTCCCGGACAGACAGGAACGGCGTACTCCCTCGTTGCATAGCGCGGAACCGAAAGGTCAGGGAACTCGGTAGTTTGGATAAAACCCCGGCTACATCCTTCCTTCAACCGTGCAATAACCGTGCCCACTTTCTGCTCCTCGTAAACTTTATATTTCAAAGTCTTACCGGTGGCGCCGTGCATAAGCACGATCAAAAGCAGTAGTTTGATAAGTGCCGAAGATAATATATTTCCTTTGGTTTGTATCATTTTTGCCCCCATCTTCTGCGCGCACACTGTGGCGATTACTTCCACAGAGGGAAAAAAAATCGAGGGGGGGGCTGGTAGATGTATTCTCAGACGTCTGGCATGTTAAACCCTCCGCTGCTGCTCACTGTCCGCAGAAACTCCGCAAAATAAATACAAAATAAATAAATAAATGGATAAATATAGAAGTAAACTTTCCTTCTTTTGGAACACACACAAAAGCAAACCGCGGCGCTTTAACTGTAGACCGGTCTGTTGCGTATACCACCATATGCCCGTCGCCTCGTGTCGGTGCGCCAGTGAATGAGTGAGAGTGTTTGTGTCCAGGCGAAGAAAAGGCGCAGCTTTCTCCCAGTCTGCGTGAGAGAGCGTGCGTGAGAGAGAGAGAGAGAGAGAGAGGAGTCCGTGTGTGTGTGTGTGCGCGCTCTGCTCAGTACGTTCTGCTCTGTCGCCACTCCAGTCTCTTTCTCAGCCCGCCCCGCACCCAAACTGCGTCTCTTTTCCATACAAACCCTCCCCCCTCTTCCACTCCCTCACCCATTCTCCTAAATCACCAGAATGACCTCCTTCAAGCAGCACAGGAGGGACTATTGATGGTCGCCCCCCCCCCCGACAGAGAGGACACCCCCGTATTAAAAGTGTGCCACAACAATGGGCCAGAGGAGGAGTTATTCAGGGCTCAGTCACTTTTAACACAACCGCACACTGACCCGAAGCAGACTTACATTGTTATAGTTGCAGTCCACAACGTGTGCCAACTCGGGCCTTTGGTCATGTGTTCTCAGCAGATGCCCATCACTCCGCGGTGGTTATTGTTTAAAACAAAACAAATATTCAAAAGTCCTATAATATCATTTCAGTGTGTGTTTGTGAGCTCATAGCTAGATAACATATTCGAATCTGATTAATAATGCCGTGGCAGCTTTCTACCCACACTACTGTCTTTCTTTCTCTTTGTGCGCACTGGCCCGCAATAACGCACATAATACCTCTCCACCGCTTGCTTCTTGTGCCACTAAATCCCGATCTACCCGTCTGCCAGACCCACAGCAGCTTTGTCCAGGTTTAAGTTAAGGACCTGACATGTCTGAAGCAAAACATGCCCATTAGTTTCTGTGGTTATGTGACCGCGGCACACCTTTAGTCCAAAATAGGTCAGATATCCCTGTATTATTGTGATACCCAAGAGCCAAATATTTGCCAGTTTACACAATTTAATAATCCGATTAAATAATATTAACCACAATATTGCCTTAATTTTCTTTTGTGGGCTTATCTCCGCTTGTCTCCGTGACCGAAGAACCAGTTAATCTGGCTCTTGGTCACAGACTGGGCCCCCAACATGTAACTTTATGGCAGAAATCAGTGCTGAAACAAGCAACACCTTTTTACCACACCGAAAAACGGAAAATGATCCCACATTTCTACAAAAAACACAACTGCTTAAATTACATTTTTATAGAGAATGACTGACAAAAGATGATCATTAGGCCAGAGTGATGGAATGTTTAGAACTTTGAGATCTTTTTTTTTTGAATAGTGTTTGGTGATCTTTCCGTTTAATTGCGACGCTATGACATATATTCTCACACTCACTACGGGTTATGGTATGGCAGTGATTTGCCACCCCCACGTGTGCTCTTTTAGGAGACCTCCTCCTCCTCTTGCTGCATAATAATGTTTTATGGAAGCCTACATCTCCATATGCAACCAAATTACCAGCCTGCAAACTCAAAGTGTCGCTCAGAGAGCAAACAACTGGGCAAGCGGAGCTTTATGAGAGGCGCACCAGGCCATCTGGCTCGGGCCTCAGACAACCCAAACCTACAATTACCATCTATTCAGACCCTGCCGTCTCGGGCCGAGGAACAGCACGCGAGAATTAGCCCCAGCTCATGCCGATAAAATCTAATATCCTCCACATATTGCTGTGGAAAAACTCTTGTAAACCAGTCTTGTATTCAGTAGTAATGAGAGGCAATCAGCGCACTTTGGATTGACTTTATTTGGACGCTGATATGTTTCAGCAGAGGAAAAAGGGGCATGGCGATCAAAGGGGCTGAAGTCCTTTTAGGGCTTGTATTAATACATTCTCCGCTCTTAAAATGTGTAAAAGTTCACATCACAACAAACATTTCTATACTACATCCTCATCAGTGTGTCACAGGCTCCAGTAAGCCAGCAGAGGCCCATTTTGAAGAGTCCCCAGATTCCATTTTCCACAAATCAGTCGGAAAGTAATGAGCCGCGCAGGCAAAGTTATATTCTCAATAAGCTTCATTTGGAGTGCGAGCCTTATCTGAGAACCCGCGCGCTGATTGCTTTCAACAGAGCAAATTATCTGGGGTCGGCATCTTTGAGAGGATGCGTCTGTGTGATGGATTTTATCTGCATTTTATATTCCTATGTGTGACCCGTGGGAACAGGCTCTCTGCGCCATCTGTCTCTGAGCAAACACATGGACATCAGCTCCCCAGCTGATATACACACACTGATGCTGAATGACTCAACAAGGGCAGAGTGGCCACTCAATCCGCAGTTCAAAGATGCTCCTTTCATGTTTTTATGAAGGACTGCGGACAGTTAGTGTTGTTAGTTTACTATGTCCGCCGCTCTACAACAGTTCAGCGACATTATAGCCATTTTACATTCTGATAACCATAACATTGCTTTAATCATCTAATTGGAGTTGAGGATACTGCTAATAATCCAAACTATGTCCTTTCTCTGCTCTCTCTGTAACGCACAAAATCCATCAAGTGATTCTGTTGCCAGGAAATCAGAATCAGAATCAGAAATACTTTATTGATCCCCGAGGGGAAACTCTTTGTTACCATCCCGAATCCACCTGTCTGTCTGACCAACAAGTTTAGGTATTTGCCTGTTGGTCATGGACTGGGAGACCTGTCATGTTTTTAACATTATATCAGTTAATTAGTGGTGGACTGTGAAAACTTATTTATTTATTTATTTTGCATTTCCTCAGCCACTGTTTGGTAAAAAGTCCCTGCACCAAAAACTGAACTCCATTCAGGACACTACTGTGGACACTATGGTCATGTCCTTTGTGTTTTTTTTTTTACATTCTACAATTAAAAATGTACACACAGTGGTTATTTTTAAGGCTGATTCCAGTATTTTTCAAAATCATCAAATTTTCAATTGACTACTTTTTGGCCAACAAAAATAATAAATATAAAGTGGAGAATGCTTTGAAACAGCATTAAGAACTTTATGTTCGGAAATAAAACTGACAGAAAATGCAATCAAGCAGCTGTCAATAAAATATGAAAAATCTAAAAAAAAACATTTTAGAGACTTTCTTTTATGAGGGGGCTGCTGGGGGGGACTACTGAGGTCATTAGTATATCTAAAATCCTGGCTATGGCCCTGCCTCCACTGATGCAGCCCAAATTTGCCCACTCACTATAATTTATGGTACTGGAAAAATCAAATGTTAACTTACTGAACTAAATCTGTATGTATTTTGTAACATTTAAGGCATGTAAGCGGTAAAGTCATAGTTTTATTGAGCCGATTACGCAATCCCTCTCCACGTGTCTCTCACAGGAGCAGACACTGTCCCTCGGCATGTCTACAATAGAATAAACCGCAGATGAAAGAGTCCCGTAAAATATAACAATGTTAGCCACGGGCCGGTGCCCCTGCACATATAGTACTACAACCCCCTGGTGAAGAGCTGCTGGTGCCCTAATGGCATTACTGGAGTCGGAAACGCACGCAAATCACATTTCCTCTGCAAAAGAAAAAAAGAAAATCTTGACAAGTTACACAGATTTCAGAAAAGAAGTTTCTTTAATCCCAACAGAGCCGATACTGTGAGGCCTAATACAACACATACATATACCACCTCACTGTTAGTAGATATATAGATTTGAATATAAGACTAAATTCAAATCAATAAGAAACTTTCCATCAACCTGATGATAATAATAATAACCTGAAGATGAAGTTGATGATGTTGCAAGCATATTCCACATGAAAATGCCCAGGTCCAGTAAATTTAGCGTTCAGAAAGAGCCACGTTTAACTTTTATTTTTCTTTAGAGAGAAGGCAGAAGGGCTACTGCATCATCTCAGGCTGCTCATATGGCCAGTTGGAGGGAGGATGACTGGGTGGGTGATGGGGTGGATGCAGAGATCTGCCCTTGGGGACCATAAAATTACTGAAAGGAGTTCTGAGGGGAGTGTGGGGGGTGCAGGGTGAGGGGCTCAACAACTTTGTCATTGAAATGAAGCAGGAGATCGGGATGACAAAGGCTGCGTAGCAGGTGGAGAGGGGGCTGTGCGGGGGCCCTCCCAAACCACCCTTCCTCCCCCAGGGATGGGGTGGAGGCTGGGAGCTGTGGTGGGGTTTGTGTCATGTGTGCTTTATTAGAACATGGGAATATATGTGCTCTCTCCATTTCCATTCCTTTGTCTGTTTTTGTTTCTTATTTCCAATTCAGATATTTTGTCAGGAAAGAGTAAAAGCAAGCCTATATGAATTGAGCAAACATTTATAACAGTAATGGACAATTGCTAGTAAGAGGAAAAAGTAGTAAGAACAAATATAGCTGTGTTAACAGCAGTACTATAATATTCCATAACAGCCTAGTTAGAATCAATAGTTATAAATACATTTTGATCCCTGTATGTAGATATTCAGCATCTCTCTGTCTTCATCAGGCAGAAGGGGAGTCTTGGCATACGTCAGGGGGGTCAAGAGGATTGTAAAGGCACGCGAGCATCTGTCACCATCTCATTACCATGCTGTTAGCTTGCGCAAGGCGGAAGGGATTTGGGCTCAGAGAGAGGGAAGTCTAGATCTTCTCCTCCACCCTGGCCAGAGATGACACATCATAAAGCTCAAATAGTGATTGCGGGCCTCCTACTTCCCCCATATTCCTGCTTCACAACCACTACTACAATTATTAGTCTCATCATTATTATTATTGTTATTTTATTAATATTACCACTACCATTACATTATTATTATTATTAAATTCTATGTGGAATTTGCATTGTGCTACTCTCTTACCTCCTGCTCTCTCTCTCTCTTTCTCTCTCTGTCTTTCTCTCTCAACCCAACTGGCAGCGGCAGATGGCTGCCCACTCTGAGTCTGGTTCTGCTCAAGCTTTCTGCCTCTTAAAAGGAAGTTTTTCCTTGCCACTGTCGCCAAGTGCTTGCTCATGGTGGGAATTGTTGGGTCTCTGTAAATAATATTATAAAGAGTACGGTCTAGACCTGCTCTAAAGGAAAAGTGCAATGAGATAACTTTTGTTATGAACTGGCACTATATAAATAGAATTGAATAGCTGAAGGCTCTGGCTCCCATTCTACTTGTGGAGACTCTAGGAACCACATGTAACCCTGCTTTCTCAGAGCGCAGTGTTCTAGTTGAGTAATAAGGTACTATGAGCACTTTAAGATACAATGGTGCCTGACCATTGAGAGCTTTGTAGGTGAGGAGAAGGATTTTAAATTCTATTCTGGATTTTACAGGGAGCCAGTGCAGAGAAGCTAATATTGGAGAAATATGATCTATTTTCCTAGTTCTTGTCAGTACACATGCCACAGCATGCTAGATCAACTGGAGAATCTTAAGGGACTTATTTGGGAAGCTTGATAATAAGGAATTGCAATATTCCAGCCTAGATTTAATAAATGCATGCACTAATTTTTCTGCATCATTTTCAGACAGGATGTGCCTGATTTTTGCAATGTTAAGTAGGTGAAATAAGGCAGTCCTTGAAGTTTGTTTCATGTGGGAGTTAAAGGATAAATCCTGATCAAAGATAACTGTGATGTTCCTTACAGTGGTGCTGGAGACCAGGGCAATGCCATCTAGAGTAACTATATCTTTAGATAATGAATTTCTGAGGTGTTTGGGGTCAAGTACAACAACTTCAGTTTTATCAGAGTTTAACATAAGAAAATTGCATGTCATCCAGGTTTTTATGTCCTAAAGGCATGCTTGAAGTTTAGCTAACTGATTAGTTTCATCTGGCTTGATCGATAAATATAACTGGGTATAATCCCTATAACAATTAAAGTTTATGGAGTGTTTCCTAATAATATTGCCTAAAGGAAGCATATATAAGGTGAATAGAATTGGTCCAAGCACAGAACCTTGTGGAACTCCGTGACTAAGTTTGGCGTGCATGGAGAATTCATCATTAACATGTACAAACTGAGATCAATCTGATAGATAGGATTTAAACCAGTTTAGTGCGGTTCCTTTTATGGCAATTAAATGTTCCAGACTCAGTGGTGATGTGATGGTCAATGGTGTCTAATGCAGCACTAAGATCTAACAAGACAAGTACAGAGACATGTCCTTTGTCTGATGCAATTAGAAGGTCATTTGTAATTTTCACCAGTGCTGTCTCTGAGCTATGATGCATTCTAAATCCTGACTGAAAATCCTCAGATAAACTCCTGCTAAAATGCCACAGCTCTCAGTCATTGCAGCCTCTATTTTACTGTTTCGAGGACATTAAAGAATGTAAACTGAGGTGGTTCTCTTTGGCCCCCCCTGAATCAATCAGCACTCTGTGTGCGAAGTTCAGCCCACTGTCATCCTTTGTGAAACCATATGCATAAAACCTTGGGATAATTTTTGACTCTGCTTTTAAATTTGACAAACAGATAAACTCTGCAGTGAGAGGAAGTTTTTTTCCAACTTCGATCCTTAGCCAAAATAAAACGCTTCCTAACATTTCAAGACTGTGAAAAAGTAATCCATGCTTTCAATACCATTCGTCTCAACTACTGCAACTCCTTGTAATCAGATCTGCCTCGTCAACAATGTCATTTAAAGCACAGCTCAAGGACCACCTCTTTTTGCTATTGCTTAAAAAATCCTATGTTGTGCTGATTATGATGCTTACATTACATTTATATAGCAGCTGCTTTTATCCAAAGCGACTTAAAATAAGTACACTCAACCATGTGGATACAAAGTAAAAATTGCAAGACTCATGCAAGTACATCAATTTCATCAAATATGCTGAACTGCTTCAACTGCTACATTTAGAAACAATGAGATAGAGAATTTAGAAGATTTAGAAGACAGACCTAAGGATAAGCGGTCATAAATAATGGATGGATCTACACCTAAACTTAACTTTTACATGAGTTTAATTAATTTAGTGTTAAATGCTATTGCCATCAAATATTTCTTCATTTTTAAATAGCCCTGGTTATTCTGAAATCTTTTTCAGAATAAAAAGTGCAATATGCCAATATTTTAACAGAAAAAAGTTTATAACAGTTTATCTATAAACAGTATATGTGCTGTTGTATTACTATTTTTGTGATAAATAGTTGTAGAGAACACAACTTAACATCAGGATGGTTGTCACAGTTTGAATAGCACTCAGCATCAACATAGTTTTCATGTTTATAAATGTTAGTGTACAGCCATCTGTGTATTGTTAGAATAAATACTGGAGGCCTGTGTCGCATTAAAAAAAGAAAAAGAGAAATTGATTCTTCATGTAAATTCAGTACAAGTTGTAATTACTACATTGTTATGTACATCATATGCACAAGTGTTCATGCTGAGCTGTTCTCATGCTATAAAGCCAGTTAGCCTTTCTCTGCTGTAAACATCTTGTTTGCTCTCCTCTTGTCTTTGATCAGTTCGGATTGTCAGCCCATCCATAAAGTGCCTGCTTCTACCTGGGGTGCAGTCTTGTTAACTTCCCCCAGGACTTCATTCATTTTGGAGGCATTAAAGGAGCTTTTTGACTTGGTAATGGGGTTTCCGAACTGCATACAAGGCCCTTGTCTTGCCAGGTATATGCTGCCACCATTGACTTTCTCCAAGCTTTGAAAAGAGGCTTTTAGATGTCCTTTTATGCCTTGAAAATCAGCTCTCAAAGAAAACACACTTTCTAAGGTCTGTGTGTTCTGGGATGATTTGCCCTGGAAAAAAAAACAAAACAAAAAAAAGAAACGTCACTCTTCATTTCTACAAAAGGACTTAGACACATTTGTAGCCTCAGCACAGAAGTTGGATTATAAACTAGGCTCTTGTTAAAGTTGTTTCACAATATCATTATACAATTATTATGGCCAAAATAATTCAAGATAATCATGTTATAGCGATATCTAGACAGTTTCAAAACTAATGCTATCAGTCAAATGCATCTTTAACTCTGTTTATTGTGTGTTCTGTCTTTTATGGTAAATTAATTACTCAGAGAATAGGGGAGGTGGAGAGAGTCTGTAATCATAACTTTATAAAACCATACAAAACAATTACACTTAAGGAAAAGTAAAAGGCAACCAGATGAACTGATAAAAGATCCACAAGGCCCTATATCTGCCATCAAGACAATGTCAAGTTGACATTGTCAACTGAAACAAAATCACTTGTGGGAGCAGAGGACAGACAGTTTGTGAGAGAGACAGGTTGACAACTAACCACTCTGAAATACTGTGATTTAATGTCCACTGCGGGGACCATACCATTACATAGTTTCTCTATTTTTTACCTTCTGTCTATGGGAATTTTTTATGAAGGAAGACAAGCATGTTTAGTTTCAGATTTTAAGCTGGAGTGAAACACTGTGACTTTTCCGAGGAACTAAAAAGTCTGATTCACCACTGGTGGAAGGAATACAAAGGACGTTCCGTGTCAGTTTTGCCAACCTTGGAAACTGCTCCTCATTAGTTTTCCACCATTGTAGTGGGTCTTTATCCACAGGAATGATGGGCATGGATGTTTATGTTGAAACCTCTAGGACTGCTGTTTGTTTCACCATGTCTACTGATTGTTCCTTCTCCTGCTGTTTTTTTTTTTATTGTTATAATACCAGGCAAGCCCTTTGATGGCTATGGGCTGGAGACAATGGTCCCCTCCACTTCACATTGTCCTCTGGAAGAAGACTCCTGAGAGAGTCTGAGAGCTACCGTCCCTGGCAGAAGACTCCTGTGTCACCTGCTGCTCTAGCTGTCTTGATTGCAAGTTCAACTTGAACCACAGGTCCAGTACACAGGCTGTGTTGATTGTAGATGAAGTCAGAAGGAAACTGCATTAGCAGCTCAAGAGTAGTAATAAAATAACACAAATACAATTTTTAAAACTAATATGGATGTCCAGTTAAGTCAGAGGATTTCATGATATTCACAGGTTGAGAGTAAGTACCAACTTGTGGTACCAGGCTACTCACCTGTAGCCATATCCGAAGCTTCATACCATGCTTGAAAGAGCTTGTGGATGGCACGTTACATGCTCCTCACCAATCTGCTGTAGTCATCCTCTTCTGCCAGGATGGATTCAGTCAGATGCTAAAGGACAGGTCTTAGGGAGGAGATTGAGCTATAGGTCTCTGCACCCAGGGTATCAGAGAGTTCTGAGTGGCTTCAGCACCTTACATGTGAGTCGAGATGTACGACCTCCTCAGCACAAGGTGCCTGGTACTTCTGTCATGAGTGTAGCTGCCACTGCAATGTGCTGTTCAACAATCCTGCAAACATTAAATTAGAAAAAAATTCTAATTCCTAATCTACACAACAGGTTTGCTGAACAGTCTGCAGGAAGCATGTGTCTGAGAGTGAGGAAAAGAGAGAAAGAGTGGGTGAGAGAAAAAGTGAATGAGAGAAACAATGATTGAGAGGCAAACAAGTGTCTAGTGCATGGTAAAAGAAACTGTAAACATGTTTTCTTACATTTATTGTACATTCATGCACTCAGTTCCTTTTTTAAAATTGAGTAGGCCTATGCTGACACTTTCAGCATAGCTCTAGGGACAGCATATTGTCATGTCCAAGAAATTCAAACCAACCTGGAAATCATGTCATATGTGGACCCCCATCTAATCATAATGTCTTAGATCAAGATATGTTGAGAGATTTAGTTCTGCTTGTTTTTTGCCAGCTCCCTCCTTCTCTTCCATGAGTGGTTAAATCCTTGGATGATACTTCAGCAAGCCCTCACAGCAGCATCCACTTGGTCAGTCTTCAAGGCCTTTCCAAGTGCAAGATTTAAATGTCTAAAGCAGCTGAGCCAGGTTGATGGGAGGAGGGATTTGAATGCAGCTGTTGTATTGTTAGTCAAGCCAGAGAACCAGGAAGGCAGTAATAGAACCCAAATGCAGACGCACAAGCAGAATAGGTGCAGCTTCAACCATTTAATAAAGACAAAAGGCTTACAGCGTGGAGAGGCAGGCAGTAGTAAAAAAAAACAAAACAAAACAAAACAGGAACAGTCCAACAAAGCCAAACCAGTCCAAGGGGAGCAAACATCAAACAGAGTCCAACGATGCAGGCAAGGTCCAAACAAAACTGAGAAGTATTCCAAAACACAGTGGCGGGAACACATGGCACAAAGGCCGAGACGCTTGACATAGAGACAATGACGATCTGACAAAGAACACACACAGACTTAAATACACTTAGGTGAGGAGATAATGAGACACAGGTGAAACTGATCAGGGCAGGGCAAACAATCAAAACTGGCGGGAAAAGCAAACAAAGACAGCAAGTAAAACTACAAGACACATGGAGGGGAGGACAAATACAGTACAAAATAAAACAGGAAACATCGATAGAAAAACAGGAGAAACTAAGGAGAACCAAAACTAAGAAACAGAGCAGGACATGACAACAGCCTTCATATTGGTGGCATTGTCAGTAGTGACACACAAGACTGCTGTCTTGTCAATTCTCCACTGTTCAATGAGATTTTCAAATGTCTGTTTAATGTTTTCACTTGTGTGGTCATCAGGTAAAAAAGACGTCTCTAGACATACAGCTTTCATTTCCCATGCTGGTGTGATGAAGTGAGCTGTTAAGCTCATATAGCGGTGTCCGTATTACTGGTCCAGAGATCAGTTGTAAATGCAAAGTTTTCGGCTTCAGCCAAAGAGATACATGCTTGGGATTTCTTTTTTCAGAAAATTGTTGTCTTCTTGGGATTTTGTATTTTGGAGCAACTGTTTTCATCAGTGCTTTAAATCCTGGCCTCTCTACACGTCTAAAGGGCATCATCTCCTTAGCTATGAAGTAGGCCGAAGATTTAGTGATGGCTTCATCCTGACTTGCACTAGCCATGTCTGCTTTTCTTTTCTTCTCCATTGACTCAAACAACGTTAGCTGACCTGAATACCTGGTCCTCTCGCTTCTTCGACGTTGCTTCACAAATAACCAGGAGAAAGAAAATAGCCTAGTGTCAAGTCCCTCCAACACCATGATACCCAAAAAACTAAGACCTTAATGTAACATTTCATGTTTCAGGACTAACAAACTAACTGCAACTTACTCTCTCTGCCATAGCAAAATCTGCAGGATGATGGAGGCGAAGGTGGGTGAACAGTTTGGTGGTATTGCCCTCTTTTGCAGATACTGTTGATCAGAATTTGCAGATTGGGGTGTCTATGAACACGCTGGCGAGCTAACTTTTTGGGTGTGGGTAGAATGTCTCACTCTCGTCTGTCGTCTCCTCCTCCAACATGATTGTGCAGCAGTAGAAGCCACACACTGTGGTAGGAGCTAGCTAGCTAGCAGCAACTTCTTCTTCTACTACTTTTTCTGCATTATGGCAGGTGGCAACCAGAATGAAGGTGTATTATTGCCACCTACTATAACATAGCAAGAACAGAAAAGATACAGAAATTATTTAAGATACGCTGGATTATTTACACAATATTATCATATGTTATTATTAGCATGATATGACTATATCATTTTTAAATAACATGGTTATCGTTAATACCTGTATATAGCAACACCCCTAACTTCAAAAATCAAGAACATCTCATTGATACTTTCTGCAAGCAACAAGTTGTCATCGACCCTGCTCTGTAATATTAGAGCACTGCTGACAAACACCACAAAGGTATTCGTCTGTGAGTCCTCTGCCGGCTGGTTTTGTCTGCCACAAAGGCTAATTGACTTCTCTGGCTTGTCTCAAAAGACTTGCGGTAGTCTTATGTTTCATGCACGAATAGCCTGTTTAGGATGATCACAGGCACTTTTACAACGGGTCCTTCCCTGCATTCATGTTGTCACAGAGCCAAAGCTCTCCTCTCTGCCTCTCTGATGGACACACGTCTGGCATATGCTGCCCTGATACCTGATCACTTGTTTTTGAAGTTGCACAATAGCCTCGCCTGGTCTATGCCCTATTTTCGTACCTTAGGACTGGGAGATTAGCATCCAGCCAGTTGTTGTCACAGAGGAATATCCTCTAAACCTCCAAATGCTACCTTTTTATATCAGCCCACCTTTATTCATGTTACCACACCCCTTTTTACGTCTTTCTCTTTATCTTCAAAAGGGTAGAGTACCTGCCAGATTCTAAGCAAACTCCTTCTTCATGTGTCATTTTGGTTACATTTCAAACCCTTTCTCTCTGGTCATCTGCCCTGCACAAACAAAGTAGCAAAGTGCCTCCTCAAGCAGTAGTATTTGCTTTGGTGTCAATCATAAAACTCTCAAAGTTAACCAGGTTTTGCACAGAGGGAACTCCTTGCATGGGTCACTAACACGTAGTTTGCCCACAACCTGCAAGAGTGTCAACTCATTAGACACAAATGCTGGGTGACGCATGCTAGCAGAACAATAGAGGGACGACAGCAGCAAGTAAGGAGTTTTTCTGCACCGACCCGAGTGTCAGAGGGGGAGGAGGAGCAAACAAAGGCCTCCTATGTGGCTCGAGTTGAATGTTTACCACGTGCAGAGCCAAGGGTGACATATTTTTGCCTGGCCCCCACTTCTTCTTTTCTGTTTGTCTTGGCAGATGTGAGGCAGGCGCTGACTTTTCTTTCTCTCTTTTTCTTTTCCTTTTTGGCGAGGGGTTAGAATCTTTCTGACCAAAGTGCCACGTGTTCTTAATTTTAGGACCATTTGCGTGGAAACTCTCATATACATCCCTCGGTCAGCTTTCAGAGCAGGCTAGACCTCTGTTGTGATTTGGATTTTGGAGTGGTCCGAGGCAGGGCCTGAGACCGGCTTTCCTCCAGTTTAATCTTTGTTCTAAAATTCCTTCACTTTGTTGCTCTTTGGTGTGCAATTCCCCGTGACTGTTTATATTTCATCTGCGTGGCATTGCAGAGGCAATCAACCGGTTATTAAACTGTAAACGGATTACTTAATGCACAGATGTAATTAGCAAGCATGTAATTTATTACAACAGAACTAATAAGCTGATGCAATAACATATTTTCCATATCATTCCATAATGATATGTTAAAGTGCTGTTATATTGCAGTTAGTAAAAGTGGCGGCTAGTCATCATATTTGTTTTCCATTATTAGCTATTACCTTACCAACTTTACAGGCAAACAAATTTCTCAGTGAGTAATTGGGTGCACCACAGTTTTATATTCTCTATAGGGTTTCACAGTAACTACCTATTGCAGGCAATCCAGTGCTATTAGTTATCACTATAGGATCTTGTTTTACGACTTTAATTAAAAGGTCCAGACAGTGAAAACAGCAGTTGTGTTTATCATGGTGGCCCAAGGGGAAGGGGGTACTAAAGGGTATACTTATTACATGGCCCAAAACCAGGCCACTCCTAATGATTCTCAGACACATGTGCTTTATCTAAACACGTTCCACTTTGGTCCTGGGGAGGAAACTGCAAGGGCCTCATGTAGTGAACCTTAAAGACTTCAGCGTTTAACTAGCTAATGACCTTGGCATGATCCTCTGCTTTTTTTTAATCTCCATTAGAGGCACGGTTTTGAAGGAAATTCGGGTCTAAGTCAGATAACCTAAGAGAATCTCTTCAATCAAACACCATCAGTGAGTCTCATGTGGTGCATGCTCAGCCAAACACCAACAAAAGCCATTTCTTCCCTTAAACATGACAGAGTTGGGCTTGTAGAAACAACAGTAAGTATATATTTGTTCGAGTTGGCTCTCAAATTTGCCAGTTGGTTTGAGTCGCTAAGAGAAATAGACAGGGGAAAAGCACAAGTGCAGGCGGTACAAGTTTTTGGAAGTGTAGCAGGGATGAGAAAGCCCCAGAGTGGGGCTATGGCGCGCTGTAAAAAATTAAAAGTAAACAGGATTTTCTGACAGCTAAAGAGTCTCCTGGCATCTATTGAGCTCATGTTCTCCAGACAGACCCACTCCCATCTACTGAGGAAAGTGTATAGGCAGCCGCAGGGCACAGTGACAGGGGCCTTCAGTGTGTGCTAGTGCAGATTTCGTGCAAAATCATATGGCTGAAATGTGGGCCAGAGTCAGCGCTATGCTGGGGGCCAATACCTGTGTGTTGATGAGGAGGGACACGTTAAAAGCAGCCACTGATTTGCATTAAGAACCACAAACACTTAGCGGCATGCTCATTCCTGAATCATTCATAAGCAACTCAACACATAGCCTACATTTAAAAAAGGACAGATAAGTGGGGGTAGGGAAGGAAAAGATGATTTGCATTAGGAAAAGTTGAAATGTCAGATGACTGAGGAGCATGTTTCTGGTGAGATTCGTCTACATACAGGAGTGAGTTCTGGCATGCATGTTAATAGTCGGGCTAATTGACTATTAATTTGAATCAGAGCCTTGTGCGGGATAAAAATAACTTCGAGAAAACACCCTAATGATCTGATTTGGTGCGTTGTGCTCTCTTTTTCTCCTCAGTTCTCCCTGCCACTCTTTTTTCTTCTTCTTCCCCATTCATCCCAGTGGGTTTGTTAATGAAAACTTAAGGCTCAAACAAATCCAATGCTCCCAAGAGGGATTCTCTGGTGGGGTAGGCTGTAGAAAGAGAGATAGATACACCAGAAGCCTCTCTTTGCCTAGCTGTGTTTAAGCTAATGAAAGAGCTTCCTAATTACTTTGCCAGTGCTAATTTCCATGAGAAAGCCCCAGTCATCAGTCACAACACCTTCTTCATTAGTCATGCCTAAAGGACGGGCCCCACATCGCTGCATGCCCTCACCCCCCGCCCACTGCTTTCATTTCTAATCTTCTCTTCCTAACTCCTTTGCTTTTCCTCCTATTATAATAAGCCATAGTGTTTTCAGAGTGAGAAAATGGGTGAGATGCAAAAAAGAGAGTAGCTGCACCTCACTTGGACCACCACATTCATTATACAATTCACTGAGGCTATAGGGACAGAGTCCCTATGTGAAATATCCCTGAGTGCTCATGTCAAACATAATGCACAGTAGGACATTGTTTCAGGTCTTTGATGCCAAACTAAAAGTCCTTTTGGTAATTGAACTTACTTTGGGACTTGCAAGCGAAGTTCGTTTTGAGGATGTAACTTGATACAATGCTGGGGAGAGCAGATGTTGTAGACAACAGAAAACATAGGAGCTATATATTTTCATCTGTAAGTGAGGGAAAACAAGGGGAACATACACATGTAGCCTCTCTCTCGCCTGCCTCTGCAAGGGTTTACCTCATTTGATCAGATGCCTATGACCAAATCTGTGCAATGGCATTTCATAGATTCCTTTGTCTTTTATTTGTAATTGTAATGAACATTTACTCTCATTGCTTTTGCAAAATTAAATGTTTTTTACATGTTACACATATTTACAGCATTTGTTAGCAAACCACAGAGCTCTAAAAAAACCCTTAAATAATTAAGCTTTGAATGTCAGAAAAACTGACAGAAAGACTGAAGAAATATATTTAGAGCCTTTGGTGTCTGTTACCATTGGCCATATTTCATGTTGTCTCAAGGAAAGGCATCCATTCATTTATTTGTTCAATGCACTTGCAGATATCTATAGTCCAATAGACAATCTATGGGTCCCACACAATCTATGGGACTGTAGTCACTTGATGACAAAGCAAGGTAAATGTGTGTGTCGTCTGCATAATTATTTTGATTTTATTGTTTTGCATAATTTGGCCTAATGGAAGTAAATGTAGAGAGGCAGTGAGCTTTGGGGAACTCCAAATATCATTGTTCCTATTCTAGATACAGGACTTGAACTACCCAGTCTAACCCAGTTTTCCCATCTGTTCAGTAGTGTTGTATGGTCAACTAAGATGGAAGACAAAAATAAATTTCTCATGACCAAACTTCTCAAGGCTAAAAAAACACAGAAGTTTTGTAACATGTAAATACTCAAATGCAC
This sequence comes from Siniperca scherzeri, assembly GCA_027580175.1. NCBI lineage: Eukaryota > Metazoa > Chordata > Actinopteri > Centrarchiformes > Sinipercidae > Siniperca > Siniperca scherzeri. The sequence continues at coordinate 30,389,412 of CM050860.1, forward strand.
CATTTTTTTCTACATAAAATGATGCTTCTGCAGGTCAAAGTGGTTATACACCCAACATTTCAGAAAGTCCAAACAGCTACAGCCTTGCACAGCCAGACTCATTGGTGAGCTCATTTTTGATGATATTTATGATTTTTGAGTTTGGAGTCATCAGTTTAGCCGGGTCAGAAACACACCAGACTAATCAGCAAACGGCCCGATGATCATGTGATTTGTCACGTATATGTAATATGTCAACTATTAAACATTCGCTTGCAGGTATAAAATAACACACAATTCTGCTACTGCATGACCTATTTGGTGAATCAAATTTATTCAGAAAGTAATTGCTTGATAGTTTTGGATACATTTGACACCATGCTTTTTATTTTATTTTTTTTAGTATGAAAATTAGAAGCAAAGACAAATGACAGCCCAGAGAGCCCTGCATTCATCCAGTCAGACATAAGAGTTCATGTTGATGTCTGAGTGAAGGAGAGAACTGTCAGTCATCTGTTGTACAGCCTTTTTGAAATGACGTCTATGTCAAGCTAATTTATCCATGGCTGTGCCAGATAACAATGCACCAAGTCAACATTATAGGATGGCTCTCAACTCTTGTGCAGTTAAAGCATAATTGGATCTCATTTTCATAGTTTTGCTATCATTCCTATCAGAAATACTAACATTGGGTTCACTCATAACATTGTACTACTTACTCAAGTTAATAAGTAAGAAGCACAAGAAGATTATTGATCTTCCAGTGTTCCCAGATCTCAGCCATTACTTCAGGGAGTACAGTGGTATTATAAGTGGAAAAAAATGAAGGTAAAAACTATAGACCAAAATAATCTATACTCAAAGGTCCACTTACTAAACAGAGCTTTCAGCCACATCTAAAATACGACTTGAGATTTAATCACCTGGAAACTAAGTAAGCCAAGAGCAAACTCTATTTATTGATAAATAGAGTGAGATGCAGCTGAAAACTCAGTAAAAAGCTAGTAAGAAGACCTTGAGTGTAGATTATTTTGATAAACTACTATTTCCATGGTCAAAAATTAGCTTTCATAATCAAGTTGTAAAAAAAATGGAATTATCCTTTAAACTCCACCAATTCAACTACATAATTTATTTAACATCTAAAAAACTAATTTAAATAACTATTAAACATGTTTCTATTCAACTTTCTTAATTTAGTATATCCTATTCTGCGTAGAAGCACTGTGTTGAACAGACAAAAATGCAGGCCCAGACTGACAAAGGCTGAGCTCTGCACTGCACCTGTTCATCTGCTGGTACGTGCAGCACTCACCCTTCACTTTAAGGTTATTTTTTCCAATTGGACTCATTGAATAGCTGCAATGAGATGCAGATGGATGGCAGCCTAAATCAGCCGATCTGCTGATGCTTAACAGCAGGCACTGCTCAGCGCCGCAACATGCTGTTACATATCTACAGATGTCCACAACCACCCCCCTCCCTCTCTGGTGCTTTCCGTCATGGTCTCTCTCCCGCTGAGGGATAAGTGTCAGTGTGTCGGGATGTACAGATGCTGATCCGTCATTGTTAGAGGCCAGGCGAGAGCTGATGGTAATAAGTCTTCTCCTTCCAGCCCCCACTCCCAGGCACATGACTTTTTGTGGGGGCTCAGGCCCCTTTTGTCAGACCACAGGTGACCCCTGACCCCTCACCCTTCCTCCACCGGGGACACATGCACATAGTTAAACCCTAGCTCACACATTCTCATAAGTCGTGTGCAGCGTCACCCACCCGCAGACACACTTTCAGACAAAGACACTTGTATGCTGACACTGATTCAACCCTGTCCCTCTGTCTGTTTTTTTTTTCTCTCGGTGCTCTTTGTGGGAGGTGCAGCCTCCTGCAGGTCATTAGTGCACAGTGTGCTGAGATTAAAAGAGCCTCCTCCCTTAATTAAGAGTAACTGAAAGAGGAGCGACACAGGGGATAGATAGACATTAGACGGAGAAAGAAAAGAGAGATGCATTGCTAGAACCATTAAAGCTTATGGAGCAGAATACCTCTCACCTAACTTTCCTCCAAATTAGGCTGCCTGTAAGACACACACAGTTCAATATTATTGTATTTCCACCCATTAGCATTAACATTTTAACAGCTTTCTAGGGGAGATCACACATACATAGTTTCCTTGGGGAGATCACACATTACCTTTGTCCGTAACCAAACCAAGAACATTCCTTCTTACCTCTGCATTATCAAGGGGGGTTTTAGCATAGGGTAGTTTAAAGTTTGTAAGCGAACGATGGGTATTTTTCTTTTTGTTCCAGAAGCAAAGTAACTTTAACTCACAGTTTGGGGATACACAGGGAGCTCAAGAAGTTTGTATTCCACTGTGGCCCACCTCATTGCCCGGATTTTAAGACATTATACAGAACGCCTCACAAAGTTGGCGGTGGTGGAAAACGAGCGAGAATCGAAAATGTAAAAATATGAAAGTGGGTGACTTATCGGGATGAATATTGATGTGGAGCCTATTTGGAAATATCCCTACTTACTCTACATCAAACCAGGAAACATTCTCCTCCCCGCTCAAAGTAAGAGGAAATATCAGGAAAAGTAAAATCAGTAAAACTTGTTTAAAGTATTTCCAGTTTTCTGTGTTAGTAAAAATTCAGCAGTTCTTAATCAGGTTAAATCTCAAAGTCCAGTCATCTGAATACATTATTTCAGAAATGAAACTGGAATAATTCCAAATGACTGCAGGAATACAGTTCTATAGTAATGAGAAAAAGTCACTCTGCTTGCAGCTTTTGTTTTACAGCATGCATGACGGTGTAGTTTGCAGCACATGGACACAATAGAAATACATTCAGGGATATGTCATGATAGAGCAGAGGACTGAACATGCATTCTTGTTTAAAGTAGCCTTGAATGTCTTTACAAGTGCCAAATAAAAATGTAGGTACAAAATCGATTGTTGAACTTCCAGTTAATCCTTGCAGTGCCATTCAAAGACAGCAAAGTCTTTCCAATCTCCCAATACACACACATGTGGATGAGACAAACTATTTTTTGCAGTTTTGGAAACCATTGGTAGTAGAGCAAACCAGACACAGCTTGGAGCAATACAGAAGAGAGACTGAATACATTATTAGTAAGAGGAATACAGTAAAAGCAGGTGGAGTTGGGGCGAGTCTCAGTAATGCCCAATCACATGAGCTCCTCTCATCTCCTTTAAAAGCAGATTAAACAGATTAAAGCCATGGAGAGTCGCTGAGGTGTCTGAGAAAAACAAAAAGCTGATAGCTGACTTTTTGCTATCAATCAGTATGTTTATGTATCTTATATTTCAGTAGTGTTGAGAATATATTCTGAAACACACTTAATGCCAATCCAAAAGTTTTGCTTTTGAACCCAAAAGTTTTGCTTGCTGTTGAGCTGACTCTCGTGGGCGGGACCTACGCTGAAAGATGTAAGACATGTCTCTATTCGCCAGTCTCAATCGGAGTGACAGCTTGACAACAACCACTGTTAGTAAACGGGAGAGGAAGTTTTGAAGTGTATGGAGAAGACAGAGCGGGAGCAGAGAAGACAGAAAATCAATGCACAGGTATGTTTACACATAACTTCCATCTTAGTAATAGCAATAATGTTATGTTTGAACTGGTGCACGTAGATTGCTTTTGTTTAATGATCTGTGATATTGTAAGGGGTTAAAAATATTTATATTTTTGTCAACATGTAGCTGCTAGCTTAGCTCAATCCACTATTCACTACCGTTACGTGCCCAGGCTGCCTATTAGCCTGCATGACGTTGTGCATTTAGCTAGTAGTTAACAGGACTAACGTTAGCTAATGTTATATTTATAATGTGCTGTATTATTTTATCAGCCAGCTTAGTTAACGTTAGTCACTTTCTCTTCTTAGGTGTCACGCTAGCTGAGCTGTTTGGGTTTCCATCCACCTGTTTTTATGCCCATTTTCGATTTAATAATAGCAGCAGACCTGTGATCTGTCAGATCTGTGTGAAATGATGAGGAAATTGTAACCTTCCTCACATTAGTACATGAAACAAACAGAAATGTCATATTTCCATTGTGTTTTCTACAGTTTTTAACTGTTTGGCGCTCACTCAGTTATGTCATCTTGTTGCGCCCTCTTATTCTGCAATGTATAATGGCACCAGCACTTAATAATCATATAGTGGGTGGAAACAAGCATTAATTTGCATTTTCTTTTGTCGATTTTTGGGCCACCAACAGAAATTACCTTTGGGAATATGGCTTTATGGTTACTTAGCTTTATAAGTATGGGAATGTGTAGTGAATCAGTATTATTGATGTTACTGGTGGTGAAAATGGCTCAAATACATAGATGAAGTGAGGTATTATGGCCTTTTCCACTCAATGAAAGTGGCTTGGACTGAGCCACACAACACTATTCCATCCATTCCAGCCATGATTTGTGTGTCAGGTAACATTAAATGACTTGCCCACGGACATTCAGATTACTCTCTAGTTTGCCAAGATATGCTGTTGTTGTGATGTTAGCTACAGTAGCAGGAGAGTTGTGAGTATCGCTGTCTGGAGCTGCTGTGCGGGCTCTGGGAAACCATCTCGACCTCTCTGGCTGTTAGCTTTGCAGCAGCAACTGTAGGGACAGTTTGCTAACTCACAACCTAGCTAACGTTAGTTACATTACTTGCTGTGTCGTTGTTCGCTCTATGTCATGGTATTTGTCATGGTATTGGATTTCTCCAAAATTGCATCCCGCACCTTTAATATAAGCACATTAAAATTTTAAAAATCCTAAATGAAATTTCTTGTAGCCAATTCAAGTTTTATGTCTTTTCAGTAAATTGTTTTCCAAGCTGGCACAGAGCCTATTCAGTTGAATGGATCATCATGCACCTGTACAGCAGGCAAAGTTTCATTACAGCATGATGCCACCAACTATGGCCTGCACAAGAACTCTGCAAACATGGCATTGGTCACGGACACAGGTAACTTTGTGCAACATTGTGTAAAACTCTATGACAATAACTGATGATATATTAAAGCAAGACATTACTACAATCATGGCTGCTCTGTATTATTCTCAGGATGACTGATCAAGAGCTCAGTGAACGGTGTGGGATACTGGGAGAGCTGGGAGTGAATGAGCAATCAGAAGAGTGAAATAGTATCATTTCTGGGACAAAATTCTTCCTCTAACTTTGTCAGACAGTCAACCAGCTGTGGACCAACTGCTGCTTGATGACCAACTTTCAGGGACCATTTGATTTGAAAGGTCACATACCTGTTGCATAGAATATGAATGTGTTATTGTTAAATGTTGTAGCCACTAATGAATGATCCTGAAGTACATTTACTCAGGTACTGTACTTAAGTACAATTTTGACATACTTGTACTTTACTCAAGAATTTCCATTTAATGCTACTTTCTACTACTGGAAGTACTGGAATTTATTACACTTTATTATGCTCCTAAATATACAAATATACGCCTAAGATATCTGACAAGTACACAAGACAAAGGGTTACTGGTGTTTACAGTTAGCTGTTGGAGATACACATCCATGTATGTACAGTAAATAAGTAAAGGTCCACCTTTTCTTTCATCTGTTATCATTTCATCATCTCGTCGGACTCTTTCAACTGCTATGTCCTCCTCAGCGTCAGTAATAAAAGCGCACCAGTTCAATCTAGTTACTGCCAATTGACCTTGAACCTGCCAGTAGAATTTATTATTTCTTTTCAGTTTTGCCTTGCCACACATTTGACATGCCCCACCTCAGAAATGTTACAGATGTCTGGGTATTTACATTCTGCAAGCCCAAAACTAGGAGCTGCATTAGGGTCATAAAACTTTGCATCTGGGCTGGTACCAAGGGTTAAATCTATTTTTTGATTGCAGTGTGGAAAGTTTTGCCAAGACAAAGCCACAGGGTGAGACATTTACATTGAACAGATCTGAGTATTGTTCTAGCACCTGAGGTTTGCTTAAGGCCCCTTCTCATTGTGCTAGTTTGTCATACTCTCTAGGTATTCACGCTGCCAGTGCCCAAGCAGAAGACTCCCCTCGCACATGGCAAACCTCATAGCACCTACTGGCTGTTACTCTGGGCTGGCGCATTTCTTTCCATAACGGACATTCAGACTGCTCTTGTGTGCCCTCTGCAATATCCTGTGTGACAGTTAGGCTCTCCAAATGGAAAAACTGGTGGCAGTGTACAACAGTGGAAGATTTGGCACCACCCACATTTGGGGAATGCTGAGGCATCTGGGTGTTTACATGACTTGTGACCAGAATAGGAGGACACTGATATGACAGTGGTGAACCTCACGGCACAGGTCCAAACCTGGAGTCAACCAGTGAAAGGTTAGAGAAGCCATGCATCACTGAGGATATTAGTGGTTGGCAGTGTTGTGCATGAACGTTCTCAAAGAGCACCGTTCATTGAATGTGCTCATGTTTTTGGTTTTGGGTCACAGATTTTTGAAACGGGACATTGAGCTGATCCGACCAGTCTTGGGGAGTGAAAGATGATCACAAGAAATTATTAAAGGGTAATACCACAAGCCAACAGCTGCGGAAGAAATGAACGTGAACTAGTTCATTTTAATCTGTGTGAACTGAACTTTGAGGTTACTCTTGTGAAGTGTGAACTTGCACAGCACTAGTGGTTGGGGTCCTTCCCCAAAGGATAACACTGATAGGTCAGGGAGGGATTCTGAAACAAATTAAGCATACAAAAAAACTCATAAATATTCAAACTACAGTAATTAAATCCATTGTCCTTCCACACTTCTCTTGCAAGTTCAAATTGGTAACATACAACAATATTATCATGAATACACAGCCAACAGTATGAAAGTACAATAATAATGACCATCACCTGTAGAGCCTTGATTTACATACGCTCCTGGCAGATGGTTTCTTCACCACCAAGTCCTGAATAGGCTCTGCACAGGTCCCCTGAGAATGATACAAGCAGGCATAATTGTAGTAATGTCTTACTTTAATCGTAGAAAAGGTTTCAGTCGTAGTCATCTGGACACTGTTTACAGAATCAAGACGTTTCGGCTCCCATCCGGAAGTCATTCTCAATTGTGAAAAATGGTCTGAGAACTCAGAAATTAAAGCTACTCTGTGTTACTTAAGCCCTGCCCTCAGGAAGGAGTCTTCCTGAGTATCTGCTGATTACCCTGCCTAGTTTCACCTGGAACTGACCTAATTTTGTTTCCATGATGGCCCAGTAATCAGTAATCAGGCCTATTGTTTTCTGGCTGCAAGAAATCAATAGGGAATGAGGGACTACACCGTCGTCTTACTTTAATACATCATCAGTTATTGTCATAGAGTTTTACACAATGTTGCACAAAGTTACCTGTGTCCGCGGCTGGTGCCATGTTTGCAGAGTGCTTGTGCAGGCCATAGTTGGTGGCACCGCCTTCACCTGCATCATGCTGTAATGGACACTCTGAAGCAGCATAGCCACAAGATGATTCCATAAAACTTTGCCTGCTGCACAGGTGCATGATGATCCATTCAACTGAATAGGCTCTGTGCCAGCTTGGAAAACAATCTACAGTAAAGACATAAAACTTGAACTGACTACAAGAAATTTCATCTAGCATTTTAAAAATCTAAATCATAATGTGCTTATATTAAGGTGCATAACATTGTAATGTGATCATACAGAGAAAAGTATAAATGTTATTAACTATTGATTCCGGTCATGCACAAGCTGTACAATACTGCAGGACAATTCTGGACAAGTCATATTTTAGCTCTCATTTCCCACAATGACAACACCATGACCAAATGTATATACTGTATAAGTCTGAAGAAATGAGCCAATAGCCCACCTGGGCCTGTGATCTGCCAGGTTGGTTTTCCATTCTGCCATGAAGACAAGGGAAAGTATTATCATTGAGTGGAAAAGGCCATAATACCTCACTTCATCTATGTATTTGAGCCATTTTCACCACCATTAACATCAATAATACTGTTTCACTACACATTCCCATACTTATAAAGCTAAGTAACCATAAAGCCATATTCCCAAAGGTAATTTGTACATAAAAACAGGTGGCTAGGTCAGCTAGCGTGACACCTAAGAAGAGAAAGTGACATTAACTAAGCTGGCTGATAAAATAATACAGCACATCATAAATATAACATTAGCTAACGTTAGTCCTGTTAACTACTAGCTACATGCACAACGTCATGCAGGCTAATAGGCAGCCTGGGCACGTAACAGTAGTGAATAGTGGATTGAGCTAAGCTAGCAGTTACATGTTGACAAAAATATAAATATTTTTAACCCCTTACAATATCACAGATCATTAAACAAAAGCAATCTACGTGCACCAGTTCAAACATAACATTATTGCTATTACTAAGATGGACGTTATGTGTAAACATACCTGTGCACTGATTTTCTGTCTTCTCCATACACTTCAAAACTCTCCTGTCTACTAACAGTGGTTGTTGCCAAGCTGTCACTCCGATCGAGACTGGCCAATAGAGACGTGTCTTACATCTTTCAGCGTAGGTCCCGCCCACGAGAGTCAGCTCAACAAGCAAAACTTTTGGGTTCACAAGCAAAACGTTTGGATTTGAAAACAAAACTTTTGGAATGGCATTAATACATTTTTATCACAAATATTATTTGAAGTAAAACATTTTTTGATTGCAGTGTCGATAGTTTTGCTCTTAAATCTATTTTTTGATTGCAGTGTCGAAAGTTTTGCCCTCAAACCTATTCTGTTGGAGTGCATAATAAAGGCACAAAAGTACCCTCATAAACTGAGGAGTCTCCCAGCCTGAGGAAAGAAGCTGCTCTGTAGGCAGCAGGGTGAACTGGCTGGTGTGGGTATTGTCTTTTAGTATCCTTTGAGCTCTGCGCAGGCACCTCACCTCTCCGATATCACTGATGCTTGGTAGATGGATACCAGTGATGCTGTGGGCGGTTTTAATCACCTACTGCAGAGCGCTCCTGTCCTGGGCCGTGCATATCCCATGCCACATCCTGATATGAATTCTCATCATTGTTTGTAATCTGGCCAATGATCGTTTGCAAACTTCAACACAGAGTTCTCTCTATAATGGGGACTGCAGGTGTAGAGCTTAAACAAAAGGTGGCTGAGCACACAGCCCTGCGGGGCTCCGGTGTTCAGCAGTACAGTGGAGGAGGTGTGACTGCCAGTACGAACTTTCTGGGTTCTGTTTCTGAGGAAGCCCAATATCCAGTTGCAGAGTGTAGTACTCACACCCAGTGTACAAATTTCACTTTCATTGGGGGGATTGTGTTGAATGCTGAGCTGAAATTAACAAACAACAGTCTGATGTAGATGTTGCTATTTTCAAGGTGTGTGAAGACTAAGTGGAGGGTAGTGGAGATGGCATCCTCTGTGGATCTGTTGGTTCTGTATGCAAACTGGTGAGGGTCCAGGCTAGCTCAGATGTTGTCTTTGATGTGCTGGAGAACCAGTTTCTCAAAGCACTTCATCAGAATCGGGGTGAGGGTGTGTTTGATATATTTAACGGTCCAGTGTGTAGGATTTAGTGGCATCTAGTGGTGAAATTGCAGATTGCAACCATTTGAATACCACTAGGCTGACTCTCAAATCACCTCCCCTTTCCTGTGGCCACAAAACTCGCGAAAAACGCGAACTGTCCTATCTAGGGCCAGTGTTTAGTTTGTCCATTCTGGGCTACTGTAGAAACATGCTGGTGCAACATGGCGACCTCTGTGGAAGGAGCCTCGCTCCCTGTGTATTTTCTTCTTGCATTTTCTGGCACATTGCTTCATGTTTTGGTGTGTTACCACCACCAACAAATGACAAACCCAAATTAAAATGGCCGTAGCTCCTGAACCATACTGACTTTATGCACAAACATGGTCATGCCAGAAAATTGAAAATCTTGCCTAAAAAATTGTGTTTGTTTATTTTTTATCATAATTTTTTTTTCAGTCTGCATAGCTATCTTTACCTGTATTTGTACCCTGGAACAACTGTACAAGGACACTGTAAAATAAAATAAATCCATAATAAAATAAAAACATGTAACTTAAGTACATCCCAGAGAAAACCAGCATAGTGCTGATCAATTCTCATTATACAGTATAATAAATCAAACTGTATCATATTCATCATATCAGAGTTGGACGACACTGACTGGAAGAGATTTTTAATAGAAGTTCAATATGGAGACATGTATCTGTCTCGTACTGCTAACTGGAGGGTGCTCTCTTCTTTTTGTTCTTTTTCAGTCTGCGCAGCACCTTAGCTAATCAGCCCAGCAATCGACCTGCTCTGTGTGTGTGTGTGTGTATGTGTGTGTTCATTGCAACATTCATTCCACTCCATCATTTGGCTTCCCTCCTCAGCCACCTCCCCCAACTGTCTTTTCACATTCTATCACTCATTTCCTTAATTTCTTTCTTTCAGTGGCTGACCCCGCCCTTCCTGCCCCACATGCTCATTGACAGCATAAGGAGACCAATCTCTCTCTCTCTCTCTCTCTCTCTCTCTCTCCCTCTCCCACACACACACACACACACACACACACACACACACACACACAAAGGAATGTATGCAGATGAAAATGTGCCACATCACAGGCATAACACCATACCACATTACACATAAAGAAAGACACAAACAGGAATGCACACACAGGGACAGCAGCTCCCTCACTCTTCCTTTTGAGGAAATCAGTCTCATCTGGAGCCTCGCAGTCTCTCTCATTCCCTTTCTTCTGCTTTTGCTCTCTGTCTCGCTGTCCTTCAGAGAAAATCAGCTCCAACTGCATCTCAACTGGGTCTCAACCCACAAAAACTGAGTAGAACAATTGAATTCCTGCATAGATTGTGATGGGTTACTATATAAACACACTCTTACTCACCATCATTACACACAACAGTTGTCAATGTGTAAACACACTAAAAACAATTAATAATGCTCCTCTTTTAACCAACCAACCAGATCACTGCATGCCCAGCCTCTCAAATTATTCAATTTCCAAAGCCACAGCACCACACTATTTTAAGTATGCCTTGCTGATGGGTTAAAATGTGACACACACACCAAAAGGTTTGCTGTTTGGTGAAAAATTTTACTTATAAATATCAGCCAACAGTTCACATTTTTGAAATAGAAAATCATACATTTGAATTACAGTAAAACTCACCAGCAATGTTGCCCAATATATGATGTAGGTTTAGGGGAAGGCAAAGGTGGAATAAAGCGTTGACACACCACAAAACTTCTATGGGAGGAGGACGGCATAGATGGATGAGTAAACAAAGTGTGTGACTTCTGTGTGATCAGAGAATGTGGTTTACATCCTTTCTAGAGCCAGTGTTTGGTTCTGGGCTACTGAAGAAACATGATGGTGCAACATGGCGACCTCCGTGAAAGGGGACCCGCTGCCTCTGTAGATCTGAACGGCGTATTCTAAGGTAATGAAAACACGTTCTTATTTTCAGGTGATTATACACTAATGAAAACATACTTATAAATATTATATTATATTTCTGCCAATAGCTCCTCCTCAGTGTTACACACTAGACCTTAAAGTAAAAGTAAATAATTGCTTTATAACATATAAGCAGTATTTTAACGTTTCTAAAAAAGGAACAAAACTATACTAAAACTCAGTGCTTAAGACTAAAGGTCGCCCCACCATTTGTACACTGGACATACAAAGACAAGATTTGCAACAAAAGGCTTGTTAAGACAAGTTCTGAAATTTTGTTGGGTTTAATACATTGGATGCCACAAAACCTCTGTGGGAGGAGGATGGCAACAAAGTGTGTGACTTCTGTGTGATCAGAGAATGTGGTTTACATCCTTTCTCCTACTAACTCCCAATGTTGGTTTCATTTAACCATGACTGTAATCTTTCCCTTAACCTTAAGTATTAGTTGACTAAAACTAGCCAGCAAACTTTTTAACATGACACTGTAAAAATATATGGTGAGTTGAATTCAAAAATTTGACTTAATTAAAAGTAAAGAATTAAAGTGCTTTACTGTATATAATTGGTAGTTAATCTATAATAATCCATTATGTTTTATAATTGTATGATATTTTTTGTATGTAAAATCTTAATCTGAAAAGTAATCAGTTGTCGAGTAAAAAGTACAATATTTGCCTCTGAAATGTAGTGGAGTATAAGTATAAAGTAGCATACCATATACGTAAGTGAAGCACAAGTATCCCAGCGTACAGTACTTGAGTAAATGTATTTTTCACCACTGTAAAACGTTCACATAATCATTTTTGTAATGTCATTTATTGCAAATACCATTACAGTTTTGTAAGGCAATGACAAACAATATTTAATGTTTAGTTTGAAGAACTTGCTGACTCTAATCTCTAAAAGGAATTGACACAGTTTCACACACTGCACTGGAATAAGACAGGATGACAAATATATTGACCTTGTATTAAGATAATAAAGTGTAATAATCTCATCCCATTACATCAGGGTTGTCCAAACATTTTTCAAAGGGGGGCCAGATTTGCTAATGTGAAAATACCTGAGGCCCGACTGCGTCTCCTTTTGGACCAAAACAAAGTCACATTCAAATGCACGGCAATATAACAATTTTTTATAGTGCAATAACATTTGACTTTTGTTCAAATTGCAGTATAGCCAAATGTCAGCCACTCAGGTGTGAACAGGTCTCTACGAAACAATTCAGCCTTTCACAGCTCAAGATTTAGATAACACAAGGAACAAGCAGTTAGGAATCCTTAAAATTTCCATGAAGCTGAGAAATATCTTTACCCTCAGGTCACTCAAAACACTCAGAAACTATAATTTATGAATTGCAGATGACCAAGAGACAGGCAACTTAGTGACACTAATGAGAGGGGTGATACTGAGATCTGGATTGCAGTAAACAAGCCAGGTCTGGTTTGAGAGCAGTAGTTGAGATGCAAAAAATGTCAAATAGGTGGGGATAAGTTAGTCTGGACCTCAAGTGGTTCTTGTTCAAGTTCATAACAGAGAATGTCTGCTCACACAAATATGTGGAGCCAAACAAGCATTTTCTATGCAAATGTTCGCATTTCTGGGAACTTTATGCAGCTGCTGGTAAAAGTTCACAAGTGAGAGCTGCTGATGTCGGCTGTGCAACTCATCATCGCACTGCAGCTCAATGAGCTCCAACTGCAGCTGATGCGGTGCATCATCAGGGTCCATGGAGAAGGGAGAGAAGAAAAGCAACATGTCTTTTTTGATAGCAGGAAAAGCGCTCGTTGAACTCTGCAGAGAGAGATGAGATGGCTGCTGCATACCTCCTTGTTTGTGCACCAATGTTGTTTTGTGGAAAACTGTCCAAGACCTCACAACACAGGGAAATGTGAGGTGCTGGGCTCCGTCTGTGACAGGTGTCTTGTCCAAAAGTTGAAGCTTGGTTCCAAAGGACTTGATGTGTACATATAGTCGACAACGATCTCTCCATCTGGGCCACCTTCACAGGTGCATTAGATGGTGCACAGATCCTTTCGCTAGCGAAATTCCGCTTCCTACTCCTGTTGATGGTTGCAGTGAGAGATCTTGATCTTGATGTGCTTCCTGTAACAGGCATGGTGGTACATGATATAATTTGCGAAAGGATCTCACAGAGCTGACGTATACTCAATGAGCTGTGTGAGACGATCCCTCAGCTCCCCATCATCTATGAGGACTGAGTAGCGCTTGAAGGAGCGCCATGCTGAGTGCGTGTTGAGTCTGAACAGCTTACCCCGCACTCTATTCGGTTGCTTCATGTCCACACCCTGCATGCAACGTACACATTTTGTTTTGTTGCAGAGAGGCCCACCCACACATATAGCAGAGGTTCTGGTACTGTCCATACCTCAACTCAGCATAAGCAGAGCTTTCAATAGAGCTTGATATGAAGGGTCTATGACTACGTTGAAAAATTGACCTTTTCGGAGCTGAAAATCGGTGACCATCTTGGATTTGAAGGTTAAAAAAAGGTCACATCATCTAAACGACATCAATTATGAGTTCCTTGACCCAAAATGTCCCAGAAACCATTTTGGATTTGGGGCTCTCACAAATTTTGCCTGCATTTTCACGAGGGGCAAGGGGGCTAAATGTGTTGTTTAACCTTCATAGATGACAAATGCACTGAGAAAAAAACCTCCACTTTCCAATGTCAAGGAATTGCTGTAGATGACCCAACTATCACCATTCAGAATGCTGTGACATTTGGTGCTGCTTCCGACTGTCATCAATTCAGTATTAAGTTCAGTCAGTTGCTGGTTTGAACTTTTTTCTTCAGTTCAGTACAAAACAGATGTAAGCACTGTTTATACATTACAATACTTATGTGGATTTAATGGTCTTTCAGTGAGCTTTAAACCAGAAAGTAGCATACTGTATATCAAGTCTGAGCTGACAGTGGTGCTTTCATTCACTAAATTTGAACGCTATAAGCTGCCGATTCAGTCAGTGACAGTGATAATTCAGTACACTCAGTGTTAAAGATTGGTTTGTCCACATACTCAGCACCTCTGTTTCAAATTAATCGTTTCTGGAGAGCCAAGATGATAGACCAAACCAGAAGGAAAAAGATGTGGACTACTAATTAAATGTGATAATGGTCAAAGAAAATAGCCATTTGTTTATGTACAAAGGAAAAGCTCAGAGTTCAGGGGACAAGTGGATGAAACTGCTGTGGATTAATCAGGTGAAGAGGCCCAAGAACACACCAAATCTCACACCTCACAGACTACTGGTCATTCCATACATACTGTAACTTCTGAAACAAACAATAAACACTTTTTAGGCTTTGAAGTGAAGTAAAACAAATGTCATTAGAGCATTTGGTGTTGTTTTACTACTTTGGGATCAGTATCACCAATTCCCAGTGACTAAAAAATGTTCTCATACATGAGTTTCCATGTGTGCACACTCTCCACTCCAGTGTGCCTTTATAAATCATGACTTGAGTGTGGCAGGGATTTTTTGCTATACTTTTCTATACTTTTTACTGCATTTTCTTTTGTGTTTTTAGCATATGTATCATTCTATGTTAATACAGAGCCTGTGTGTCTGCAAACAAACCTTTTATCAAAGGACAACCAAGCTGAACAGAGAGAGACAAAGGAAGATGGAAGATGATTTAAACATGATGAACCAGCAGAATTCCTGTGTATAGCCTGCTGGGCTGTGTCTGTGTGCGTGTGTGTGTGTGTGTGTGTGTGCGTGTGTGTGCGTGTGTGTGCGTGTGTGAGGGAGGGAGGGAGGGAGAAGGAGGAGGAGGTTTTGATTGGAAATATTTATTTTGGAAACTGAAGGTTGGAAACCATGGTCTCTATCTCTCTTACTCCCTCTCTTTTTCTCCCCCTCCAACCACACGTCCACCCTCCTGGTGTCCCATAACCAAAATGGACCACTCTACATCACTTGAAACATAATACCTCCTCCATCCCACCCCCACCTCTCTCTCTTCTCCCTTTGAGAGAATTCAGAACAATGAGATCTTTATACTCTCTCTCTCTCTCTGTCTGTCTGTCTCTCCAGACACTCGCTAGCACTCACACCCCTAGCTCCCCCTCCAGTCCATACCTCCACCCCTCCCTCAACCTTCTGCCTAACAGTGAAAAATCCCCCCTGCCTTTAAAAAAGCATAGACTTCCTCTGGCAAACATGCACATTCACATAAACACATATGGACATGTACTATATATTTAATGGTATGACTGCCTATCAAAGAATGCAAACTTTAATATGTCAACAGACATTGACACACACACACACCAGCTGCCATCTCAAAAGGCATGACAGGGCAGCATTCTTTCTCTCTCTCTATATATATATATCAATAAAAGTATTTATCCAGAAATAGACAAAAAGTCCAAATAATAACATCCTTCATCTAGATATAGATTTGTGAATGTTTGCAGACTCAGCTGACCTGACAGTGAGGGGGAGGCAATTCCATAGTGTTGGAGCTAAAATGGTAAAGGCAGTGTCCCCCTTTTTTTTGAGCCTGGACCATGGGACATTTAAGAGCAATTGGTCCGCAGAGCTTAGTAATCTTGGTGCAGAGTATTGGAAAGTGAAGAAATATAGGAGGGTGCCATGCTATGTAAGGCTTTGAATGTGACCAGGAGGATCTTGAACTGAATTCTGAAGCGTACAGGAAGCATATGTAAGTGGGCCAGAATGTGGGTAATGTGCTCTCTTCGTTTATTGTTTGTCAAGTCTGGCTGCCGCATTCTGATCCAACTGAAGTTGAGCAACTACTGACTCACTTAAACAAGAAAATAAGGAGTACAGTAAT
This sequence comes from Siniperca scherzeri, assembly GCA_027580175.1. Lineage (NCBI taxonomy): Eukaryota > Metazoa > Chordata > Actinopteri > Centrarchiformes > Sinipercidae > Siniperca > Siniperca scherzeri. The sequence continues at coordinate 30,405,694 of CM050860.1, forward strand.
TAAATGTATTTATTTATTTATATAGCGCCAATTCATAACAGAAGTTATCTCATTGCACTTTTCCTATAGAGCAGGTCTAGACCATACTCTTTATGTTATTTACAGAGACCCAAGCATTTGTGGCAAGAAACAGTGGCAAGTGACAGTGGCAAGAAAAAACGTCTTTTAAGAGGCAGAAACCCTGGACAGAACCAGACTCACTGGTGGGTGGCCATCCACCGCTGCCGTGTTAGATTTTGAGAGAGAGAAAGAGAGAGAGAGAGATAGAGAAAGACTGAGAGGTTTAGAGAGAGAGGGTTATAGATAGAACGAGAGAGGAGAGAGAGAGAGGTTTTGGGGTAGGGGGGTAAGGGTGGGGGAGAGGGAGGCACAATGCAAATACCACCTAGAATTTTTAAAATAGTAGTAATGTAATTGTAGTGGTAATATTAATGAAGTAATAATAATAGGAATGACAGCTATAGAAACAACAATGACAGTATTAGTAACACAGCCAATAACAACAACTGTAGTAGCAGTAACACAGTGGCAGCAAGTGGCCCACAATCATAGATCCACTCTCTGCAGCTCTGGAGGCAGAAATACCTGCTGAAAGCGACAGAAGGAGAGAGGAGAGAAACGAGAAAGCGCAAAACTACGGGAGAGAGAAGATGTCGATGTTAGTAACATGCAGTAATGGGATAAAAATGCATACAGATGGAGAGGGAGAGAAGGAGAGTGGAAAGAGGTGCATCATGGGAAGTGTCCCGGCAGTCTAAGCCTATAGCAGCATAACTAAGGGATGGTTCAGGGCTCACCCAAGCCAGCCGTAACTGTAATCTTTATCAAAGAGGAAAGTCTTAAGCCTACTCTTAAATGTGGAGATAGTGTCTGCCTCCTGAACCCAAACTGGGACCTGATTCCACATGAGAGGAGCTTGATAACTGAAGGCTCTGGCTCCCATTATACTTTTGGAGACTCTAGGAACCACAAGTAACCCTGCATTCTGGGAGTGCAGTGTTCTAGTCAGGTAATATGGTATTATGAGATCTTTAAGATATGATGGTGCCTGACCATTAAGAGCTTTGTAGGTGAGGAGAACGATTTTAAATTCTATTCTGAATTTTACATGGAGCCAGTGCAGGGAAACTAATATTGGAGAAATATGATCTCTTTTCCTAGTACTTGTCAGTACACATGCCGCAGCATTCTGCATCAACTGGAGAGTCTTAAGGGACTTATTTGGGCAGCCTGCTATTAAGGAATTGCAATAGTTCAACCTAAAAGTAAAAAAATGCATGCACTAGTTTTTCGGCATCATTTTGAGACAGGATGTGCCAGATTTTTGCAATGTTGCGTAAGTGAAAGAAGGCAGTCCTTGAAGTTTGTTTCAAGTGGGAGTTAAAGGATAAATCCTGATCAAAGATAACTGTGATGTTCCTTACGTTAGTGCTGGAGGCCAGGGCAATGCCATCTAGAGCAACTATATCTTTAGATAATGAATTTCTGAGGTGTTTGGGGCCAAGTACAATAACTTCAGTTTTAACAATGAAAGTTTAAGTAGTGTTTACTAATAATATTGCCTAAAGGAAGCATATATAAGGTGAATAGAATGCATGTCATCCAGGTTTTTATGTCCTTAAGGCATGCTTGAAGTTTAGCTAACTGGTTAGTTTCATCTGGCTTGATCGATAGATATAATTGGGTATCATCCACATAACAATGAAAGTTTATGGAGTGTTTCCTAATAATATTGTCTAAAGGAAGCATATATAAGGTGAATAGAATCAGTCCAAGCACAGAACCTTGTGGAACTCTGTGACTAACTTTGGCGTGCATGGAGTACTCACCGTTAACATGTACAAACTGAGATCGATCTGATAGATAGGATTTAACCAGCTTAATGCGGTTCTTGTAATGCCAATTACATGTTCCAGTCTCTGTAATAAGATGTGATGGTCAGTGGTGTCAAACACAGCACTAAGATCTAACAAGACAAGTACAGAGTGCAAGTCCATTGACTGATGCAATTAGAAGGTCATTTGTAATTTTCAGCAGTGCTGTCTCTGTGCTATGATGCACTCTAAATCCTGGCTGAAAATAAACTATTGTTATTTAGAATGTCACACAACCGACTTCTTTCTCAAGGATCTTAGAGAGAAAGGGGAGGTTAGATATAGGTCTATAGCTGGCTGAAACCCCTGGATCAAGAGTGGGCTTTTTAAGAAGAGGTTTAATTACAGCTGCTTTAAATGATTGTGATACATAGCCTGTTTATTTGATACAGCATTCTAGTGAGGCTGACAGACTTTGGAGTGACCTAGTCAAAGTCCTGACCTGAATCTTATTGAGATGCTGCGGCATGACATTAAAAAGGCAGTTCGTGCTTGAAAACCCTCCAATGTGGCTGAATTACAACAATTCTGCAAAGATGAGTGGGCCAAAATTCCTCCACAGCGCTGTGAAAGACTCATGGCAAGTTATCGTAAATACTTGATTGCAGTTGTTGCTGCTAAGGGTGGCCCAACCAGTTATTAGGTTTAGGGGGCAATCACTATTTCACACAGGGCCATGTAGGTTTGGATTTAGTTTTCCCTTAATAATAACAACCTTCATTTAAAAACTGCATTTTGTGTTTACTTGTGTTATCTTTGACTAATATTTAAATTTGTTTGATGATCTGAAACATTTAAGTGTGACACACATGCAAAAAAAAAAGAAATCAGGAAGGGGGCAAACACTTTTGCACACCACTGTATATACACTTAGGAATATTGCATTTCAGTTAACTTAAAACATAATTTTGTCATGGCTAGTGCCTTGTTCTTAGTCTTTTCCTCGTGTTTTCTTCCCTTCCCTTGTGTCTCCTGTCTTCCCCTCTTTCTGTCTCTCTCTGTGTATGTGTGTCTGTGCTGTGGCCGATGGTGCTCCTTTCTCTCCCCCGGCTGCCTGAGTGCCTGCCAGCCTGCACACCTGCCATCCATCAGCTCCAGTTTAGCAGCACTTAAACTCCAGCCCTTCTTCCACTCTTCGCCAGATCGTTGCTTCAGCCTGTTTGCTACCAAGCCCTCTTGGCCACCTTAGCATAGTGAATACTAAGTTTGTCTCTTTGTGAATTTTGCCTGAACCAACGTTTGTTTCCTTGTGCTTCAGGATCATCTCCTGCTTACCTGCCAGCCTGCTACTCTGCGCCTGCCACACTCACTGCTTAGCTCGGCCATTTACCCCTTTGCCCTCCACCTTCACCAGCTGGAACCCTCACTCACCCTCTCATCATCCATTCCAACGCCTTTTGCAATAAAGTCCTTATTTGGTCATCTAGCCCAGTTTGTGTTCTGCATTTGGGTTCACTCATTTAACATAACAACTTTGATGTATAATTATAAAAGCGTTCTTAAAACTAATGCACTTTTTGTTTACTCTTTGGTAGTAACACATACAAATATACACTTTTAATGAATACATTAAATTGCAACTCAAATACCCACTGCATATTGAGTTACTTTTTATAAGTGCAAATAAATACTAATTGATTAAAATTTAGTGTATTTAGAGTTCATTCAAACAGTGCACTTAATAGTGTATCACAATTTTGTATTATAGTGTATTTACTTACATTAACTTAGTAAATTATTATTTGTATTACACACACTGGAAAAGAATTAAAGTGTGCTTAAAGATATTGCACTTGTACACTTTTTGGTATTAAAAAGTAATACACTTTTTAATGAATACATTCAATTACAACTATAAAGGTAGGCTACTGCATATTAATGTACTTATTATAAGAGTATTTAAATACAACTTGATTAAAGTATACTTTAAGACAGTACATCAAAACACAAAGCTGTTCTTTTACATTTTAAGTACACTTGAGCATTTTTTATTTTTACTTGGAAAAAGTTTAGGACGAGTCACTCTGGTCGAAGCAGCAGGTGGGTGGGTGTTTGCGTGATATGAGCATTAACCATGTCCTGCTTCGCCTGCCCACATCACTCGACCCGCCTTGCTTTGCCGCTTGCATACCATTGAAAATGAAGCCATGAGCATGCACCCATGTGTTAAGTTTAGGTACCAGTGTACAAAAGTTTCCTCTTGTTTGGACCAACACCCTAAAATAATGCAGAGCTGACGTATGTTTCATTGATTTTTTTATATGATGTTTTTAAACACTTTAAACTTCAGACTAGTGCTTTAGCACCATCATCAAAACTATTTTCCCCAAACTTTAGCAGACGTCTTTTAGCATTGTAATAAAGCTATATGCCAAATTTGTGCATTTTAATGCATGGGAAGACAGTTTTAGTAAGAAATACAAAAATAATAATGCACAAATAAAAAAAAATACATGTTTGTGGATAGTGAAATATTTGTGTGTTATGGTACACATTTGTGGATTGTCTTTGGTGGGTTACAAATAATAAAGTCCAATTAAAAACTTCCATAACACAACTGCTAGTATAAACTTACGTATCTTAACGGGTTCTGTCCTATGAAAAATAAACTGGTAAGACATCATTAAACTGTGTTTGTGTAGGTCTGTTTCTTAATAAATGTATTATCGATATATATTTAATATATCTATTTATTAAAACAGTACTTCATAAAATATGTGTATGCTCAAACTGATTGTATTGTGTATGCCCAGTATATTGACTCTACTGCTCACCCCCATCTACTTATTCAAGGTACTTTGAGCAGAGATTTATCTTCTTTTCAGCAAAATCATCGGCCAACCTTGGTAACATGTGCAAAAAGTAGAAATTCTGCAGCTGTTGCACATGTGCATCAGTATAGTTTTGATCAAATCCTCATTTAGAAATTTGTTTGGATCTGTGGTGTTTCGTTTGGGAAGTCATTTTGCTGTGCTGGCTGCTAGAGGCTGCATCCTAGCATCATGCCATAACTGTGAAGAACTTTGGATCCTGGTTTCTTCCATCAATGTAGCCGCTTGTACGGGGGATAATTTGATGTAGGCCTCATAAACCATTGTGCACTTCCTGAAGGTTAGTGTTTTACTCTGCATGGTTCTTAAAAAGTAAGGGGGGAGGTTGCACAATCTTCCAGTGACCTTGTTGATGGGCCTGGATATGTGTGGTGTGGTCTGTGGTATTTAAAGTTAATGTCTTTCACCTTCCTCAGCCCTACATTCTTCCTCACACCAGAATTCCACTTCCTTTGCACATCAGTGTATGCCATCTTGCTTTGCCTGACTGCACTCTCAACTTACACTGAAGGAAATAACATTACTTTTTTACCCAACCATCCTAGGCTGAAGATTTACATGAAGATACATATTTTTAGCCTGGTTTTACGAGACTAATTCTTAAATGATATCTGAGGTTGGGTGCCAGGCTAACAGACTTTAGGTAACAGCATATTAGGCAGTGAATGAATTATTATACAGTACAGTACAATTTTCAGTTCAGTACATGTGTTACTTCACTGACCTTCCACAGAATTGCTGCTGCATGACCACAAGAGTGTCCTGGCTCTGCAATACATGAGCAAGCCGCTGTCTGTATGACATGCATATGTAAGGCAGTCTTTGCACATGCATTCAAACTGTGCTCAGAATTGACTTCAGACAGGCAACATACTGAAAAGAGCCAACAGGCACAGGGCATGTGTTTGGAATCAAGAGAACGGCCATGGTTTGATTAGTCTCAGATTTCTCTCTCGTTCATTCTCTTTGTCTCCCTCTCTGATCTCTCCAGCGTTCTCTCTACCTCTCCCATCCACACTCCAGACCTCACATTAAAGACACACACACACACACACACACACACACACACAGAAAGAAAGAGAATAGAGAGAGTGAGAGAGAAAGGTTTATAAAGTTAATGCTTTTTATGCCATATTCAGCAGAAAACCACTCTAAACCCAAGGGATCCTCATGCACCAGACATGAAAACTTGCGCAAAAATAAAAGAAGAAAAAGCATTTTGGAGGAAGAAAAGAGGAAAAAAAGGAGGGCTCCAAAGGGAACGGCTCTGGCTCCGCTCTCAAATTGCAGCCTCTTTCTCTGTTCTCAAAAAACCACCGGAGTGCCACAGAGTTGGGGGACTGCAGCTAGTCAAATATTGGTTTTGAATGATGTAAGGAACATGCCATTCTGGAGAGCCACAGCCAGCGCTCAGCTCTGGAGACCCAGTCTTAGACTCAAACTGGCAATGAGTCTTCAGGCACAGAAACATGGCACTGTCTCCCACTGGCACTTGTCGATACGTAGAGCAAGGGGAAAGAAAATCCTGCATGTGTTGACTGTGGATCCCATAAGACAACTGATCTTACTCCTGCTGATCCCTTATTGTCTGGGGCTGAGGGGAAAATATGTTTTTTAAATGGGAAATCGGTAATATTTAAACTGAATACATCTGCAGGGGGTTGATTTGGTTCTTGATGAGTGCCAGTGACTCGACAATTACTTGGCCAGCTGCTGAGATTTTTGGCTTTGAGAATTCACTTTCCAGTCTGTGTGTTGCTTCCTCCCCCCCACTGCAGTAAACACTCCCATTCCCAATGATGTTTTGATTTAAATACACATCATCTGCTGCCAAAACTGAAAAACAGTTTCCTATTGTCCCCCTTTGCCAAGAGTCATTTCTTTATCACTTAATTGTGTATACTATTATACAGTTTATGGTATGCAGCAATATGGGAGATGGCTGTTGGATTTGGGGAGGTGCAGAAAAATTTGAATTGTGCAGTCTCTTTTTTGAATTTCTTTTGCTCCTTTATTAACCAGTAAAGGTTCATTTAAAGATAAAACTGGAACTTTGTGCCACTTGGTCTGACTTTTCATTATCTACTGTATATGCTGTTGGGATTTACCATGTTTAAAGGGGGGTACCCTCTTGTGTAGGTGCGATCAATTCATTATGGCTGTCAGAATCAAAGATAATCATAAATAACGTTAATGATTAAAGTCCTCAGGGGCACCACTCTTCTTAAAGAAGAGAAATGATAGCCAATTCATTGATTGAGGCTCATAAAATACACTAAACTATCAATCTGGAACTCAGATTAATAATTAAATTAATAACTATAACCAGAATTACCACCAATAGCTAGTAGGTTGAAGGATTTGGAGCTCAACATAGAAGAGGTTGGCAAATTACTCACTCGTGTGCAACATTAAGGAAGCCAGCATAATTATACACAAGCATTTATTAAAGATAATAAAGCCTAACTCTAAATACTAAACTACAGAACAAAGGGTGTATGTATGTGTGTGTGTGCGCAGGTCTGGGTGCATGCCAAAGGAACGTGTGTGTGTTTTTTTGTTCTGCCTCCATATGTCTCGTGTGCACGAGCATGAACCCACGTGGTCAGAAACAAAGGAACATGTGCAGCGGGAGCTTTAAAGTTTCTCTCCGCCGGGTGTGGTTGTGTTTAAGGGCCAAACTAGAGGTGTATGTGTGTGGTCTGTTTAGGATAACGGTGCCAAGTTAAAAGGAGATAGTTAGCATGCAAAGACTCTGTCTGTGTGGAGCATAACATAAACTAACATCAACTTAGCGTGTGGCTACCAAATTAACCTAACAGATAAACACGTCACAACAAAACCTCAGAAAAACACATCAGTAACGTCACATGAACAAAAGTCCTGTGCTTAGCCAAGTACACTGTTACTCTATGCTATGCCCAGTTGTTACGTTACTCGTCCGTGGGAGGGAACGAGAGGTGGTTTTGGTGCTGCTGTTAGCTGGAGGTCAGACGAGCCAAGCTGGGAAGAATTGTGGTTCCGCTGTGGAAGCATCTTTTGCTGTGCAGTGTCCGCTTGTAGAGGTCGGAGGAAGCCGGTCGCTCCGCCTGTGGTTGTCCTTACAGAGTTAACAGCTCAGCGTTAACTTGCTTCGTGCTCCTGTTAGCATGGGAAGTTAGCTGGCACGCTAAACTTTATTGCAGAGATCTAACAGGCCTTTGCAGCATTTTGGTAGATCAGGAGACTTTGGTTCTGCTGCATGTTTCTGCTCCAAGCAGATTACATGGCGAAGCCAGGAGGAGAGAGTTCAGGTGGGTGTCGCACTGAGAGGGGCCGCAGGCTGTCCACCGCAGTGAAGGATTCCAGGAGAAAGAGAGTCAGAACCAATCATTGCTGACCTTTTTATTTACCTGGTGACATCCAGGTCAGACTGGCTAATGCTGCGTTCAAAGGCCTTCAGGATTGTGGGACAAAAGAAAATGCAATCTCCTAACAAAAGTTCAGTTAACAATCACCCAAATTAATGAATTCATCTGTGGAGTCCCAACAATGCTAAATGCTTACTTAAAAACAAGACACAAGGCAAGGCAACTGACATGGGGCCCCAGACCTTCAGGGGGGGCCCCAAATGTCCTAGGTTCACTACATGTCAGTGGGTAATCTGAGTAAATACAACATTTTTTGGGAATTTGCACCACTAAAGTACATCAACTAAGGCAAGTATTACTTAACTTTGTGTGCCTATCATTTAAAGGGGCCCTAATCTAGTTTTTTATATATATGTTATTATAGTATCTTTAAGAACATGCACAATGTGAGCACCATATAAATGTGTTTAATCAAGCAGGAGCACAGAAACTTTGGGGTTCGGTAGTGTTATTCCAGCACTGGTTGATTTCTGGGTCTCTGGGCAAATAATGAAGCTGCCATGTGTAGCCTGTTGTGTACCCTGTACTTAATGGGAACTTGGAGGTGGCACAGAGGACAATAGTTAGGGGATGTGAGTGCATGTTCAATAAGGCCCAACAGTAAAATTTTGCTTTGCTCCTAACCAGTAATCTGGCCATTTTCAAAACAATAGCGTTTCTGCAAGTTTATGTATCAATATTCCTCTCCAGACCAACAGGCCTTTTTAGCAACAGACATTTTGACTTCTCATAGTAAGATAAAAGAACAGGTGCGGCTAATACCGTTAACAATGGCTTTGTTCCATTTAAGCATGTATGATCCCTGGACCCTGGAACTAATCCAAATGGAACGCAGCAATCATTATTGTTACTCATTACAGCTGTGCTTTCATGTCAAAATGTGAAAAGGTCTATTAAGGTTGCTAATATTTTAATCACACCTTAACCTTGTTATCTCACTTTAATTATATTGTCGGGACAAAACATGGTGATCCAAACTGTAATAGTTCATTTGATTGTTTAAAGAGTGAGATTCTGGCTTTGTAAAATCTGGCAGTGAATCCAGCTTCAGTCTGGACTCTGGAACACATCAACATTTCAAATCAGTGGCTAGAATCTCTTAAAACACAGAGTACAGGTAGTGTGCTCAGCGCTAATGCTATGCAGTCATAGACACACCATCAACCTGACTAAAACCAGACGAAGAGTCTACAGCCATAGCAGCTCTGTGAGGCTGTACTTAGACGCAGTGGTGCTTTGAGCTAAATGCTAACGTCGGCATGCTAACATGCTCACAATGACAATGCTAACATGTTGATGTTTAGTAGGTGTAATGTTTACCATGTTCACCATCTTAGTTGTTAGCATGCTAACATTTGCAAATTAGCACTAAACACTAAGTACAGCTGAGGCTGATGTTTTGTATGTGTGTACCAAATTTCACGGCACTCCATCCAGCAGTTGTCAAAATTCACTTAAGAACAAAACTTTAACCTGCTGGTTGCACTAGAGGGAAAGTCAGAGTATCACCAAAGTCAGTAGGATTCATCCTCTGGGAGCCATGAAACATTTCATGATATTTCTTTCTTTTAGTTGGGGAGTCTGTTGGAGTGGCTTACTTTAAGATGGCTGCCCTTCTCTGCTCTTCTCTCTACAGCTTGATACTATTAATCTCAAATGCAGGCCATTCATCTTCATTTATGTCCTATGTCCTTTCAGTGCGCACGTGTGTGTGTCTGAAAAACAAACACACACACACACACACACACACACACACACAATGGTATGACATAGTTTGGAATGAAACATAAACAGGCATTGTCTCATGGAGTTTCAATGAAACGTTAGAATTCAGGTCTCACTTGAAGCCAAAAACCCACCCAAAAAGAAATCCTCCTGATGAGACTTTATGATTTGAGCCAGAAAAACAGCTTACTAACATTGAGGCTTTGCCGCTGCTGGGTTGGTTACACTGAGTACATTCAAAAACCTGGAGTCATCAGTTTTGTTCCCAAAAGAACTAAGAGAGCAGAGAATGTATAAAAAAAACCCAAATTATAAAACACTTCACTTCCTGTACAGCAGAGGGTTTTTCTCAGTAATACTTACCAGACACTGTGTGTTCAGAATGACACACATCATAGCTATGAGCTTTCGGAGTAGCCAATACCCTATATGGAAATGTAGTTAAAGGATCCCTGTGGAGTTTTTTTGACCTGTAGGTGCTGTTTTTGCATGAGTGGGCCCCTGTTTTGTTTATCATGTACATATGCATGAAGAGGGATATGTACGCATGTGTGGATGCAGGTGACGCAATACACCTTCCTGGACACAACCTGTTCCAACTTCTCCCCTCTGGTAGGCACTGCAGAGCACTGTACGCCAAAACAACCAGACACAAGGACAGTTTCTACCCATAGGCCATCACTCTAATGAACACTTAACACCAGTCATAGTGTCAATAACCCCGTAACACCAAAAGATCCACTTTACTTTCATTATAGATCGTATTTTTACAGTTTAACATGTATATATCATCATGAACTATCACTGTCAATATAAATCCTGCATGCTGTATATACTGTATACACTGTAATAAAAGATACCATATCTACTCAATAAAATTAAGGCAATGGCAATATTATTAATTAAATATAACTATGTTTGGTATTGACTTAATATAAATTAAATAAGACCCTGTATAGTTATCCATTTAATCTCCAGTTCTTGCCACTGTCGCCAAATGCTTGCTCATGGTGGGATTTGTTGGGTCTCTGTAAATAACATTATGAAGAGTACGGTCTAGACCTGCTCTATAGGAAAAGAGCAATGAGATAACTTCTGTTATGAATATAAATATATATATAAATAACTTAAAATTGAAAATTGAATTAATATGAGTAGATTCAAATAGAAAACAAAAAGGAATTAATTAAAACAAAAATACTGAGTTGATCTGAAAAACAAAAACATAAAATTGATTTAAATAGTACTAATGAAAATTTATTTAACATATCAATGATATATAACTGAGTAACAATCATCTACATTAATCAGTGGACTGATTTGAATTTATTCAATGTGTCATAGTTCAGCCACATCTCTTCCCCAATCCTTGTGTGCTGTTATGTTTCCCTCCTCCATGTGTTCCTTGTTGGTCCCCTGTCTGTCGCTCTGCGTGTGTGTGAGTGTGTGTGTGTGTGTGTTTTCTGGCCTGGGCGTGGCACTCTGGTCTCCCTCCTGCTGCTGATCACTGGCACACCTGATGCTCATCATCCGATCAAGCCTCACAGTATCTCTACCCGGCTCTACCCTTCAGTCATCGCCAGATTGTCTCAGTGCACCACTGTGGTACTTTGCAACGGCCAAAGCCTGACCCAGTCTAGTATTAAAGTTTGCTTTTTCCCTGTCTGACTCTGCCTGTCTTTGCTTCAGATCCATTGCCTGCTGGTGATCTCAGCCAGCCTGATCTAAAAGAATCTCTTTGGTCTTCAGTCGAGCTGCCTTCACCTCTCTGCCTGCCGCGCTACTCGAGCCGCCTCCAGCACACTCTGCTCACCGCCATCGCCCTTGAGCCCTGTCAGTAAGCCACGAGCCTCAGTGGAAGTCCTGCCACCGGCTCCACCGTCCTCCACCTGCCTCGCCCGCTCTGGAGCTCTCGCCTACAAGTGATCCACTATATCATTGTGCAAATAAACTCTCTGAACTAACTTCCAGTTCTCTCTCTCTCCGCATCCTACTTTTGGGTCCTTTTTAGATCGTTAACTACAACACAATGCAGTCAATTAAATCTAAATATTCTTCCTTCTTAGGAATAACAAACTGTAGTGTTAATCAGTAACTCTTCACTTTAAGTGTTGCTTACATGATCTTAAAATTCATGCACAGCTAAACAACTCAAACAAAAACACATCTTTGTGTTGTATGTTTTAAAAAAAAAACCCATAAAACTGACAAAGTACTTTTTAAAGAAATGGATCAGAACTCGACTGAACACCTACACACCACTTAAAAGACTATCACAAAATAGCCTTCATACTAAATCTTTTAACAGCCTATAATAGAAGTTTCACTGCCATTCATGGGATAGTCAAAATCAGTACTAATGTACAAACTTAGCACTTTCAAATGTGCAATGCTCAAGCTCTGCATAAACTGAACATCGTGTAGCACTGACAGTGTAGGCCTATTTAAAAGTGTGCACTGCGACCAGTCTCATTTCAAGCCAGAAGTTTGCTCTTGAGGGACTGGACTTTGTTTGACAGCTTTGAAGCATCCATTTCTGGATGGCTGCCATGTTTCTACAGAAGCCCAGAACAGACAAACCAAACACTGGCTCTAGACTGGGCCTTTCACGTTGTTTGCGGTTTCACGCTTGGAAGGGGAGGGTGGGGTGAGCAGTATTCAAATGGTTGCAATCTGCAAGATCTGCAAGCTGATTCTAATTCTGATTATGGAGTTGATGTGGCTTAAATGTTAGCAAACAGTTGCCTATTTACACATCCAGCAGATACAGAGCAACATTAGCATTCATTTGAAGTCGTGTTTATGTCCACCTGATGAAAGTCCAATATTAACTCTCTTTTAGCTCTAAGACTGAGACTATACCAAAACAGTAAAGTTTCAAAGTCAAAACAATGAGCTTAAAGATGCTAAAATGCCCCGTAGAGCTGAGGGGAACTGCAGAGTTGGTGATAATTCTTTGTTAGTTTGTCACTATGAGCGGCATGTTTCAGATTACACATAGTCATGTGATTGATTAATAATGTGAAAAAATTGATTAGTGCAGCTTTAATGGACCATTTTATGGGAGGCTTTTATGATTCTTGCCTCAGTTTTATAGTTTTGACCTTGATAAATTTTACTATTAATTTTATCCGTTCTTGAACGCTTCTTTTACTCATTTGTACAGCACTAAGCATGATTTAAACCTTATACTTAATATTTGTTGACAAACTCATGGAAATACACATATATATATATATATATATATATATATATATATATATATATATATATATATATATATATAATGTATTTTATTACTGTAGTTATTCTTGACACACAGTATACATATGCAATGACATATTACAGTAGTAGCCTAGAACTTTTAAAAGTGGGTTTGTGACCAAAAGATGGAAAACTCTGGGTTGGAAAACTCTCCCATTTCTCAACAAGCACTGCTGAGGTGCTTTTGAGCAAGTCTCTGCACCCTCAGACTTAATGTACTGGACAATGTGAATATGTGGAACTAAAAGCGAAGCAAGAGGTGTTGTTGGGAAAAAGCATGAACGCTGAGCTGATTTTCCCTTGATAAATAAATATTTTTGAAAATCTGGTTTCATGTCTCTTTTTTGTGTGTGTGTGTGTGTATTCACTGTTGTGGGCAATACTCTGTGATTCGTGGGTTGACTCCTCAGCCTGCATGTTCGTTCCAGTTTCTATTTTTGCCCGGGATAATGGGAGGAAACGGGAGAAGGAATATGTCCCTGGTCCCTTGCACGGATCCTTTAGGGATATATTTTTGGAGCACAGTACTAGTAACTTTACTAGCAGCTTTATTTACGTGCTCCTGTTTAATATACTACAGTAAGTGTGGACATTAATGGCTGGAAATAGAGCCTTGTTTTCCCAGACATCTATCGATCTACTAAGGTGGATACAGTCAGACCAGAACACACGATAAATTAGGGTGCTTCAAAATTTCAAAAGACCATTTAAAGGTCCAAGAGCTTAGCATAGTCTTTACTCTGGGGAAACAAACATATTCTAAAATGTTGAACTGTTCATTTAAGTTTGAAATACATCTATCTACTAATACTACAATGCTGCAGTTCTGTGGAGGGTTTTAACATCTTTCAGCTAATTGTTTTGGTGATAAAGTCACTGTACACTACCTGCCCAGCACCAAACAGACACAGTTAGAGACTAGCTGCTGAACATAGTAGAGTGTAATCATAAAAACATGAACAGCTCAGGGCTCTACTTTTTTTCCCAAGGAATACATGGGCTCCTAAATGGAAAAAAAAGGAGAATAACAGAATAAATTTTGGAGCACAGTAAAAAATGTTCAAGTAACAGAGTTTATTAACAAACAATTTATTACATAAATATTTATATTGCGTGTGTGTGTGCTCCTTCTCCTTGTGTGCAATTGTGATGTGAAAACCAGTCGTAGACTATGGAAGTGGAAGACCTTAGTATCTAGACACTAGGCATTTTGAAAATTTGGCTCGTTGAAAACAGCTTTTAAAATATTGACACAGCTTTTTAAAACACTGATTACTCATCACAGAAAACTCTACAGCGCTTTGAGTAGCCAGAAAGACTAGAAAGGCGCTATATAAGTACAGTCCATTCACCATTTACCATCTACTGTGATTGGCGCATTGCAGCTTGTGGAATGTGGGACTTGTTGTCGTAGTCTATGATCAGTGAACCCAAAGATGCAGAACACAATAGGAGGGTTTAAATGACAAAGTCAATCTTTATTTTATCTACACGGAATAACTGGGAATGGCTCTTCTCCAGAGTGGTGGGTCCGGCGCCGTCCTCCCCGCTGAGGAAACAGTAAGCCCGGCTCTGGGGGAATAGTGAAGATCCAGGAGCGGAGACTGGAGAAGCGTATACTGACCCGACTCGTGTAGAGTGATGCGTGGACCCGGACTGGAAGCTGATCCGTGGCGTGGAGCAGGCTGCGATGTGTATACCTGGACAGGCAGCAGACCCGTGGCGTGGAGCAGGCTGCGATGTGTATACCTGGACAGGCAGCAGACCCGTGGCGTGGAGCAGGCTGCGATGTGTATACCTGGACAGGCAGCAGACCCGTGGCGTGGAGCAGGCTGCGATGTGTATACCTGGACAGGCAGCAGACCCGTGGCGTGGAGCAGGCTGAGTCCGAGAGGCTGTGGCTCGTGAGGTGTAGCTGGCAGAGTCAGAGAACCAGCCAGCAAAGGTAGCGTTTAGGAGAGACAGGTAAACAGGCAGGTAGGGATCCGGAAGGAGACTGGAGCTGCGATCACCGGCACAGGGTAAGTCAAAATGAGGCAACTAGAAATACTTGCATAGATACTTAGCTTCATCAAGCAAGAGGCCTTAACGCAGGGGTCGTACAAGTGTACGGAGACGATCTGGCGCTGGTAGTGTGGTTGAGCTGTGGAGACTGAAGAGTAATTGGAGTCAGGTGAGCCGGTGATCAGCAGCAGGTGGGAGACCAAGGAGCCAGACCAGAAGACATAAACACAAACACACACACGCACACACACACACACATCTTGGAATGAACAGAGGACACACAAGAAACACAAGGAGGGGAGAGCACACAGGAGCACACAGGGATCGGAAGGGTATGATGGCTGACTATGACACTTGTAGTTTTTGAACCAGGGACGGATGCATGATTCACCAGCACCGCCCACACAACCAACGCCCCACTTTGTGTAAACAAAATGACTGAACTATATTTATAACAATAACTTAGTAAAATAGATGTAAAATAGAACAAGGGGAACGCGTTGCTCTTGGGAGGAGGCTGGCTAGAAGGAGCACATATTGGCACAAAATCTACATCTGTCACTGCAGATGCACTATCCACAACCTGGGTGAGCAACTTGTATAAATTAGTGTATTTGTATAATATTTACATTTAATAAAAAGTACAATGTCAATATAATAGTATAATGTCAGTATAATATTAATATTTATTATATAATGTTAGTATATTCATTATAATTTCATATAACAGTATTCTATAGGCCTACAGACTAGCACTAGTATAATATTAATTCCAGTTGGAATACAGCAGTTTAAGAAATACACAACCAACATTTATAATTTTTGTAGGTTGTGTTCCTTCATTAAATCCTGCAAGAAAAATGGTCTACATCGGTGGTTAATCTCTAATTTGTTAATACGACGCACTAACTTGTTAATAATAATAACCAGCCATGTATAACAATGAGTTCAACATTATGAAAGTTTGCTGTAGCATGTCAACCGTTTTTTTTAATGTCCCGCCCCATCCAGGCTGTGATTGGTCAGTTCACGAAAAGTTCACGATATAGCTAAATAACCAGCTAGCCAAACCCAGAGCCTGCTTATCTTGTCCCTATTGTCTTCTGTCTTACAGCTTCAGCTGCAAAACCTTGACTAACAGTTGAACTGGTATTGAGGATCTTGAGAAAGAGGATGTGGGCTGGTGGGTTATAGTTATGAGATCCTTCAGATTTGATCATCAAGTACGCTTTTATATGGTGGGCGACGTTAGCTAGTTGCTCTAGATCACATCTAATTAGATACATATATGTACTGCTCCCAGTTCAAGATATTGTAGATATCACAAATATTTTAAGATTTAGGAACTGTTAAGACAGGAAGAGAAAAGTGAAGGATAATAGTGTAAATTTGCAGTCCCCTCAAAATAACTCAACACACAGCCATTAATGTCTAAACCACTGGCCACAAAAGTGAGTACACCCCTATGTGAAAATGTCCAAATTGGGCCCAATTAGCCATTTTCTCTCCCCGGTGTCATGTGACTTGTTAGTGTTACAAGGTCTCAGGTGTGAATGGGTAGCAGGTGTGTTAAATTTGGTGTCATCACTCTCACTCTCTCATACTGGTTGCTGGAAGTTCAACATGGCACCTCATGGCAAAGAACTCTCTGAGGATCTGAAAAAAAGAAAAAAAAATTGTTGCTCTACATAAAGATGGCGTAGGCTATAAGAAGATTGTCAAGACCCTGAAACAGAACTGCAGTACGGTGGCCAAGACCACACAGCGGTTTAACAGGACAGGTTCCATTCAGAACAGGCCTCGCCATGGTCAACCAAAGAAGCTGAGTGCACGTGCTCAGCGTCATATCCAGAGGTTGTGTTTGGGAAACAGACGTATGAGTGCTGCCAGCATTGCTGCAGAGGTTAGGGGGGGGGGTCAGCCTCCGTGCTGTCCCCCCCCGTCAGTGCTCAGACCAGACGCCGCACACGGCATCAAACTGGTCTGCATGGCTGTCGTCCCAGAAGGAAGCCTCTTCTAAAGATGACGCACAAGAAAGCCCACAAACAGTCTGCTGAAGACAAGCAGACTAAGGACATGGATTACTGGAACCATGTCCGGTGGTCTGATGAGACCAAGATAAACTTATTTGGTTCAAATGTTGTCAAGCGTGTGTGGCGGCAACCAGGTGAGGAGTACAAAGACAAGTGTGTCTTGCCTTCAGTCAAGCATGGTGGTGGGAGCGTCCTGGTCTGGGGCTGCGTGAGTGCTGCAGCTCATTGAGGGAACCATGAATGCCAACATGTATTGTGACATACTGAAGCAGAGCATGATCCCCTCCCTTCAGAGACTGGGCGCCAGGGCAGTATTCCAACATGATAACGACCCCAAACACACCTCCAAGACGGCCACTGCCTTGCTAAAGAAGCTGAGAGTAAAGGTGATGGACTGGCCAAGCATGTCTCCAGACCTAAACCCTGTTGAGCATCCTCAAACGGAGGGTGGAGGAGCGAAAGGTCTCTGACATCCATCAGCTCCGTGATGGCATCATGGAGGCGTGGAAGAGGACTCCAGTGGCAACCTGTGAAGCTCTGGTGAACTCCATGCCCAAGAGGGTAAAGGCAGTGCTGAACAATTATGGTGGCCACACAAAATCTTGACACTTTGGGCCCAATTTGGACATTTTCACACAGGGGTGTACTCACTTTTGTGGCCAGCGGTTTAGACATTAATGGCTGTGTTGAATTATTTTGAGGGGCAAATTAGAAAATTTACACGGTTATACAAGCTGTACACTCACTACTTTACATTGTAGCAAAGTGTAATTTCTTCAGTGTTGTCACATGAAAAGATAATAAAATATTTACAAAAATGTGAGGGGTGTACTCACTTCTGTGAGATGCTCTATCTGGCATAAAATAAACAGATAAGTGAACAACTCTCACACATTTTTTTGGAAAATGTATTTTTGTTATTTCACTGTCTTGAAAATAACAGTTTTTTAGTTTTAGTGTTTAAAACTACATGCATGTATTTCTTTTTTATTCAATCATTCATTTGTTTGTGGTGGGGTTTTTTTGGGTTTTTTATGCACTGCTATCCCCAGAAATCTCCTGTCAATCACAGAGTGTGGGCGGTACTCTGGTTGGTGGCTATCTTTTCTTTTTTTTAAGAACTTGCAAGAGGTTGAATGAGTATTTTTTTTGTCATCATGAATAGATTCAGAGTAGCAAAGCAGCTATTTTTTTCTATGAAATTAGATTATTGCTTTAACAGAATTTAATATAAATATGAAAACATTTATTGAGACTGACTTAATCAATGTCTCTTTCTCTCATTCTTAATCACATAAAAGCAAAAAACACCCCAGGCCACCACACAGCACTCTGTGTAGCATTCTGCCCACAAAGCAACATGAGGTCAGAGCCTCCAGCTAACTTCCCACTGCTGCACATAACCTGGGGCTAGTGAGGGGGAGGGTGGGGGACAGGGGATTCATTCTGCAACACTAGAGGGTGTGGGCTGCAGTCAAAGAAACAGCCGGTGGCTGAGGACAGCATGACAGATGCCCTTTCACCGCCAAACGCAGGCAGTCTGCCAGAGGTCTAAGGTCATCCTGCCTGCAGTATGCATGGACAGGCAAGTGACTGGACAGATATGATCATCAGGGGACACAGGATTCAATTTGTGGACGGTGAAAATATTAGTGAGGAAGCATTAGTATGATGTGCCCCAGTGCACTAAATACACACTCCAACATGGCTGCAATGTATGCATGGGCACACACTCACACACATTCCTCTGCACGAAAAATGAAAGATTCATTCACAAAGAGAGCAACATTCAACCCTGAGGCCTCTTCTCACAGGAAATGGATCCTCTCTTCATCTCTGCATGTGTGTGTGTGCGTGTTGTTGTTATGTGCAAGAAAGGCTTGTTGTGAGATGCTGGCATAGCATGCCTGTGCACACATACACAAAGACCTTGATGTTGGGAGGGGTACATAATGCATCCTATTTTTAGAGATCTGCTCCAATTTGTGCTCCACTCCTCTGAACCCAGAGTCAGAGCTAATCAGTGCTGCCTCCTCAAAGATACAGAGCGAGCAACAAGCCACAGCCTGGTTGTTCCTGTGTGGAGAAAATACCTCCATATCTCCGTAGCTTAGCAAAATGAGAGGCAAAGTAGAACTGTCTTTTAGAACTTTGTAACTCTGTGATAGTGTGCTATCTTGCCCAAGTCTCCACATTATATTTCTTATATATTTCTCTACATGGTACTTGTAGTTGAATGGATTTTAATGTAAAGCACATTGAGTTTATTCATATAGAAATTTACTATATAAATACAATTGCCTTGCCATACCTTGAAAAAGGTAACTCTTTAATGTTCTTGTCATGGTGGAAAAGCTACACAGGGTGTGTTTCAGTAGCATTTTACAGTCGTCCATTTTGCAGGTCTGACGGAACAGAACATTTCAACACAGACTACAAAATGGCTTGCATT
The DNA here is from genome assembly GCA_027580175.1 of Siniperca scherzeri. Taxonomy (NCBI): domain Eukaryota; kingdom Metazoa; phylum Chordata; class Actinopteri; order Centrarchiformes; family Sinipercidae; genus Siniperca; species Siniperca scherzeri. The sequence continues at coordinate 30,425,287 of CM050860.1, forward strand.
TTAGTCGCTTGTAACCACGACCTGAAGTGTCTTTTTAGGCTTCAAGTCTATTTTCTTATGACTTCAGCATGTAACGAGTGAATATTGGGCTGTGAGCGCTGGGAAAACTGAACCCAGCAGTGCTGTGGCTGAACACATCCTGTGTAGACACTGACTGAAGCTGCTGCTGCTTCCACACCTAACCTGTTTGGTTTGGTTTACACCAACTTTGATGCATTTGCTGTCTGGTTTGTCTGACTGGTGGGAAGCTTTCAGTCAGACTCTGGTGCTGATCAAACAACCAGAACAAGAGCTCAATAAGGTGGATCTCAGGCCACTTCCAAGCTATACATTTCATTTGAGGTGTGAAAGCAAAGCAGACCAACCACAGGGCTTTGTCATAGTGGGTATTTCATTTTAGTGAATTTTAAAAGCAAAACGGATATTAAATCCATCTGCTGATCAAGAACTGTCAAGAAACTGATCCTCAGCAATCTATGTATCAATGTATGTAATTATCCAAGATAATTTGGTAACCATGGTGTCATGTATGCACATCAGCATGAGTGTAGGAATTTTGTGGAAAGAAGATAAAACAGAGGTGTCTGGTGTATTTTAGCAGTTCATCCTAAAAGCAGCAACCACCATCTAGTTGCAGTCTTGATTAATAATGCTCATTATCATTTGTGAGCTCATTGTGACACCGGAAAGAATAAATAAACATTAGGTGCAGTAAAGTTCAGCATGACTTTATATCAGTCACCAGAATAAACTTTGTTTTCCTTTCCCCCTGTATGTCCATGTACTGCTGATGATGCAGGATGACAGTCACCACAACTGTCCAATGAATGAGTTACCTGTCAGTACGTCTTGTTTACAATTCAGTTAGGTATAACCCTTTAAGGTAAACTGTGAGAACACAACTTATTTTGTTTCCTTGAACCCTCTTTGATATCTCGTTGCTGGCCAACTTTGGCTGCTCGGAGCACACATGCAGCTGTGTGATGCAGTGTACAGTAAACAGTGAAAGCTGGTCATGGACAATGTCAATGGGCTGCTTTTTTGGTTGTGGACTGAAATCAAAAGGTATACTTCGTGTTTAACATCAATTACAATGTTTTGTCTTTGACAAACACATTATTCATTTGAGGGAACAGATGAAGTAATTTGTTTTGAAGTAAGTGGATCTTGAGTCAAGATTTTTTTTCAAAAATGATTTAGGTTAGTTTAAGGGGAATAAAAATACATTCAGGGTCATGTGTTTCATAGTTTGAGGCACCACTCTTTTTAGATATGATAAAATATACAGATATTTTAATCAATTAGTTATTTCATGACTGTAATATGACCATATGACATAGAGAATGCAACTCATTTCATTAAGTGCAATTGAGTTGGTATATGGCACTGAAATCTAACATTTAATAATAAAGTCTTTCCACAAAATCCTTCATTATCAGACCATTATTTAATAACTTTTGAAATCCTATTACTGGACTACAGGCCATTAGGCAAAAACTCCTAACCTAGATGTCTATCTGATAGTGCTGTAGCTAAATTTAAGGAAGCAATCCCATCTGCATTTAATTCAATGCTATGTCTCAATTATAAAAGTGGACTCCTATGCTAATTTCAGCCCCTCCAAAATTGACCATCTTGTTGATAGTGCTGGAGACTCACTGCGAACGACACTCAATTCTATCGCCCCTCTAAAAAAGAAGATAATAAAACAAAGAAGGTTAGCTCCATGGTATAAGCCTCAAACCCGCAAATGTATGCAAACATTGCGAAAACTTGAAAGGAAATGGCGTTCCAACAACCTGGAAGAATCTCGTTTAGTCTGGCAAGATAGTCTTAAAACATATAGGAAAGCCCTCTGCAGTGCCAGAGCAGCCTAGTACTCATCATTAATAGAGGAAAATAAAAACAACCCCAGGTTTCTTTTCAGCACTGTAGCCAGGCTGACAGAGAATCACAGCTCTATTGAGCAATGTATTCCTATAGCCCTCAGTAGTAATGACTTCATGAGCTTCTTAAATAATAACATTTTAGAGAAAAAATTAGAGAAAAAAATCATCACGTTCCGCCCTCAAACGGCAACAATTTATTTTCAAAAACAGGAACCTTAGAAACAACTGTAAAACCTGCTATATATTTTGACTGCTTTGCTCCTATCAACCTTTTCCAACTAACTTTGATGATTAATTCATCTATGCCATCTATGTCTCTTAGACCCCATTCCAACTAGGCTGTTTAAAGACATTTTACCCTTAGTTAGCACTTCTTTTCTGGATATGATCAGTCTGTCTTTATTAACAGACTATGTACCACAGTTCTTTAAAGTAGCTGTAATTAAACCTCTTCTTAAAAAGCCCACTCTTGATCCAGGGGTTTCAGCCAACTATAGACCTATATCTAACCTTCCATTTCTCTCTAAGATCCTTGAGAAAGCAGTCGCCAATCAGTTGTGTGACTTTCTAAATAACAATAGTTTATTTGAGGATTTTCAGTCAGTCAGTCAGTCAGTTAGAGTGCATCAGAGTACAGAGACAGCACTGGTGAAAATTACAAATGACCTTCTAATTGCATCAGACAATGGGCTTGTTTCTGTACTTGTCTTGTTAGATCTTAGTGCTGCGTTCGACACCATTGACCATCATATCCTATTACAGAGACTGAAACATTAAATTGGCATTAAAGGAACCGCACTAAGCTGGTTTAAATCCTATATATCAGATCAATTTCAGTTTGTACATGTTAACGGTGATGCATGTTAATGCTTCCTTTAGGCAATATTATTAGGAAACACTCCATAAACTTTCATTGTTATGCGGATGATACCCAATTATATCTATCGATCAAGCCAGATGAAACTAACCAGTTAGCTAAACTTCAAGCATGCCTTAAGGACATAAAGACCTTGATGACATGCAATTTTCTGACAAAACTCTGACAAAAATGAAATTATTGTACTTGGCCCTAAACACACCTCAGAGACACATTATCTAAAGATATAGTTGCTCTAGATGGCATTGCCCTGGTCTCCAGCACCACTGTAAGGAACCTCAGATTTATCTTTGGAGGATTTATCAGATTTATCCTTTAACTCCCACATGAAACAAACTTCAAGGACTGTCTCAAAATGATGCCGAAAAACTAGTCCATGTATTTGTTACTTCTAGGTTGGAATATTGTAATTCCTTATTATCAGTCTGCCCGAATAATTCCCTTATGACTATCGTGTACTGACAAGAGCTAGGACAAGAGATAATTTTTTCCCAATATTTGCTTCTCTGCACTGTCTCCCTGTAAAATCCTTCTCCTCACCTACAAAGCTCTTAATGGTCAGGCACCATCGTATCTTAAAGAGCTCATAATACCGTGTTACCCCACTAGAACACTGCACTCCCAGAATGCAGGGTTAGTTGTGGTTCCAAGAGTCTCCAAAAGCCAGAGCCTTCAGTTATCAAGCTCCTCTCCTGTGGAATCAGATCCCAGTTTGGGTTCGAGAGGCAGACACCATCTCCACATTTAAGAGTAGGCTTAAGATTTTGCTCTTTGATAAAGCTTATAGTTAGGGCTGGCTTGGGTGAGTCCTAAACCATTCCTTAGTTATGCTGTTATAGGCCTAGACTGCCGGGAGATTTCCCATGATGCACCTCTTTCCTCTCTCCTTCTCTCCCTTTCCGTCTGTATGCATTTTTATCCCATTACTGCATGTTACTAACTCGACATCTTTTCTCTTCCTTAGTTCTGTGCTTTCTCGTTTCTCTCCTCTCTCCTTCTGTCGCTTTCAGCAGGTATTTCTACCTCTGGAGCTGCAGAGACTGGATCTGTGGTTGTGGGCCACCTGCTGCCCCCGTGTTCCTGCTCGACAACTGCTACAACAGTTGCTCTGTTACTAATATTGTCATTACTATTCATATGACTGTCATTCCTATTATTATTAATTTATTAATATTAATATTACCACTACCATTACATTATTGCTATTTTAAAATTCTAGGTGGTATTTGCAGACCTGCTCTATAGGAAAAGTGCAATGAGATAACTTCTGTTATGAATTGGTGCTATATAAATATAATTTAATTGAATTGAGAGTATTCCCAGTATTTATGTGTTAGACAGAAGCCAGTTTCTTGGGCAGCCAAGTGTTATTTTTGGCTTGGCTCCGACAATCTCAGTCTGCAAACTGCACAATCACACTGCAAATCCTTCAAGCAAACAGCCATTGGTAGTACCATATGTATGTGTGTGTGTGTCTGTAGAGATAGTTGGAGGAGAGAGAGAGAGATGTCTGGCATTAATCTACTTCATACAGGAATCCTAACGCGTTATTACGCTCTATCTCTAATTGCTCTCTTTTTGTACATCATGACTGCAGTTTTGGTTATTGTGAAATATAGAACTGATCTTTTTAGCTGTGTACCTCTGATATGTATGTGTGTGTGTGTGTGTGTGTGATATGTATGAAAGATTACATATGTGCTGAGGAAGTCACCAATATAACACTAGTCTTATGAGAGACTTACACTGAGTGAGCAGAAAAATATAGAAAGCCCTGTACATTGTAACGCCTTTCAATACAACAGAGCCTTGGAATAAATCTTTGTGCAACTTATACTGTTTTTATAAAGTTTTTTTTAACACTGTGTCAGTGACTGTTGTTGAACTCTGTAGTCATTTTGGTGTTTAGTTAATGGTGGCATTATAATGTTTGTAATACTTTGCAGGAAAGGAAAACCTGAGTGCAGAAACATACTGAATGCAGATGATTCCATACAGAACACCCAGGCTCACTGAATGGTTTAATAAGCAGTGGTGGAAAGTAATTAAGTACATTTACTAATTAAGTAATTAATTACTGTGCTTAAGTAGTCAACTGAATAATTTTGAAGTCTGACTATTGGTCAGACAAAACAAGCAATTTGAAGGTCTTACTTTGGCTCTTAGTAATTGTGACAGCATTTCTTACTATTTTCTGTTAAGTTTTACAAATCAAACAATTAGTCAATTAATAAAGAAAATCAGCGAATTAGTCCCTAATAGTAAATATAGTCATTAGTTGCAGTTGTTCTGTACATAAAATAGTTAAAATAAATAATTCTTGATTCTTGATTCCTGATTATACTTACATACTTTTACTTAATTGACCTTTTCAATGCAGGACTTCTACTTGTAATGGAGTATTTTCACAGTGTGGTATTAGCACTTTTACTTAAGTAAAGGATCTAAATACTTCCCCCATCACTGTTGATGTATGTAAATTATGTGAATCATATGCTATGGCCTTCACAGTCACCAGATCTCAACCTAACTGAACGCCTGTGGGAGATTTTGGAGTGATGTGTTAGACAGCGCTCTCCACCACAATCATCAAAACACCAAATAAGGAAATATATTTTGGTAAAATGCTAATCATCCCTCCAGTAGAGTAAAAACCTTATTAACACACTTAATGTTGAGTTTCCCTTTTATTTGCCAACAATCTGTATGTAGATAGGGTGGACAGAATATTAGAAACACCTCTAAATATAGCACAAAAACATGAAGAGCACATAACTTACGTAATTTGAAGGGCTAGAAGAGGTGATAATTACCAAGACTTGTTTCTTTGACGAGAACAAGCTGCAAAAACTTTCTCATTTTGTGGTGGGTTGTGGTTCATGTGTGTTAAAAATGATGAAAATTGGAGAATACTTTCAAATTTAACATTAAGGCTATCACAGACCAGTATCCTAGGAATTACTTTCATATTGGCAGGGGCAGATCTAGAGAAATGTTCATGGGGTGGCATGAGGGTGGCATGGAGACTTTAAGGGGTGGCAGAAATATATATGCTGATTTAATTACAAACAATCAATATTTGCTTGGAAAAGCCCCCAAATGAAGATATTTTACCTAAAAAACATTACATTATTGTGGCACATGAGTAAAGCATTGAATAGAAATATCTAAAGGTGGCACTAGAAATCAATAAATTGTTTTATTTCCAAATCTTCAGACATTTTATTTTTCAAATACATGTATTTTTTAAGTGAACATTAGAGATCAGTAATTATGTTCATGCAAACTTTCTTTAAGGGCTTACATTGGCCATTTAATCCATTTAAAGACGATATTAACCAATTGTGTCACGTATACTCTGTGAAGCAACACATTTAGTGTTGCCAATGATCTAAGATATCCAGTGTTTATCCAGTAATGCTGATTTAGCGGCAAAATCCTTTTCTCTGAGCTTCACTGTTAAAATGTGGTGAAAGGGCAAACTGTCAGGTACTAAGCTTTGAAAGAACTGTCACTGCATTGCTGACTAATGTGGCTTTTTTGGGGGGGCTTGGAGCAAGTGATTTTAGTTTTTAAACTGGTTGCTTTTGTGTATTACACTTGCATGACTGATCTGAAATTTGGTTTCTTTTGTATGTTACACTTGCATGGCTGATCTGAAATTTGTACATATTTGTCTGCAGTATGAGCAGTTTCAGAGATGTTGGTAGCTGCAGGCAAACCAGAGACACTCGTAAGCACCGGTGAATATTTGGGTTTAGTCAGGTTTAATCCGTCCCTCAGACAATCAAACACGAGTTACTATTACTAAACAAAAACACAAGGTTGTTTGTTTTTTTCTATTTTCTATTCTATGGCGATACTCATCAAGCCAAAATATCACTCAAAAGTCTAGAAAATATGATGAAGCCTATCTTGCTTTCAGGTCAAAAATTAATTGGTTCACAGGGGTTGGGGGGCATGAACTACTTCTTTAGGTGAATACTGATGTGTTCATGTTTGCCCTGTCATAGAGCAAGATTTGCAGTTCATCAGAAAGCCAGTCAGCTGCACTCAGTACAAATACTGGAGTAATAATCCAAGCCAGAACCAGTATCTTTACAAATGTAATACAAATTGAGCATTGTTTAAATGACATAGAGTACCTATGCATTTTTGCTGAAAAGACGCATCACTCCACAGTCTATGCCTTTTAAATAGATACTTCCACTATCCTCGATACAGCAAATGTTCATCATCTCAACATGGTTCCAGGAACATAAGTGACTTTAGCCAAAAAAATGTGCAGGCAGACAGCTCTGTGAAGGTTTAGCTGTGTCCCACTGTAAAACTGGAAAATATCTCTCTCACAGCCTTTGAGCCCTTTATAAACACTTCTGCACTCCTGCACACTTTGCAACACTATGAATTGTGGGTTATTCCCTGAGGCAATGTTAAAAATAGGGATGACAAAGAGGAAAAGAGCCAGCATGAACAAGTTTACATGCACATATAGCTCATCAGTAAGCACTGTGGGTAGTTGTTTGAATTATGATGGCATGATGATTTCCAGATGTTTTCCATTGATTGGATCCAACCAAATTTTCTATTTTGCTTGTAAACTGAGAAGATAAACACTGTCAAATTAAACTATGTATAAAAAAAATACAAGCTCATTCTACAGGCCCCAGAAATGCATCTGCTCCAGTTGCACACATGCTGTCCCAGTCCTCATGTAGCATTCTGAACCTTTGCATGCAGGTGATGTCAGTTGAATTCTGACAGGTTGTGTGTTTAGGTTAGGCCTCTCTGATGCTATTGGGCTCAACATGGATCCCATTATGGATAATTCTGGTTTCATACAACTTGGGTTGTTTGTAGTTTGGACTAATATTTCTATTAATAATGTCACTGTACTCACCAAGCAAAAGGAAAACTGTAGTTTATTACAACTTGGCAGTGTTTTTTGACAATCAGTTCTATCGGTCATGATAACATTATAGTCAAAGTTTATTGCTGAGATCTGGAAACATTGACACATTACTAAAAATAGGTCCAAATGGACAAGAAACATGAGTAGTCAGTTGATTAGACAAGTTGTAAACAAACCACCAGTTTAGCTGAACTTATTTGTTAGAGAAAACAAAAGATGAACGGTAAAATTATTAGCCAAACTGTGTCTTGTAACATCCATTAATGTTTACAGACCAACTTCTGGTCTCAACCTACTCTAGTTACCATATTTTTTCTATGCAATGTGGAGCACTCAGTTTCAGCTCGATCTCTAAAAGTGGTTTAGAAAATTTGGATAAACTGGCAGTTTACAACCCATCTGATTGTTTGAACGCTAATGTTTCTTGACCCAACGTACTTCGTATCAAGTTCAGTGCCGAGAAAGAGCAACAGAGAAAACGAGGGAGTGGACCCAATTGCAGACACGGGAAGCAGAGGCAGAACTGGTACAATGCAATGGTTTAATGGTCAGTGAACGGAGGCTTACAGGGGTGGTCAGGCAGGCAGAGATCAAAATCAGGAAACGGCAGTCCAAACACAGGCAACAAATCCAATGAGGAGCAGGCAGAAAAATCCAAAGTCCAAATAATCGAGGTAGACAGTCCAAATGTCAGAAACACTGGAAAAATGGCTGGCACACAAACCAAGACGAACTGACACAGAACAAGGGAGGCACACAGACCATATACACAGGTGAGGGCAGGATAACTAGACACCGGTGACACTAATTAGGGTGGAGAAAACAATCAAAACTGGAGGGAAAAGCAAAAATGACAGGAAGTAAAACTACACAAGACACATGAGGCAGCACACTTAATAAAACAGGAAACAACAAAACCCAAGACTCAAAACCATGACACTTCGTCATAGTGAAGTTGCCGTGTTTCCAGATCTCAGCAATTACTTTGGTGAATAGTAACACAGAGTAGCTTAAATTTCTGAATTCCCGGCCCATTTTTTCACAATTGAGAATGACTTCCGGAGAGCCGAAACGTCTTGATTCTGAAAACAGTGTCCAGATGACTACGACTGAAACCTTTTCTACGATTTGGTGAGTAGAATGTCACCAAAACTACCAAAATAAGTCCCGAGTTGTTTAATGAAATGATCCTGTAAGAAAAGAGGGTTGTCATTTTGTCAAAAAAATCCTTTGAATGATTTGAAGGTAACCCACATAGCCTAACAATAAGCTGTAGATTTAATGTTGTTCCGTTCATTCAAGGTAATATTACTGTAAGGACGTTGCATTTTACAAAGTCAGCCATGCAGATATACCTTTGTCCATGATTTTTCCACCTGTGGTTGTTGAATTCAAAATGGTTTACATTACTTTTCAGATGGTTTGATGGTGTGATTATCAATTTAGCACATCCTGCTAGGTTTCTCCATTTAGCACAGAGACCAACATAGCCTAGTTTACTGAGAGCAACTAAACATGCACTGGGTCAGATGGATTGTAATTTTAGGAATGCCCCCAATTGGAGTACAACACATTAACTTCTGTGTTTATACACTGAAAATTCAAACTGATCATTACAGATCAAACATTTAACTTTTTTCCAATTTCAAATGGTAGTTCAAATTTCTAATAAAAAGTGACAGCCCTATAAGGAATATTTACAGCACTCTGTTAGATGAATGTCTTATAAAAATCCAGCTCTTATAAAGCAAAGATTGGTTGTTCCTCAGTACAATCCAAAAATAACATCAGTAGAAATTACACAATCAGTTAAACCCTTGCTGGTATGCATATAATTATATTTTTAAAAAACTGATGGAAATCTTTGTTGTTCTGTCTGCCTTCACAAGCTCATATTAGTCTTAGCCCTGTTTGCACTCCTCAACTGCAGCTGCTCACGTTAGCATCAATGATTTATCACTCCTGACATATGTGCTCATGTATTTACAACATGGATTTACTCCTCTATGTATTCCCATGCACCTGTGGAGCAGATTTATGATATCTAAACTCCCACATATCACCACATGTGTCTTCCACATTAACAGGATGAGGAATAGTCTGTCTCTTGGACAATGGTTAATTTAAATACATGAAGTGTTTTCCTTTCTGAATTAGATTTGGGAAGCAGAGAGAGAAAAAAGTCGCTTTTTTCCCCCTCTCATTGTTTATGCAAAGTCAGCTGCTGTTCAATCCTTTTACACTGATAACAGAGATAAGATCGCTGCTGTGGATCTGCAGTTTTCTGCCGACATCTGCATTATGTCAGGCTGGTGCACACACATGCGCCCACAGGCACACACACAAACACACACACATTCTCTCTAATCTGATTGCTCTGGAAAACTGAATGTAAAATTGCAATCAGTGTAGTGCAATTATTAGCCATCCTGCAATTCAATCTGCACTCTTCTCTAGCTCCTCAACTGCTGAAAATCAGCACATTCACCACAGGCAAAAAGAGGAACAAGTGGGTAGTAGGAAAGACAAAGAAATAAGTGAGTAGAGAGAGAGAGATGAAAGAAAGAAAGAAAAATCAATTGCTGTCACATCCATCGCAGAAAATACAGCAGTAGAAAGATAAAAAGAAAGAGCTGAGTGCGAAATAGGCACAGATACGGAGAAATGGCTGAATGAGAGGCAAAAGTAGGAGGAAAGACAGAGGAGAAAGAAATAGTTAAAAGAACAAAAGCAAAATAAAGAAATCAATTAGTGTCACATCTGTCGGAGGAACTGGAGTGGTGGAAAAAAAAGAAAATGACAAAGGTTGAGGAGGGGAATAACATCTGAAAATCTGCATCTAAAATTCAGAAAGCTTCTTTCATGAACCTACTGAAATATTCAAATGGCAGTAGCCCACATCCATAGGCCTAATATGTTTGATATTTCCATGTAGAAATAAAAGCCAGGGAGTAAAATATTGATCTCTGCTTCCTAATGACCTGTGAAGGATGGGGAGGGAAATTGAATAGAAGAGGAGAATGGAATAAAGGACACAGAGTCAGTGACCTATTTTGCCCAGGAGAGGTGAAGGGGACTCATTGTAATACCCTCCATAGAACATAATTCATGGCATACTGACATATACAACAGATACTGTAGCTAGTTATTTTTCCTACTTTGTTTGTACTTTGTTCATCCACCATTTTGGTCCAGAGCAAGATATCAACAGATTGCCATGGTATTAGGAGTATCCATGGTCCTCAGAGGATGACTCCATGTGATTTTGGTGACTCCCCGAAATTTCCTGTATTTCCACCAACAGATTAAACTTTATATTTGATCAACACTTTGGTCCGTTAAAACTAGTGTTCTGATTTCCATGAAATTTACCAGAGCATGAAACCTTACATTTTGGTGATCCCCTGACCTTTCCTCCAGGACAATCTATCCAAATCTAGCCAGATTGCTATTTAATATACTGAGCATGTTAACGCTACCATCCATCAATCCATTCATCCATCCATCTATTCATTAATTTTCCACCACTTAACTGGGTATCGCTTACATTTAATTGCTCATACTATCTTTCCTTTTCAGTAATTTTTCTTTGAATATGTTTCACTGCTGATATAAGTGCAATAACCACATTTAGCTGCAGGGATCATTAAAGTTTGATCAAATGTTTTATTATTTTATCTCTAAATCCAGTCTGATAGATAATGTGCATGCATAATATGATAATATGATGCACCGATCTTATCGGTATATTGGGGCCAATACGGACCTTATTAAGCATGTCAGCTATCAGCCAGACATGACTGATCTTCGTCATTATATGTTTCAAATCATATGTAATTATAAAATCCAGTGTTTCAGCCATCAGTTACAATAATTAGTAGTCTTTATAATAGTGTGGTATAAAGATCCTAAATGTTGTCAAAACAGAGCATTGAAGGGGCTCCCTGGTAGCCTAGGAGTTAAGGCTCTGCAACATCCCCTGTTTGCGTCTGGCTGTGGACCTTTGTTGCATGTCATTGTGACGCTGTGGTTGATAATTATATCTGGTCTAAAACATGATAAAACCTTGTAAGGTTAGGCTGTGCTATGTGTTCTTTCATGCACTCACTAATCAGCCAGGTTAACTGCAAATGTGATGCTGGTCAGTTTATATTGTATAACTGGGTGTGGCCAGAAGAAGAAGCTTTGGGCCTAGTGAACAGCATGAGGACAGAAATGTTTGAGGAGACAAAGGGAGGGAAAACGCAGTTGTGGTAGGCCACCTGTCAAGTAGCAGAGGGATATCCCTGAATATATGTACACATAAAAGCTCATTTTTGTAGTTAGAAAATCACCTGTTAAAGAGGTAAAGTTTGATATGTTGAGAACCACAACTATGGATGGTTGACGGTGGAATTGCTCAAGATTTCCCTTCCTTCACCAGTGAGATTGATTCCTTTTTGCAATGCATTGCTATTTTTGGAGTTGTGTTTTTGCATTTTGTAGGGGGATCCCATATTTTTCTTGTTTTGTCTTTGGACTGCTCTACTTGGAAGATATGAGGACTCTTTTTGTTTAGTTTTTCTCTGTGGACATTTAAGAGGACACTTAAGTATTGAGGGGACTAAATATTGATAGTTTGCCTAATATATCTACTGCAGCTTATTTTAGCTTTAGAAGTTTTGCCTGATTTAGCTTAAATTGGTGATGACATTATTTACCCTGCCCCATGGGCAAACAGCTTTTGATACAGTGGCTCTCGAATTTTTAAGTATAACTAGGCTAAACACACTAGCTGATTGTTATATCCTACCGCATCTGTCTGCTGTCCACTATCAATAAAGGTATAAAGTTTCCAAAAAATACTAAAGAAAAAACAAAGCACTAGTATTGAATCCAGAATAGGTATCAGCAGATACCCTGAGTTGAGGTATCACAATTGGTACTGGAAGAGGAAAAAGTTGGATCGGTGCATCCCATCCATCTAAGCTCTTTTGTTAAGAGGATTTTAAAACAGTCAGTATCAACTGAAATACAGTTTAATTCAATTTACCTCTGATCTGAACCACAATCAGGTATACAAGAAGACATTAATAGTTGTGTACAGGTTAGCAGTTATGACCAGATCAAAACAAGTTGAAGATGTATGTGGGCAAAACAAAGTTTGACAACATAGTTACATAGATATGTGCCATAAAGCTCCATTGTTGTCCAAAAACTGTTAAAAACATATCAATGAGCCATACATTTGCACTAGGTGACATGTTCCTTCATTACCATGAACACACACAAATATGAACAACTGGTGCAGTCAGAACAATGGAGCTGAACACACTCAAAACTGTGGAGATGACAGTGGACTTCAGGAGGAGCCCCCCAACATTGTCCCCCATCACCATACTCAACAGCACTGATTCTGCTGTGGAAACCTTCAGGTTTCTGGGATCCACAATCTCCCAGGACCTAAAGTGGGCGTCCAACATCGACACAACTATCAAAAAGGCCCTGCAGAGGATGTACTTCCAGTGCCAGCTCAGGTCTGTTCTCTGCACATCCATCACTGTTTGGTTTGGATAGGCCACCAAACAGGACAGAAACAGACTACAACCCATTCAGGACTTATACATACCCAGAGTCAAGAAACAGGCAGGAAACATCACTGCAGACCTATCACACCCTGGACACAACCTGTTCCAAATTGTCCCCTCTGGTAGGCGCTACAGAGCACTGTACGCCAAAACAACCAGACACAACAACAGTTATTACGCACAGGCCATCCTTTGATGAACACTTAACACCAGTCACAATCCAGGAACAATCCCTGTGCAATAACCCTGTGACACAAATGTCCACTGTACCTGTAAATATATCTCATTGTTTATATAAATATTATCACTTTTTAAATATATGCACGCTGTGCATACTGTATATACTCTCATGTCTACCTACCTCATGTATATACACCCTGGACACAACCTATTCCAACTTCTACCCACTGTATGCCAAAACAACCAGACACAAGAACCGATTTTTTCTACAGGCCATCACTCTGATGAATAGTTAACATCTAACGCTATATATTTTATAGTTTAATACACACTTTTTTTAACATGTACATATCAGCACTGTCAAATATTAATCTAAGCCGCTATATATGCTGTTTACTGACATGTATGCATGTGTATACTGTACATATCCACCTATTGCATGTATATAACACACACACACACACACATTATATAAAACAATCACAGATATTATTATAAATATAAGCTAGTAAAACTTTAAAGTCTCTCAGAGGAATAAGTTTCTCTAACTTTAAGCTGTGCTGCAGTGCATTCCAATAGTAAGGTGCATAGTACTGGAAACCAGTCTTCCCCAGTTTAGAGTTCGTATGAGGAACTTTTAAAGCCAACCTATCCTGTTCTGGTGTCATGATTATTAGCCCTGAAGTCAACTTAGGATGTTAAAAAGCTCAGCAGCTTAGATAGCAGGGCCTTATAAATGAAGACACATGTATGATAATGCCTTTTAGATGGCATGCAAGATGGTGTCATCAGCATAAAGTTAGAAGTGAGTTAGAAGGAGAAAGAAGATAAATATAAACCAGGCAACATAACATAGTTTGGCAAATGGCATATGATTTGTAAATGGACTGTACTTATATAGCCTTTCTGACTACTCAAAGCGCTTCAACTACATATCACATTCACCCCATTCACACACTGATGGCAGGTGCCAACTGCTCATCAGTTGAAAGAAACTAATCATTCACACACTCGGGAGCAATTCGTTCAGTGTCTTGGCCAAGGACACTTTGACATGTGGGCTGGGGGAAGCTGGTATCGAACCGCATGAAAAATGGTGCATTACTTTTCTTAAGATATTTACGAATCATTGTATGAAGATACGTTGACTGGTTCAATCCCTCAAAATCAAGTTAATGCCATTATTACAGCACATTACTTTCCATTAGGCTGAGCGACTGCTTGACCAGCCAAGTCCAATGAAAAAAACAGAGTGGTGACCACAGCCAGCGCTGGATGCTTCACTGCACCACCAATATTTTGATCAAATGATTCAATTACTCATTCAACAGAGCGGTGATCCAAAGAAAGCAGGCCGCCCCATTCTTTTTTAGGGTGAGTGTGTGTGCGAGTCTGTATATGTGTGCACTTGCACATGGGGACCTAATTGAAACCAGCTGTTCCAGTGAGACAGTGCTGGAACAAGGCCAGAGCGCCACATTAGTCTGACATGGATAGAGCGAGAGATAGAAGAATGTGAGGCTCATGCAGAAAGTCAGTGTTTTATGTAGAAAGGAGGGGGAGTGAGGGGTTCTGATTGTTTCTCTCCAGTATTTGGACAATTTGATGTTTTTTGTACTTTGCACAAGCGTCAGAATTAGGAACTAAGAAGCTTATGTACAGTACATAATAATGGGTGCCTCCACAGACAAAGGTCTATCTTTATTCTGTTTTCAACACTTAGACCCAGATATCAGAACTTTATAGGGTCTGACATTAAGATGGGATCTCTGATTTTGTTTTAGCCCCCCAAAAATCCACAAATTTCCACAGTCAAAAACTCAACACAGTTCATATTTGAAGTTAAAAACAGGTTCAATGAGCTGGATGTAAATTATGTGATTCATGGGTGTGATTTTTTGATAAAATTAGCTAGTGCATCTTCAAACAGCATTTACAGCATACGATATTTTATAGTAAAATCCCAGAAGACACCTGAAAATGAGAATCATTGTGTTTTCATTACCTTAGAATAAGCCCTTTATACCTACAGAGAGAACCGCCATGTTTCTACAGTAGCCCAGAACGGACAAACCAAACACTGGCCCTAGATAGGGCCTTTCGGGAGTTTCGCGGCCACCGTAGTTTCTCCTACATGCTTGGAATGGGAGGGAGAGGCGAGCGGTATTCACGATGGTTGCACTCTGCAATTTCACCGCTAGATGCCACTTAATCCTACACACGGCTCCTTTAAGCATCAACGTTCATTCTTGACATTGGAAATAGTAGTTTGACAAAACAATTCCAACTCAAGGTCCACTTACTTCGTTTTTCCATAGCTTTCAATCCATCACACAGTCTTCATCAGGTGGACACAGACACCACTCCAAATGAATGATAATGTTGTTCATCCACTGATGAATGTAAGTACAATATTCACTCTCTTTAAGTTCAGTTTTTGGTCTCTATCAACTGCTGTGATCAGGGCACTCCTGCAAAAGAGAGGCTTCCTCTCAGTGAAACTTACCTGAATAAATTAAGGTTTTAAAAAAAAGGGCCTCCTGAGGTGCAGTCGTTGGTGTAGACGGAGAAGAGTAGTGTGGAAAGCACACATTCAGTAAGAATAACAGTAAGATTGTTATTCACGTCAGTGGTAACGACTTCCGATTACGCCAATAAGAGGTCACTAAAGTTAATGTTGAGCCGGTGTGTAGATATGCAAAGACGAAGTCAGACTCTGAAGTTTTCTCTGGGCCCCTGCCAAACCTGACCAGTGATGACATGTTTAGCCGCACGTCTTCATTCCGCCGCTGGCTGTCAAGGTGGTGTCCAGCAAACGATGTGGGCTTTGTAGATAATTGGCGGACTTTCTGGGGAAGACGGCATTCATCACTTTGGATGCAGCAGCTCTCATATCTAGAAATCTGGCCAAGCTTATTAGTGGACCAAAACCATGACAACTCAGAGTTGAGACCAGAGCAGAGTCCCAGGCTGGAGACCAAAGGTCTTGTTCTGGTGGTTGTTCTGAGCTGTGAATTGTTTCAGGAATGAATGGTTGTATTGGACTGCAAAGGTCACTTTAAACAGCATAACATTTACAGGATGTGGAGAGGAGGCAGTGGCAGTGCAAGTATAGACCACTAATTGTTGTTTTCTGAAGGTTCAGCTCTGCATAATCATCATTCACATTCTCACATAGTTAAACATTTTACTCTCGTTCTTTTATGAGCTGGCGTTTTGGCTTACACCTGCTTGTCTGGGCTTTTCACAAGCATTAGACGGTCCTTGTGTGGCACTCACTACACCATGTGAGTCTCAATGTGATCTTGTAGATATTAGTCTAATGAAAACATCAAAAATCTAATTTATATAATAACATATGTTGTGTTGTAGCTCGTCAAGGTAATGCTTTGTTTTATAGCTGGCAAATTGCAGGGTAACTATGTACAGGGGAAGAAGACAACAAGTGGGTAACAACTATGATGGTTGAAGTTTTTTTTAATACTGAGCACCTGTTTAATATAGTAATATTATTACTGGGTAACAAGATAGGAATGGGGAAAATGCAGAATTGAGTTGATATTGCATTGAAATTATTTGGTATGGGTTTTTTAATTATGATACTTTAAAAAATATTTACTTTGGGAAATTACATTGTAAAAAGTTTTTAAATATGGAGTACTTATTGCTAAAATAGTTATGTGTATGTTTTTATAATGATGATAAAAATTGGGTTTTTGTGGTTTACTGGACAAAATACATTATAAATAGTGTGGCAAGCTATTCTTAAATTCAACAAATTACATGTTTTCACCAACTTATTTTGCATTAGTAATTCCAGCTGAGGTAGTGGCCATTACTTTTAGTGATTTAGTACATTGATTAGGACAAAGCATTAAAAATCTGTGAGAAAGTGCCCTTACAAAAGTATGAGTCTGGGGTATGCGGGCTTTAAAATAAAACAGCCTCTTATTCACAAAGTAAATATTGGGTATGTGGGCTGTTACATGTAGCATTACTTATTCCAGTATAAATAGACAGTACATTCTATTGCCACCTAAATACTATTAAACAGAAAATACAATATGCCCATATCAATGTTAAATCAGATGTCAAAGTGTAAACAGGAAGCAGAATGTACAGCATTTGTTTGTTTGCTTGAGGATGTGTGCCTTTGTATTGTATGTCCTATCCAGAGGCTCTCCAGATAAAGGGGGAGATTTGTCTGACAGTGGAGGTGGAGTATTCACAACACATCCACATCAGGATCACCACACCCAATGTGTTGGAGTGTGCCAGTCTAAATGCTGCGTTATTGGCTGTTACCACCAGTTTACATCTGAAAATAGAGGTCCATGTCCGAACAGGGCTTATAAGTGTTAAGCAATGTTTGTTTTTACCAATGAGTATCAGCTCAACTGTTTGCAGACTCAAAGTATCAGCAGAAACCAAAGTGTTTCAAACAGCAAATGGCACTATTGTGTTATATTGATCCTAGTTAGACAGAAAGTAACAACACAGACACCTGTACATATCAAAATGTCATGAATTATTACTGCAAAAAATGTGGAAATGTGGAAAGAAGTCTAGAAAATGGGAAAGTGTAAAAAAAGAAAGGGGAAAGGGGAAAAGTAACAAGACAATTGTAGCTGCCTATCTTCTCCCTTCTCCTCTTCTTTACTTTTCATCTCATCTTTCCTCTCCCCTTCTTTTCTCCTCATTCGTCTTCCCATCCCATCAATTTGTATTACTCTCAATTACATTGTACAGCACAGATGTCAACTCTGTATGTCCGGAAAAAGACATCTTCTCTGTTTTGCTTGCTGTTCTTTCTGTCCCCACTCTTATCTACTTTTATTTCTCTTCTCCTCATCCTCTTCCTTCCTCTGGTCTTCCTCACACTGTCCCCTTACCTCCCCTTTTCTCTCCTCTCCTTTTTTCTTCCTCCTACTTTCCCTTCCTCTCCTTGTCCTCCTCTCTCTCTCTCTCTTGTCTTTCTTTCTACGTCTCTCTTCTTCCTCTCTCTCGTGACAATGGACAGGCCTTTTTTTGCCATTTTTTAGGCACAGAGCCTCTGACTCATGTGCCCATCATCCTGTCCACCCGAGGGCCATCAGGCCAGGCACAAAAGACACAAGCAGTCAAGCATCTATTTCTTCTTTCTCTGCAGTCGTTTTCATTGCTGTCTTCCCTGACTAGTGTCTCTTTCTTCTCCTCTCATTTGCCTGTCATTCTGTCATGCCTCTACTGTAGGTCTTGCTACTTTCTCTCTGTGTCTACTATACACCCACCATTCATCACTCATTTTGCTTATTTCTGCCTTTTATCTGTTTGCTTTTCTTTTCTTCTCATGGCCTTTGTCTCTCATCTGTCTTCAGTCCTTTCTTGAATCTCTCCTCTTCTGCTATATTCCACTTTCTGCACTGGTCACTCAGTGTTCATTTAACAGAGAGAGAAACATGTGGGGCAGTTTCAGAGATTATATACAGAAATGAATTTATTTGGATTTTCAGGTCTGCCTGAGGCGAATGATTGGGTCCAAGTGAGATTCATTTGATTGTTTAAAGAGTAAGATTCTGGCTTTGTATCAGGTTTTGACCTTAAAATCTGGCAGTGAATCCAGCTTCATGTAAAGAGAAATGTAAAGATTCTAATCTAAAGTATTCAGATCCAGTCACTGACAGTTGTTCTTTTCAGATTTTGTTAGTTATATTGTTAACATGTTATAATATTTCCGACTGACATAGGTGACCGATGATGTCACTTGTGTGTTGCCCGAGGGAGACACACTGGTATATAAACAAAAGAAGGACAATAGCAAGCAAAAAGTTTTGCACCGTGAGCGTGCACTGGACAACTGAAATTGAAGATTTCACCCAAACTCTGTGCTTTTTCCTCCTTTTTTGGCCTTCTTAGCACAAATGTCACTGCATATAAAACGTGCAAGGTGCTGGTTGCCTTCGATGTTTTTTTTTTAGTACAAGAACACGCAACAGGATTTGCGGGGCTGTCTGCCGTCAGAGCTCCAGTGGTTACTGACCAGTGGTTCAGTGTGTTTTCTAGTGTATTTACTCAGTCATATGGTTTATGCTCCTTCCTGACTATTTATTCTTTGTATTGTATCTAACTATAGTGTTGGTTTTATCTAAATATTTATTAATTTAAAAGTTCATGGTTCCATCCCCATTGGTATCACTAACTAATTACCTGCAGCAGGAAAAGTACAAAAGGCAGCTAGTTGCTTTTACAAGTTGTTGGTGTCTGTGTATCTTTTTTGGTGTCATGTGTGGAAGCTAATAAATGTCACCACATTTTAATCCAGTTTCATGCATTTTTGTTATTAATTTGTGGCTGCTGCCAGTCAAATTGTCAGCAAGTATTAGACAAAAATGGAATGTTGAACTGATGATGGCACTACATGTAGATGAAAAATCAGGGGATCACAGAAGGTTAGTACAATTCATCTTGAGGGGAAAATTAATGTCTGAACCAAATTTCATGGCAATTGTTATCGAATGATTTCACTGTGAACCAAGAACATTGCTAGATGGCAAGGTATTTCATTGTCTAGGAACCATGAATGTCTGTGCAAAATTTTGTGACAATCCATCTTGTAGATAGAGATATTTGACTAGATAAGTTAAATCTGTGCTTGGTGTGATCTCCAAAATCATTACTATTCATCCTCTGAGGACCATAAATGTCTATACCAAAGTTAATCACAATTCATCCAATAGTTGTTTAAACATTTCACACAAAACCAAAACTGTCAATCTTATTATGTCAGGGGATCATCAAAATCAGTAGGAGTCATCCTCTGGGAAATAAGAATGTCCATACGATTTCATGACAGTCCATTCAATATTTGTCAAGATATTTCAGTCTGGACCAAAGTGGTGGATCTACCAACCAACTGACATTGCTAGAGCCATGCATGGTTAAAAAAATCTATGAAAACACCTTTGTATAGAATTAGCTGACAAATCTCCTCAACAACTTCACAAATTTTACTAATTTTCTTTTCTTTGTGGGTATGTCTTCCAGAAATTTACTTGGGCACTTATTTAAACATGAGACTGACATGTAAAATTGCCAACACATTTACGTAATGAAGTGTATGTTTGAGAGGGGCTCCAAAAACAGTGTGGAGGAATACACTCTGTCTGCATCATGATGTCTCTGTCACTGTCTTTCATTCCACAGTTCTTCTTTATTCTTCTATCTCTCTGTCTTTATTAAAGCTATCCATCTCTGTGCATGCATACAACCTGCCCCTTAAAATTCTTACTCTCTGTGTGTAATTTGATGTTTCTCTTAAGTTATACAACAAGTAGTTCTGACTGCTTCCCTTGTTTGCTGTAAGTTGGAGAGCAAATAGTTTTGTGACCACAGTGGAAAATTTGTTTGTTGAAAGGTTAAACGCCAACAAACATGGATTGAAGCAGAATATTTTGTTAGATAAAAACATTTTGTGAATTTAGGAAATTATTATAATCTTTTTACAATTTTGACTTTTGGACTTTACAACTCTCTGGAGTTATTGGAAATGTTTGGATCACATGGAACCTCTGTTCAGCCTTGATGTTATGCTGTGGCATCCTCCATCAGCTGTGCCAGTGAGTCTGCAACACGGCGCTAGCTATTAGCTTAAAAATACATAAGAAGTTTGCGGACGTAGTAGCTAAATCTGTCCATTGAAAAATTCTCAAAACGACAGTAACACTCTCAAAATGTATTTTATTTTGACTGCGAATTGCCCCACAATATAAATACATTTTGATTATATCTTTTATTTTGTTGGTAACTGTTGTATAATCGCAATATTACACTCGAGGGTGTGCTTTAACGTCATTATTGGCATGACAATGATGTGGTCAGGACCATGGCGCTTGCTGTTGAAGCACACCCTCTCATGTAATATTGCTTAATTGTTTTGGCAGTTGTCACTGGCAAGGTAGAGTGGTGGTTTGTGGTGCCCTCTTACTCTCTCTGTTTGTCTGTTGTGTATGTGTATGTATGACGGAGAGAGTGTGTGTGTGTGTTTCATGTCGTGTCATGTTATGTCGTGCGTTACAAGATGGACAGCAGCCATAGTGAAGGACAAACGTTTCTCATCCATTTATGAGGCCGTCAGCATAAAAGCCAGCCAAGCATCTTAATGACCTATGACTCAACTCAGAGAACAATCTACCACACACATACATGCACAGACACAGGGCTGAGTCATGCAAAGTTCACATGTAGCACAAACAGTAACTCACAAAATCATGACTTCAGGATGGCATATGGCATTGAAATTGAACATTTAATAGTCTTTCCACAGAATCCTTTTTAAATAACTTTTGAACTCCTATTATTACACGCCATTAGGAAAACATTCTTACACTAGATGTCTATTTGCTGTAGCTACATTTAAGGAAGTGATTCCATCTGCATTTAATTCAATACAGTCTTACAAACTGAAACCTTCCTTTTGAAGTTAATCATCAGAATCAGAAATACTTTATTGATCCCCGAGGGGAAACTCTTTTGCTACAGCAGCTCACTATCATGTCAGTGCACACAGGAATAGAAGATCTAAGCAAATATATATATATATATATAATACACTATAATACAGGTCAGAAAATAAATTAAGTACCAAGTGGGTATAAGTATAAAATAAAATAAGTGTGAAGTACAAAGTGGGTTTACCGGTTGATGATAATAATATGGTATAAAGAAATAGTGCATGAACTGCCAGTAATAGAGGTATGAATAAATATCAATATCAATAAATAGGGAATTTTAAACTGAAAATGGTATATTGCACAGGAGTATTAACACAGGATATTGCACAATTATCTCAAGTATTGCAGAGATGTAATGATCAATGTCCAGTTTAATGACTTATTATGATGTTTGGCGTGGCAGTGTCGAATTTTGCTTAAGTGGTCCCATGATTTCAGATATACAGGTTGTGAGGAAAATTGTTGAGAGCCTCTCACCACCAGTAGCAAACATATTGAAATCACTAGGTCCAAAAGCCACCCCTGGGGCTAATCTTAAACAGCTTGATTCTGCCTATGCCACCATGGAAGATGGTGATGAGCTCTTTGCTCGCTTCTTGAACACCAACCACAATGTTGATGAGAAAGCTTCTGATTATTTGCAGAGGCTACACATTGCTTTGAGTGCAGTAATAAGCAGAGAGGGGATTGCTCCTGGTGACGCTGATAAACAACTTCTCAAACAGTTTTGTTGTGTCGTGGAACAAAGGAAGCACACAGACTTGGCTGGAGGGGACCTGGGGGCTGGACAAAGGCGATACAGGAGACCTCAGGCGGAAGGCCTGGGGGCAGGACAAAAGCGGTGCTGGAGATATGAGGCAGACAGCCTGAGAGCTTGAAAGGTGCGAAGTAAGCAAGTCAGACTCAGCGGGTTGCTGCAGCACAGGAACAGGAGACAGCTGCATCTCAGGAGGTTCAACAGACAGCTGTAGCTCAGAAAGTGGTGACTGCTGTAGCTTAGCAGGGACTGGAGGTTGCTGTGGCACAGCAGGGACTGGACGTGGGGCAAGATGTTGCTACAGCTCAGGATGTTCAGGGAACAGCTTCAGCTCAGAAGGTGTGAGCCGGGGGTGCCGAAGGGGGCAGTACTGGAGACATCTCTGTGGCACTGGATAAATGAGGCTCTGTGGCGCTGGGTAGCTGACTCTCTGTCATCTGGAACAGAGACCGGGATGCAGTTAATTCTCCCTGAGGTCCTCAGATCCACTGTGCTTCAAAACCTTCATGATGATATGGGCCATCTAGGGATTAAGCACACACTTGAGCTTGTGAGGTCTTGCTTCTATTGGCCTAAGATGGCTGTAGATAGAAAAGAAAATGAAGACCTGTGAGAGGTGTGTCTGCAGGAAAGCCCCGCCTGATAAGGCAGCTCCACTGGTAAACATTCATACTACCAGGCCCATGAAGTTAGTCTGCATGGACTTCTTCTCACTGGTGCCTGATAGCAAGAACATGAAAGACATTCTAGTTATCACTGATCACTTTACCAAATACACTGTGGCCATGCCTACAAGAAACCAAAAGGCCAGCTGTGGCAAAGTGCCTGTGGGAACACTTCTTAGTCCATTACGGCTTTCCCGAGTGACAGGAAATCCAGTAGAGAGCTACAACCGGACCCTACTCAGTATGTTGGGTACATTAAAGGACCCCCCCCCACACACACACACACACTTTTAACTGTACAAGAAATGATGTTACACGTTTTATCACCCTTATCCGTTACAGTACCTTCTCACCCCACTACAACACTGTGCTCCCAGAATGCAGGGTTACTTGCGGTTCCTAGAGTCTCCAAAAGTTAAATGGGATCCAGAGCCTTCAGCTATCAAGCTCCTCTCCTGTGGAATCAGATCCCAGTTTGGGTTCAGGAGGCAGACACCATCTCCACATTAAAGAGTAGGCTTAATACTTTCCTCTTTGATAAAGCTTATAGTTAGCGCTTGCTCAGGTGAGTTCTGAACCATCGTTAGTTACATATTGTAACTCCAGATTCTATTAGCAGCGCTCTAAGGTTATTGCTAGTGGGTTTATCCCTCGTGCACATGCGCAGCACTGAAAAAACTTTAGTCCACGGCCACTTGTTGTGTGGGCCTCACCTCAGTCTCACCTTGTCCGAGACTGGGAAATCGGCTCTCAAAATAATTTTTCTTCAGCTATTTAAGGAGCCAGTGAGGCCTAGAACTTAGAGGGCTGTGCCTATACTCATAGAATCTGGAGTTACAATACATAACTAACGTTAGGCTTTACCCTCTAAGGCAAAGCAGGATATGGTCCGTACCTCACTGGGTCGGTCTGGTAACACAAGCCCAGCCATTGCGTCCTGTTTAATGGCGCATCACAGAACCCCATATTTGCCTCAATGGCACAGCATAGAATATCCAATATTCTCCATGAGGGGATGGGGGCTGGGAATAAATAAAGGCTACTGCTGTGAGAAAGTGGAGACGAAGGTTACACACTGTAACAGTCCAGGGAGGAGCAGAGTAAGGACATAAAGGTAGCTCTCCATGTGCTGACAGGCAGGAGGAAGAGTACATAACCGAATCCCTTGAAAACAATCACTCTATCAAAACACTCAGTACAGAGTGAGTATAGAAAAGTGGGAGACATCCCGCAGATAGAAGCGAATGAAAGGGGGAAGACCATGACGTTGCAGTGTAAATGTCTTCCACTGTCATTCTTCCGTGCAAAGCCGTGGAAGATGAAATCCCTCTGAGCATGCTCTGATGCTCTCCTGAGGATCCATCCCAGAGGAGAGATACGCCTGTGAAAAAGCTTCACCCAGCCAGTGTGATAGGCGCCGTGCGGACATAGGCAGCCCCTGAGATTGCTCTCTGTAGTGCACAAACAGATGCTGAGAGTGGCACAAGGCGACCGTGCATGCAACGTAGCAAGACAGTGCACGCACTGGACAGAGGAGATGAGATGTGGCATCCTCTGCCGATCTGTGAGGAGGAGGGAAGAAACCATCTAAGGTTATCACTTTCTATCTGAAAGAGCTAGTGATGCTTTTAGTCGTAAAAGCTGGACTAGGGCACAGAACAGCCAAGCTGCAATCTCCTTGGATCCTGAGACACGATGGAGCCACAGAGAGGGCAGATAAATCACTAACTCTTCTTGCAAACATCAGAGCCAACAGCAAAACTGTCATAGCTGACAGAAACTGAAGCAGAACCTGATCCAGAGGTTCAAAGGGGGCTCATTGCACATAAAACCAGTGCTAAATCCCACTGAAGAACAAGGGAGCATGATGTTGGGACTCCACAGATGAATTAATTAATTGGGGTGATTGTTAACTGAACTTTGGTTAGGATACTGCATTCTGTTTTGTCCCACAATCCTGCGAGCCATTGAACACAGCATTGGCCAGTCTGACCTGTGATCCAGATGTCACAAAGTCAATAAAAAGGTCAGCAATCATTTGTCTCTTTCTCCTGGATTCCTTCTCTCCGGCAGACAGCCATGGCTGTCTTCCTCTCAGTATGGCTTCCTCACTAGCAGACACCCAACTGAACGCTTTCCTCCTGGCTTCGCCTCGAACACGCAGCAGCGGTTGACTGCTACCACTGCCGTGTAATCTGCTCGGAGCAGTAACATGCAGCAGAACCGAAGTCTTTGATCTTACTGTAGTGACGTGAGAGCCTGCTAGATCTCTGCAACAAAGTTTAGTGCCAACGGCTGCCACACACAAAGCCTGCCAGCTAACTTCACATGCTAACAGGAGCACGAAGCAAGTTAACGCCGAGCTGTTAACTCTGTAAGGACAACCACAGGCGGAGTGGCCGGCTTCCTCTGATCTCTACAAGCGGACACTACACAGCAAAAGACACTTTCACAGCGGAACCACAATTCTTCCCAGCTTGGCTCGTCTACAACAGACTGACCTCCAGCTAACAGCAGTACCAAAGCCACCTCTCTTTCCCTCCCATGGACGGGTAACGTAACAACTGGGCACAGCATAGAGTAACAGTGTACTTGGCTAAGCACAGGACTGTTTATGTTTTATGATGTACATGTACTGATGTGTTTTTCTGAGGTTTTGCTGTTCTGACGTATTTATCTGTTAGCTTAATTTGGTAGCCCCATGCTATGTTGATGTTAGTTATGTTATGCTGGCTGTTTTTGCCAGCCATGGCCACAACAGCTGAGGTTTTCCAGGAAAGTGTGATGCTTGTGTGATCTTCCAGCTTACCAAGTTGGAAATTTGGCCAGGAAAACTACTTGTGCATTTATAGCAGCAAGGTTAAGGTAGTTGAGGTTAGGGTTCTCTCATCAGCCCTAACTTCTCTTCTACTGCTACTTGGACAGTATCTTGACCATTGTCCCGTTCAGAGCTCATATTGTCAGAGCTAGCTTCGTCATTCCCATGCTCTAGTTCTGCTTTTAAATTATTCTATCACTTGTATCCAGTATAACATGAATAAAAAAATTTAACACTCTTACATGTGTTTTATGGACTTGGAGAAGGATTACTGTCTGAGTCAGGGTTGTCCCTTATCACAGATGGTGTTTGGAATAGATAGAATGTCAAGGCACTACAGGGTGGAGGAGAGTTTCCAGTTTAGATGGATAGGATCGCAAGGCGCAGAAGGAGAGTGTCGAGTTTGGGGACCTCAGAATTGCTTCTCTGCTCTTTGCAGATGCACTGGGGTGGTTTGCAGTCGAATATAAAGCAGTCGGAGTGAGTTGCTGCCCCAAGTGAAGGAGTTCAAGTATCTTGGGGTCTTGTTCATGAGTGAGGGTAAAATAGAGCATGAGATCGTCTGATCGATCGAGATCAATTGGTGTGGCGTCAGCAGTAATGCAGGCATTGTACAGGACCGTTGTGGTGAAGAGAGAGCTGAGCCTGAAAGGAAATCTTTTGATTTATCAGTCAATCTACATTCTAAACCCTCACCTATTGTCATGAGCTTTGGGTAGTGACTGAAAGAATAAGCGGCCAAAATGACTTTACTCCGTAGGGTGGCTATGCTCACCCTTAGAGATATGGTAAGGAGCTCAGACATCCAGAGGGAGCTCAGAGTAGAGCTGCTGGTCCTTCGTGACGAAAGGAGCTAGTTGAGGTGTTTCCGGCATCTGATCACGATGCCTCCTGGGTAGGGCTGGGTATCGTTTATTGGTATCGGTATCACTTTAAGGGTTCTGGTTTTGGTACTAGTATCATAATTTTATAGAGTACTTCCTTCGATACCCATCATGTGAATGGATGCATTCAGTTGATGGGTGTAAAATGATTTTTACAAGAATACATTTTGAAAGTTTTCTTTAATTCTATTTTAATGCATGGGATTAGTGTAGCATATATAGAGAGCCAGCACAACAGACCAGACTTGTTTATCAGAGTGTTGAGTAATGGGAAAGATCAATTCTGAAAGACTATGAGTTAACAGTTTGAGTCAAGCATAGAGGTTGTATTAGGCTATGTGTAGCTGTGGTTGTGTCCGTTTTACAAACCAACCGCAAAAAAACAAACACAAAGCCAGCAGTGCTGCTGATACAGCAACACACTGATCTCTTCAGCTTTCGCAGTCCCTCCTGCCCGGCCTGCCTGCTGCTCCTCTCGCGGTCACTTCTCCTCTGGAGCTCGCTTCACTGCCGGAGTGTCTCTGGGCTAGGCAGAGTGGACAGGCCAGGTGTCTGCAGGACGGACTGCCATACACTGGCACACTCCACAGAGTTGGGTCCAGGTCCAGCCCGCCGGAGAAGGAGGCAAAGAAGTGCTCAGTGTCCGTGTGAAGGGGCAGCCTGGTGGCAGGCCCCCACTGTATGTAGCTACTAGCTGAAGCTATGTTAGTGGGCCAATCACATGTCACATTAAATCGAAGAACGCTTGCGGTGATTGGCTGTGAGCAAAACTGTACAAATATTTTTTTCTAGATCTGGGTACAAAAAGGATTGAATGCAGGTATTGTTTGACTGGAGACGTTTCAATACTATTTGGTATTGGGTTATTTCGGTCGATACCTTAAAGGTGTCGAGCACCGATACCCAGCCCCACTCCTGGGAGCCTTCCTTTGGAGATTTGCAGGTATGTCCAACTAGTAGGAGGCCCCAGGGTAGACCCAGCACATGCTGGATATATATATATATATATATATATATATATATATATATATATGTCATCTCTTTTGGGAACGCCTTGGGATCCCCTGGGAGGAACTGAACAATGTTTCTTTGGAGAGGGACATCTGCACTACCTTGTTTAGTCTGCTGATACCACGACCTGGCCATGGATAAGCAGCAGAAAATGGATTGGTCGATGGATCTTATATACCTTAGGTCTCTAGCAACCCTATAAACCTTTCAACCTTCTCTCTGGCCTGCTAGCCTTCAGCCTATTTCCCAGCCAGCTAGCACCCAGCATGCTAGCCCCCAGCCTTCATTCCAGCATGCCAGCAAACAAGCCTTTACTCCGGCCTGCCAGCAATCAGCCTGGTAGTTTTCTGCCTGCTTCCCAGCCTGCTAGCTTTCAGGCTACACCTCAGACTGTACATCAGGCTGCATCTCAGCCTGCACCCCAATCAATTAGGCTTGGGTTCGTAAACCTGCTGCCTGCCTGTCCGGAGCCAGCTAGCCCGCAACCTGCCTGTCCTGAGTTGGCTAGCCACCTGCTGGATTCCACTTGAGACAGTTTCCTTTCTGGGGGACCCAGCTAGCATTGAAAACAGGCCCCTAGGTAGTAGGGCTCCCGATAAGGTCAAGACTCCAGCTCCCTGGTTTTGTTTCTACTAGACCTTGCTCTGGATCCAGACAGCACCCAGACAACTAGCCTCCAGCCAAATGTACAGTTGGCTTGCACAGATCCAGCCAGTTCCCTGCCTATGCCTGTTCTGGAACCTCCATATGGGAAGTCCTCCATAAGGAGGTGTGGGTCTCACTGACATCATGCCTCTCAGCTCCTCGTCCTCACTGCTGCCCAGCTCTTTGTCCTCACTGCTGCCAAGTCCCGTGGAGGTCTGCTGGATCGCAGCCACCATGTCCTGTCTTGGTTGGGTCGCAACCGCCTTCTGTCCCAGCTGGCCAGCAGCCGTCTCCTGTTCTGGTTGGGCCGCAGCTGTCTCCTGTCCCAGTTGGGCTGCAGCCACTTCTTGCTCCTGCTGTGCCGCAGCAACTCCCTGCTCTGGCTGAGCCACAGCCATCTTCAGTGCCTGAGCTGCAGCTAGCTCCTGTTCCTCCTGTGCTGCAGCAATCTCCGGTGCCTGAGCTGCAGCCATCTCCTTTTCCTTCTGAACTGCAGCAGTTACCAGTTTCTGAGCTGCAGCAGCCCTCTGGTCCTCCTGAGCTACAGCAGCCTCCGGTCTCCCTGGCTCCACTGGTTCCTCTGCCACCCTCACAGTCACTGGCCTCCAGTCCTGCTGCCCTGTCGCTGGCCTCCAGTTCTGCAGCCCTGTCGCCAGCCTCCTGCTCTGATTTCCAGCCACTGGTCTCTGTTAAAAAACGTTTTGGGCAGCTGGAGTACAGGACCAGAGTAGATGTCATTTCCTGTATTCTGATGCCTTTTAACAGGTGGTTTGATACTTTTATCTGGCTATACTAGCATGAGAAAAATTATAGGTACATTTTGTAATTTCATCCAGAAGAAGCGCTCGGCCCCAGATCACATCACAAGTTAAAAGTACAGAAATTGATTCAATGACTAATTCAGATACATCTTTAATAATAACCACTCATTGTTTATTTACACTTGAGGATCGCTTTATGCTTGCATGCAATTGCAATTTCTGTTAAATGAATTTCTTTAATGTTATCAAATCAATGAGTAAAGTGGAGAGGACAACTGTAGTCAAACTGCCCCTATGCATTCTCCAATAAACTACATTTATCTACCATCATTTCTACTACTATGAAAAATCACCAGGACCTGAAGCATGTGTTTCAAAGCTAGAATATTGTCACAGACACGCCACGTGATCTCCAAGCTCCAGCGTGTGTTTCGTGTTCCCGATCTCCAACCACAGTTTACAAAAGACGGTATCAGTAACCACCACCTACTCAGTAACTCTCTGCCTGTTTAACCTTTGTTAATTAAAATCATCTGTGTCTCCACCTCGGTGTCTCCTGCCCTTCTGTCCATAACAAATATGTTGTTAGCCAGATATCTTGGTGGCTTTGTTTACACACACATTTTTACATACATAACACTGCTACCAAGAAGCACTCCACATAAATATTTAGGGCAACATTTCATGACAAAAGGCATCGATATAACAACCATCTTTCATGAAAAGCAATAGTCTTGAATTCCTAAGACGGTGTAGTCCCTCATTCGTGCAGGAGTGTTCCATTGTAGAAAAGGTTTTCTATTGTAGAAAAGGTTTTTTACACTTGAATTCCTAACTGTAAATCCAAGACAGTTTGAAGTGCTAGTCCACCAAGCAAAAAAAGAAATGCTATTTACCTGAAAAGTCTTATTGCTTTGTAGCTTAAATTGTAAAAATACACTAATTTTGTCCTGGTAGGACTAGAAATATTAACACAAACTGATCAGTTACAAGGCCACTGGTGTAGGTGTTGAGATGCTAATGCTAGCTGTGTACAGAACTTGTGCGAAAAGACAAAAAGATGAAAAGGAGACTAGTGCTGGATGTCAGGCTACTTCAGCTATTTGTTGAAGTTTTTAGAAAGAAAAAGGGCTTCAGGAGAAATATAGACACTCTACTTAAATCATTCAATCATAATTTTGGAACATGTTGGCACTTTTTCTACTAACCAAGGCATAAAAACGATGCCAATAAAGTGAAATGTGAAATATTTAGCTATCTGCAGGAAGGATCACAGGAACAGACAACAGTATTTTGTGGGGAATTAGCGGAGTCAGAGAGAAGCTTTAGAGAGGGAGGTATAGAGAGTGCTGGGGTCCGTATGGTGGCTGCCTTTCAGTGGACCAATCCAAGTAGATAATAAAGTAGCAGCACCTCACTGACCAGCGACTCAGAAAACCTTCATCTCTAGATGCTCAGTGTGTGTGTGTATGCTTCTGTTGTGTGTGTGTGTGTTCTGCTAAGCAGGCCATGATATTAGCACTTGAGGTGTGTGGGAGGTCAGGGGAGACGCTTGAATGGAAAGAGACAGTATTGATTTTTCTCTCACAACAGCTAACTTGGATAACTCCTCATAAGACCGGACTAAAATACTTGGTTTTACTGACGTTTTTTGGCCTCTTTATTCAAATGGAAATGCATTTTGTTATTGGCAATTCAATATGCAATTTGGTCATGCAATCTTCAGTTCGGTTTGGATTATTTTGATTAAAAATTAAAATGAATGCTCAATCAATTGCATTTCATATTGCCATGTTTTTTTGGTCTCTTTATTCAAATGGCAATTCATTTTACAATTGGCAATTCAGTATGCAAAGTGGCAATGCAATCCTCAATTCAGTTTGAATTATTTTGATTAAAAATTAACATGAAAGCTCAATCAATTGCATTTCATATTGCCATGGTTTTTTGGTCTCTTTATTCAAATGGCAATTAATTTTGGCATTAGCAATTCAATGTGCCAATGAAACAGTGCCCCCAGTCTATTGCATTTACATGTACTTGTCGACAGGCTTGGAAATGCATTCTGTCAGTCCTCTCATTAAGGCCAGCCTTCAGTTAGGACGTCACTTCGTGACTGGGTAACAGCCGGCACTTCTATGCTTCGACCATGCTGACAGTGTTCTTCTTGATGGATAAGTTGCTTTCTACCTCAGATAGCGTCCATATTTTCAACCTAGAGTTCAGACATTAGTTTATTATAGTTAACTAAGCTAACTTTAGCTAAGTTTACTGCTGGTTGCAGTGCAGTGCTTTAGTTACAATGCTAGCAACAACAGGGATGACAGAATAATTTCTGTGGTGTCAAATGAATTGCCATCACACACCCATTGGGTCAAGGACGTAACTGCACATTTAAAATGAGAAGAGCTGAGGTACCGTAGCCAGGGCTCTATTAAGAAATGCCACAAGACGTGGCATCCTTTCCTGGATTATCTTAACAACCTTTCCTGTGCCAGTCTGACTGAATAAAGCCTTCGTACATCCAGCGCCCTCCCTCCTGTTACCTTCACCCTCCCCCCCTTTTTTCTGTGTTGTTGCTATTATCGATTTATTACTAGTATTGCTGGTTTTATTTCTTACCTCACTTTAATTGTCTGTATCCCTTTATATCTCTGCATACTCATGTACCTTGGTCCATCTGTTAAGTTTACCTGCAAAATCCAATAAAAACAAAATAAAATAAAACCTCAACCTAAAAATCAATAAGGTCTGAGCGTATCGATACTGTTATTGAGACTAGCGGGTCCTATAACAGAGTCATGTCATTTAAATCAAGTCACTAGTGCACAAACATACGTTAATTGTCCTGTAGACTCAAATTGTCTGCTAATGTGTATTATACGGATGTGTATATGATGATTATAGCCTACTGTAGGTATATGTCTGATAAAATATTAAACTCAAGCCCCCCCCCCATAAGCTAAGCTAGACTAAACAGAGCTCTGTTTCCATCTGTCAGACACACAGAGATGAAAATGATATTGCTAGTTTTATCTGACTCTGGGTAAAACAGCAAATTAGAGAAATTTCCAAAATTTTAAATCAAAACATATTGGTATCACTCTTCCCAAAGGCCATTTGTAAAGTCTGCCAGCAGCCATGCACTCCACACCATGGGTATCCAGCAGTGCAGCAGAGCCCACAGCATCACTTGAGCTATTTCTCAGTGCTTTTGGGCTAATATTCCTCCATAGTTATCATCAGCCAGTCCCCAAACAGCCCCCTTCCACCCACAACTCCCTGAAGTGCTTACACAGGCTGCCTAGCCTCAGCAGGATATGACACGCCATTAACCGGCCACCATGCCATAACGCTTATTTAGAGACATCTGGAGCTGAAAATATTTCATGACTTCTCCCAGTCGACCTCCACAGATTAAAATAAGGGGGCCTGGCTAGTTTTAAATACAGAGAGAGCAAGATAGGGGAGCAGTGGAGAGAGAGGACCCCGTAGAGGAATCCAATGGTGACAGTACAGCCATAGCTAATGTGATTCCCCTTCCGTGACTCATAGAGGAGGTATATAAATACTCACACAGGCCCCTGTCACTGACATGCAAACCCTCCCCGGCTTTTTATAAACCAATGAGACAGAGAGAGACAGAAGTTAAAGGGCAGAAATTTTTATTTTCCCCCCTGAACTGTGAACTTGTGTTCATTGGGGATAAGGGGTTTATTTGATCCTCAAATGAGCAGAAAGTGCAGAGAAAGAAAAATGAGAAAACCAAGATGGTGTGAGGGTGGGGGTGTGTGTCCAAAATTCCTCCTTTCAGACAAGGTTTGTTTATAGCAAGTCTCCACCTGCAGCTGTTAACACACTGGGCTTCCAGCTGCTGGAGATGAGAAGAGTAATGCGGAGATGATGCAGCTCACATTTGCAGCTACTATGCAAAGTCGAGCTCGGTAATGTAATGATCCGTTTGTCCTTCAAGCTTTAGAAGAAGGAACATCACCTGTTGTCTTCGTCTGAGTTCAGATTTACTCATAAATTACTAATTATTAGAGGGCACATTCACACCTCCAAATTAAAGTCTTATGAACACATGGGAACATCTTATTGGAGTCAAATCCTTATTAACCCTGTGAACCCTCGGCTGGGTAATATAATGCCACAAAAAAAGCTGAATAATAATTAACACTATTGGCTATATAGGCTATGTTTGCAGATAAAAGGAGAAAACTAAGACACATTTTGAAACAGTTTTTGCCAGTATTTACATAGGTTTTCAACACACAGCCAACATATGTTTATGAATGGATCGAGGATAGTGTCATTATTCGAGGGATATAAGAACTATGTTAATGGGACATTTTACACTATAACTGTCATGTATTGATAGTGGGGGTGCCTCCGTGGCTTAGGGGTTAAGACACCATCCGTTTGTTGCATCTCTCCTCTGTCTGTAATAAAGGCATAAATGTTTCCCCAAAATACTTGTACTGATAGTGTAAAATGAAGAAAAGGCAAATGTTCATGGATTTTGTCACTGCTAATGTTTTTTCTCCTTAATGTATTTTCAACTATAATGAATATGTTAGGATTTTTGGCACTTTATTTCTTATCATGCTCAGGGTTATTTGGGTAAACAGGAAGTGTAATGTTACCATTGAATCAGTCACCATGTCCACATTCACTCCCTCTTTTATTTAATCACTATTCCTTACATGAGTGGTTCCTAATCTTTTTGGCTTTTGTCCACTTAAATCGTAGTTAATCTACCTGTGACCCCTCATCACTGGTTTAGTAATTCTACCAGTTGTCTGAAGTCCTGAAGAAGTAAAATGATGCAATAATTCACAAGAAAACAGGAATGAGATTCGGCAGTCATGCTTTTTTGTCTGTGAGGTTATACTTGGGCACAGTGTTGGTTTGAGCTTTTTTGAAAAGTCAGGGGATCAACAAAGCCATTACCATTCATTCTGTGGGGAACACAAATGTCTGTACAAAATTTCATGGCAATCCATCCAATATTTACTTAGATATTTCAGTCTGGACCATGGTGGTGAACCACCCCACACAAATTGCCATTTCTAGAGCCCTGCAGCTAGCATGGCTAAAAAAGCAAAGATTAGAGGAAGGTCTGAAAAAGTAAACAGAATCTTTTGCAGCATAAATGTGCTCTGTTTCCTGCTTTCTTACAGTGCAGGCGCTCTGTTGCTTGCTCTCGCTTCTGCTTGCATTATTTTGCTGACATTCTTGTTTTTTGTTTTTCTGCTAGAAATTATGAGCAGCGGCTCCTGGATACTGCAACTGTTATTTATTTTTCAACACTTTTATGACCTCCTCAGTACTACTCCTCAGTACTACGTGAGTGCGGCTGTTTATCATATTGTGATTGAATACACTGTTTTGACATTATCAAGGATTATTGGCATTCCCTGCATCTTTCTGATGCACTGGGTCAAAAACTCTTCTTAAATCTTAAACACTAAAAGTGTAGCCTACACATGTTAACTTTGTTTCAGGACAGGTTGTGACCTGGATTTCACGGACTGTATGAATGTTATCTAACAATGATTTCTTTCAGGCAAAGCATCACAAAGAAGACCATGTCTTTGCAGAGACCAGGCAGTTGATGCAAAACTGGTTGTCCTGCCACCATATATGCAGTGCCTACATGTAGATTTCCTGATTATAAGGTGAGATACTATCTAATGTAGACTGCTATTTTGTCTCTGGAAAGACAATGTTTCCAATATGCCTATGCATTCTGTACATACGGCCTTGATTTTCAGTTCCTATCTTAGCAGACCATATTTGCAATGTTCTTTTATACAAAACAATGACAAAAGGTTGAATAGAATTGAGTGCTAGTTCTGAGTTTTGTGTTTCTAGATAATTGAGGACACCCAATATCAGAGGCGAGAGAAATCGGCACTTGTGAGAGAAGCGCTAAGACATGTGAGAACAGAGCAGATGTTCACTGCTTATTTCCCACATATGACGGAGCATAAAAAACCCTCCATTGTTGGAAAGGTTTGTGAATAGCTTGCACAAGCTGTGCTTATCAATTAACTACCTTTTTGTTTGTTGAAGATATTGCTGGTGATTTCAATTTGATCTTCTTTAACTTGTAGGCAGCAGAAGTGTGTGGGCCCATTGATGCACATAGAGAGGCTGACACTGGCAGGGTCAAGGGAGGTGCACGAGGTCAGGCGGCATTTCAACAGCTATTTGGGAGTTTTTCCCGAGGCTCCGATCCCATCTGCAACATCATGCAAAAAGTAAAGATAGGGTCAAGGAAGAGCAGTGTAGACCAGCTGAATTTACAGGTAAAGATTGTGTTGTGGGTGTTGTTCTTCCAGACAAATAACAAGTAATGTGCCGTGTTAGGTTTTGAGAGAGAGAGAGAGAGAGAGAGAGAGAGAGAGAGAGAGTAAATAGTAATAATGTAATGGTAGTGGTAATATTAATATTAATAATGTAATAATAATAATAAGAAGAAGAATAATAGGAGTGATAGTCATAGGACTAATAATGACAATAATAGTAACAAAGCCAATAACAACAACTGTAGTAGCAGTTGTCAAGCAGGAACATGGAGGCAGCAGGTGGGCCACAACCAAAGATCCAGACTCCGAATGCTCCAGCGGTAGAAATACCTGCTGAAAGTGACAGAAGGAGAGAGGAGAGAGACGAGAAAGCATAAAACTACGGGTGAGAATAGATGATGCATAACTAAGGGATGGTTCAGGACTCACCCAAGCCAGCCCTAAGTATAAGCTTTATCAAAGAGCAAAGTCTTAAGCCTACTCTTAAATGTGGAGATGGTGTCTGCCTCCTGAACCCAAACTGGGACCTGATTCCACAGAAGAGGAGCTTAATAACTGAAAGCTCTGGCTCCCATTCTACTTTTGGAGACTCAAGGAACCAAAAGTAACCCTGTAATCTGGGAGCGAAGTTAGAAGTAACAAATGCATGATCTAGTTTTTCAGCAGGATTTTGAGACAGGATGTGCCTGATTTTTGCAATGTTACGTAGGTGAAAGAAGACAGGCCTTTAAGTTTATTTCATGTGGGACTCCGAGGTTCCTTACGGTGGTGCTGGAGACCAGGGCAATGCCATCTAGAGCAACTATATCTTTAGATAATGTGTCTCGAGGTGTTTGGGGCCAAGTACAATAACTTCAGTTTTGTCAGAGTTTAACATCAAAAAATTGCAGGTCATCCAGGTCTTTATGTCCTTAAGGCATGCTTGAAGTTTAGCTAACTGGTTAGTTTCATCTGGCTTGATCGATAGATATAATTGGGTATCATCTGCATAACAATGTTATGTTTATGGAGTGTTTCCTAATAATATTGCCTAAAGGAAGCATATATAAGATGAATCGAATCGGTCCAAGCACAGAACCTTGTGGAACTCCGTCACTAGCTTTGGCGTGATAGGATAGGATTTAAACCAGCTTAGTGTAGTTCCTTTAATGCCAATTGAATGTTCCAGTCTCTGTAATAGGTTGTGATGGTCAATGGTGTCGAATGCAGCACTGAGATCTAACAAGACAAGTACAGAGGCAAGTCCATTGATGCAAATAAAAGGTCATTTGTAATTTTCACTACTTTAACTCAGCTGCTGTCTGCCCTCAGACTCCTCTGAGTCCACTGCTCCCCCCTACTCCATCTTCCTGGGAGAGTCCTACTCCCCCCTCAACTGACTCTCAGGCCCTCTCCAGACTGACGACTCCCCCCTTCCCCCGCCTGTAACCTCTGCTGTGTGCCTGACTGCTGACCAGGTGAGAGGACAGCTGATGAAACTCCACTTAAACAAGGCTGCAGGCCCCGATGGCGTTTGCTCCGGGGTGCTAAAAGCCTGTGCCCCTAGCTATGTGGAGTCCTTCAACATGTCTTCAACCTGAACGTGAGTCTTCAAAGGGTCCCTGTTCTGTGGAAGACATCTTGTCTCGTTCCTGTGCCGAAGATGCCGCATCCCAGTGGCTCCAAGAACTATAGACTGGTGGCACTGACCTCCCACATAATGAAGACCCTGGAGAGACTGGTGCTGGAACGGCCCATGGTCAGACCCCTCCTGGACCCCCTTCAGTTTGTCTACCAGCCCCGGCTGGGAGTTGAGGACGCCATCATCTTCCTGCTGAACCGCATCTACACCCACCTGGACAATCTGGCAAGGATCATGTTTTTTGACTTCTCCAGTGCTTTCAACACCATCCGGCCAGCCCTGCTGGGTGAGAAGCTGGCAGCAAGCAGATGGATTCCCCCCTTGTGTCCTGGATTGTTGACTACCTGACTGGCAGACCACAGCATGTGCATCTGCAGCACTGTGTGTTGGACAGCGTGGTCAGCAACACTGGGGCCCCTCAGGGGACTGTCCTCTCTCCCTTTCTCTTCACTAACTACACCACAGACTTCAGCTACCACACAGAGTCCTGCCACCTTCAGAAGTTTTCTGATGACTGTGGTGGGTAACTTTGTCTCATGGTGTGAGCAGAACCATCTGCAGATCAATGTGACAAAGTCTAAGGAGCTGGTTGTGGATCTACGAAGGGTCGAGGCACCAGTAACCCCGGTTTCCATTCTGGGGGTCAGTGTGGATATTGTAGAGGATTACAAGTACCTGGGACTACACATAGACAATAAACTGGACTGGGCTAAGAACACTCAAGCGTTTTACAGGAAGGGCCAGAGCTGCCTCTATTTTCTGAGGAGGTCCTTCAACATCTGCCGGACAATGCTGAGGATGTTTTATGAGTCTGTGGTGGCCAGTGCTATCCTGTATGCTGTTGCATGCTGGGGCAGCAGGTTGAGGGTAGCGGATGCGAAAAGGCTCAACAAACTGATCCGTAAGGCCAGTGACATTGTGGGGGTGCAGCAGGACTCTCTGTCGGTGGTGTCAGAGAGGAGGATTCTGGCCAAACTACACGCCATCTTGGACAGTGTCTCCCACCCACTCAATGACATGCTTGACAAACAATGGAGTACCTTCAGCGAAAGACTCATCCCCCCATAATGCACCACAGAGTGCCACAGGAAGTAATTCCTGCCTGTGGCCATCAAATTCTTTAACTCCTCCCTCTAAGTGTTAGTCTATATGACCCTAAGTCACTAAACTGGACACTGGATCATTAATGTCTTTGGCTGCTTTGCTCCTGTTAACCTTCTTCAGCTGACTTCAACGATTAATTCATCTAAGGTTGATGGCTTTGATGAATTAATCGTTGAAGATAGTTGAAGAAGGTCGATAGGAGCAAAGCAGTCAAAATATATTTCAGGTTTTACAGCTGTTTCTAAGGTTCCTGTGTTTGAAGATAAATCGGTACCGGTTGAGGGCAGGACGTGATGAATTTTTTCTCTAATAGTTAAAATTTTGTCATTAAAGAAGCTCTTGAAGTCATTACTACTGAGGGCTATAGGAATACATTGCTCAATAGAGCCGTGATTCTCTGTCAGCCTGGCTACAGTTCTGAAAAGAAACCTCGAGTTGTTTTTATTTTCCTTTATTAATGATAAGTAGTAGACGGCTCTGGCATTACGGAAGGCTTTCCTATATGTTTTAAGACTATCTTGCCAGACTTAACGAGATTCTTCCAGGTTGTTGGAACGCCATTTCCTTTCAAGTTTTCGCAGTGTTTGCTCCTCTATGCTGTTGCATGCTGGGGCAGCAGGTTGAGGGTAGCGGATGCGAAAAGGCTCAACAAACTGATCCGTAAGGCCAGTGACATTGTGGGGTGCAGCAGGACTCTCTGTCGGTGGTGTCAGAGAGGAGGATTCTGGCCAAACTACACGCCATCTTGGACAGTGTCTCCACCCACTCAATGACATGCTTGACAAACAATGGAGTACCTTCAGCGAAAGACTCATCCCCCCATAATGCACCACAGAGTGCCACAGGAAGTAATTCCTGCCTGTGGCCATCAAATTCTTTAACTCCTCCCTCTAAGTGTTAGTCTATATGACCCTAAGTCACTAAACTGGACACTGGATCATTAATGTCTTTGGCTGCTTTGCTCCTGTTAACCTTCTTCAGCTGACTTCAACGATTAATTCATCTAAGGTTGATGGCTTTGATGAATTAATCGTTGAAGATAGTTGAAGAAGGTCGATAGGAGCAAAGCAGTCAAAATATATTTCAGGTTTTACAGCTGTTTCTAAGGTTCCTGTGTTTGAAGATAAATCGGTACCGGTTGAGGGCAGGACGTGATGAATTTTTTCTCTAATAGTTAAAATTTTGTCATTAAAGAAGCTCTTGAAGTCATTACTACTGAGGGCTATAGGAATACATTGCTCAATAGAGCCGTGATTCTCTGTCAGCCTGGCTACAGTTCTGAAAAGAAACCTCGAGTTGTTTTTATTTTCCTTTATTAATGATAAGTAGTAGACGGCTCTGGCATTACGGAAGGCTTTCCTATATGTTTTAAGACTATCTTGCCAGACTTAACGAGATTCTTCCAGGTTGTTGGAACGCCATTTCCTTTCAAGTTTTCGCAGTGTTTGCTCCTCTATGCTGTTGCTATACCATGGAGCTAACCTTCTTTGTTAGAGGGGCGATAGAATCGAGTGTCGTTCGCAGTGAGTCTGCAGCACTATCAACAAGATGGAGAAAGCATGGATAGAATGAACAAGAAAAAAGGATCATGGAGTGATATGTGAGGAGTCTGGGAAAGCTGAAGAATTTGATAACAGCACCCTCTTCCTCAAACAACACCCTGCATGGAAGACAAACGAGAGGCTAGGTGGAGAAGATGGTTCACCAATTGGCTTTGCCAAGCAGAGGTTTGTGTACACTTACAGTTCAAAGCTGTCCTTTTTGTTCCTGTACTGAAAAATGCTAAAAAGCTTTAAACAACATTTTAGGCCAGTGCACCTTTTAAAGGTTGAAGATAGAACCTATTCTGTGTTTCACTAGCACTGTAGTGTGGACATTCACCTTAAATTCCTTACAAATATGATTGTAATATGATTTTGTCCCAGTGGAAGTTATGGCTATTCAGATGGTTAATGTTATAGCATTGAACTGATCAGATCCGCTGCCAGTAACTGAATTTAATTCCAACAAGTAACCAGTATCATGTTCAATTTCTCACCTTTATAAGAAACTAAATTTCATGAAAATCGGTTGAGAATTAAACGAGTTTCAGTCGATTTTGTAGTGCATCTCTCAATATACATATTTGTTTACTAGCGGATCTTGACGGCTCCAATATGACGGATGTGCAGACGCATACAAATCGCGAGAGTTTTGCAAATCCAGGGTTACCAACTAGACACAACCCTGATGGGGATGAGTCTGCCTACAGGTGGGAGATTGACCACCAGGTGACCTGGTGCAGTCAGAACAACCTGGAGCTTAATGCTTTAAAGACAGTGGAGATGGTTGTTGATTATAGAAAGAGCCTAGCCCCAACTCACCCCGTGTGACTCCCCTGTCAACACTATGGAGTCCTTCCGCTTCCTGTGCACCATCATCACCCAGGACTTCACGAAAACCCAGCAGAGGATGTACTTCTGCGGCAGCTGAAGAAATTCAATGATGGCGCAGTTCTACACCGCCATCTATCTAGTCTATCCTCACCTCCTCCATCACCATCTGGTACGCTGCTGCCACTGCAAAGGACAAAGGTAGACTGCAGCATATCATTCGCTCTGCTGAGAAGGTGACTGGCAGAATTCTACCTTCTCTCCAGGACCTGTATGACTATAGGACTCGGTCTGCAGGAAAGATTGTGTCTGATCCATCCCACCCTTGACACAAACTGTTTCAGACACTCCCCTCAGCTGTCCATCAGGACCAAAACCTTATGCCACAAAAACAGTTTATTTCAGTCTGCAGCTGCCCTCCCCCAATAGTACAGTATACTCTATAACTCTATAACTTTTGCACATTCCCATGTAAATATTTTGGAAATTGCACACTGCAACTGTCATATTTACACATTCTTTATTATTTTCTAATAATATTTTTTATATTCTTTAATATCTTTTTGTCAGTTTTATATTTAGGATTTACAGTAGTACTTGCTTTATCTTTCTTTATATTTCTACTATGTTTAGTCTGAGGACAGGGAACTGTGTTGTGCTCTTGGTAACTATGGACACTTAATCATCTCCAAGGGTCTAAACATTTCCATGGTTGTGGTGACTGATGTTGCTCTCTCAGATCATTCCTGTGTTTTCTTTGAGAGTGCCCAGCGAGACTTCGCATTAATAATTTAGAACAGAGAAAAGCAAGGCGGTCCTTCTTCTCTGACATCATCGCCAAAAATAATGATAATGCATGTGCCTTGTTTGCTACTGTCGACAGGCTAAAAAACCCTCCTGTGTCAGTAGAATGATTAAAAGTTAGCGCTTCAGCTAATGTTAAAAACCACAAACTGAGCCAGAAATTGTGGTGTAGTCATGGACTCAGACCTGAATTTCAACAGCCACATTAAGATAATTACAAAGTCAGCCTACTATCACCTGAAGAATCAAGGATTAAAGGACTTATGTCTCAGCAGGATTTGGAAAAACTTGTCCATGCATTTATCTTCAGTCGACTCGACTACTGTAACGGTGTCTTTACAGGTCTTCCTAAAAAAATCGATCAGACAGCTGCAGCTGATTCAGAACGCTGCTACTCATGTCC
The DNA here is from genome assembly GCA_027580175.1 of Siniperca scherzeri. Lineage (NCBI taxonomy): Eukaryota > Metazoa > Chordata > Actinopteri > Centrarchiformes > Sinipercidae > Siniperca > Siniperca scherzeri. The sequence continues at coordinate 30,467,360 of CM050860.1, forward strand.
TCACTAAGACCAAGAAAGTGGGTCACATCACTCCAGTTCTGAGGTTTATAGATTTTAAAATACTGCCGTTGGTTTATAAAGCACTGAATGGTTTAGGGCTAAAATACATTTGTGATCTTCTGCTACGTTATGAACCATCCAGACCTCTCAGGTCATCCAGGAAAGGTGTGCTTTCTGTCCCCAGAGTCAAAACTAAACATGGAGAAGCAGCGTTCAGTTTTTATGCACCACATGTTTGGAACAAACTCCCAGAAAACTGCAGGTCTGCTGCAACTCTCAATTCTTTTAAGTCAAGGCTGAAAACTTTTCTGTTAATAACCACTCACAACATTGAACATCACCCTTCAATTTCCAGCTTCAGACTCATCAACCTGTCTGATACTCTTTTCACCTCTAGAACATTCCTCACAAACTCCTCTTTCAGGATATGATTTATACAGATTAATTTATCTTCTTGGAAAGGACATACCATGTAGCTTGACAATCGCTGAATTATAATTGTGTTTATCTTCATTCATGCAGTCTGACATTGTGTTCATGTTAGCCAATTTCTGTTTGGGAGTGTTATGGTTACAGACAGGCGGGGACACCGAGATGGACAAGAATGTTCTTTATTATGTGACAGCCAGATATGGAGGGTATGGGGATAAGGAGAGTCTGTAGGTGGGAGCTCACTGGACGCAGATGGGGAGATCACAGGATCCAGACGGAAAACCACTGAAGAGCCACAGGAGACTCGGGAAACTGAAATGAAGCGTTCTATCAATGGTTTAGGGAGTCCTATGTCTGAACGAGGTCGGACACTGACTGAGGTGAGTAGTGTGCTTTGTACCGGCTGTGATTGGGAGCAGGTGTGGGTGATTACTGGCTGTGAGGCCTGGTATATCTGTGACAGGGAGGGGGGTTATTTTTGTATTGTTTTACCCTAACAAATCAGCAATGAATATGTGTCCCACCAACATAATTTTCAGTCGACATGGAAGCTGCGGTAGTGTTTTCTAGGAGCAGTCAACTTAATGCTTTTCACATAGATCTAAGAAATTCTGGTGTAGTGGCCTCACTTGGTATTGCAGGATCACGTGACACACACCAAAAGCTTGTTTCCATACTCAATAATTACAAACGTAATGGCTGTAAAACCATGAATACATTTGTCTGAGCATCAAGAACTCTGTAATATCAAAATTTTATCAAGTACGCCCAGTATAATTTGAGAAGACTCAAGAGCTATTCATTGTATGCAATTCATGTATGCAGGGAGCCATCAAGAAGTTAGCCCTCAGCCAGAGAAGGACTCTGGTTGCAAGTGCACATGCTCTGACCAAGGAAGCCTGAAAATTTTTTCTTGAACTACACTACAGAGAGCTGGTAAATCTGCAGCTGATTCAGAACGCTGCTACTCATGTCCTCACTAAGACCAAGAAAGTGGGTCACATCACTCCAGTTCTGAGGTTATAGATTTTAAAATACTGCCGTTGGTTTATAAAGCACTGAATGGTTTAGGGCTAAAATACATTTGTGATCTTCTGCTACGTTATGAACCATCCAGACCTCTCAGGTCATCCAGGAAAGGTGTGCTTTCTGTCCCCAGAGTCAAAACTAAACATGGAGAAGCAGCGTTCAGTTTTTATGCACCACATGTTTGGAACAAACTCCCAGAAAACTGCAGGTCTGCTGCAACTCTCAATTCTTTTAAGTCAAGGCTGAAAACTTTTCTGTTAATAACCACTCACAACATTGAACATCACCCCTTCAATTTCCAGCTTCAGACTCATCAACCTGTCTGATACTCTTTTCACCTCTAGAACATTCCTCACAAACTCCTCTTTCAGGATAACTCCTACTCCGTTTCTCTTCCTATCTGACCCATGGTAGAACAACTTGAACCCTGCTCCTAAGCTTCTAGCCTTGCTACCTTTCCACCTGGTCTCCTGGACACAAAACTACAAGTGTTAATAGTATCCAAATAACTCTAAAGTATTTCTAACTCAGAATATGTGATAAGTTCTATGTTCCCATTCTAAAATGAGGTCTTGCTCATAACTAATTCACTAGTAGTTTGATACTTATTAACTCACAAAGGTTCCCTATTTTAAAGTTCCCTTTTCATGCAAAAAGAAAAAGAAAAAGACAGGAGAGCATGGTTTGCTGATCCCGTCAGCTGTGTAGGTCACCTGGCCAATATTAGCTGCTTGGAAACCTGCAAGACACCCTCAGATTCAAGGAGAGTTCCGGATCAAACCAGAGTAAATCTAGTTCTAAAAAAAGCTAGGAAGTTTTTAATGGATTTACTGCCAGTTCCGAGGCTGCAACGCAAGAGATGCAGTGTCAGTTCCTCTCAGGAGAGCCACAAAGAGAAGACATTTAGTTATAGGCACCACCATGTAGATGTTTGTGTAGAGTAGGATTTAAGAAAGAGCCAGGGAAAATGTCACTCTTGATTTTGAGTATGGTTTTGATGAGACTGGAAATACTGTAGGATTCAACTGATTCCATTTAGAAGAAACCACTAGTTATAGTGTTTCCTCCTTAGCCTAGAATTAATTAGCTTGGAAGTCAATGATGTTGCTTAACTTGCCAATATGTTATCTTGTAAAGGATAATATCTACTCTTGAGGTTATAGATTAGTGGCTGTCCTTGGAGTGGATATGATTTATACAGATTAATTTATCTTCTTGGAAAGGACATACCATGTAGCTTGACAATCGCTGAATTATAATTGTGTTTATCTTCATTCATGCAGTCTGACATTGTGTTCATGTTAGCCAATTTCTGTTTGGGAGTGTTATGGTTACAGACAGGCGGGGGACACCGAGATGGACAAGAATGTTCTTTATTATGTGACAGCCAGATATGGAGGGTATGGGGATAAGGAGAGTCTGTAGGTGGGAGCTCACTGGACGCAGATGGGGAGATCACAGGATCCAGACGGGAAAACCACTGAAGAGCCACAGGAGACTGGAAGACCACAGGAGACGGGAGAAACACAGGAGACGGGAGAAACACAGGAGACTCGGGAAACTGAAATGAAGCGTTCTATCAATGGTTTAGGGAGTCCTATGTCTGAACGAGGTCGGACACTGACTGAGGTGAGTAGTGTGCTTTTGTACCGGCTGTGATTGGGACTGATGGGGAGCAGGAGTGTGATTGGGAGCAGGTGTGGGTGATTACTGGCTGTGAGGCCTGGTATATCTGTGACAGGGAGGGGGGTTATTTTTGTATTGTTTTACCCTAACAAATCAGCAATGAATATGTGTCCCACCAACATAATTTTCAGTCGACATGGAAGCTGCGGTAGTGTTTTCTAGGAGCAGTCAACTTAATGCTTTTCACATAGATCTAAGAAATTCTGGTGTAGTGGCCTCACTTGGTATTGCAGGATCACGTGACACACACCAAAAAGCTTGTTTCCCATACTCAATAATTACAAACGTAATGGCTGTAAAACCATGAATACATTTGTCTGAGCATCAAGAACTCTGTAATATCAAAATTTTATCAAGTACGCCCAGTATAATTTGAGAAGACTCGAAGAGCTATTCATTGTATGCAATTCATGTATGCAGGGAGCCATCAAGAAGTTAGCCCTCAGCCAGAGGAAGTTTCTAATACTTTCCCGACTCAGCCAGAGAAGGACTCTGGTTGCAAGTGCACATGCTCTGACCAAGGAAGCCTGAAAATTTTTTCTTGAACTACACTACAGAGAGCTGGTAAATCTGCAGCTGATAAATGTTGGTATATACTGCAGTTCATAATATTATAGTAGTAGTAGTTTGATACTTATTAACTCACAAAGGTTCCCTATTTTAAAGTTCCCTTTTCATGCAAAAAGAAAAAGAAAAGACAGGAGAGCATGGTTTGCTGATCCCGTCAGCTGTGTAGGTCACCTGGCCAATATTAGCTGCTTGAAACCTGCAAGACACCCTCAGATTCAAGGAGAGTTCCGGATCAAACCAGAGTAAATCTAGTTCTAAAAAAGCTAGGAAGTTTTTAATGGATTTACTGCCAGTTCCGAGGCTGCAACGCAAGAGATGCAGTGTCAGTTCCTCTCAGGAGAGCCACAAAGAGAAGACATTTAGTTATAGGCACCACCATGTAGATGTTTGTGTAGAGTAGGATTTAAGAAAGAGCCAGGGAAAATGTCACTCTTGATTTTGAGTATGGTTTTGATGAGACTGGAAATACTGTAGGATTCAACTGATTCCATTTAGAAGAAACCACTAGTTATAGTGTTTCCTCCTTAGCCTAGAATTAATTAGCTTGGAAGTCAATGATGTTGCTTAACTTGCCAATATGTTATCTTGTAAAGGATAATATCTACTCTTGAGGTTATAGATTAGTGGCTGTCCTTGGAGTGGATATGATTATACAGATTAATTTATCTTCTTGGAAAGGACATACCATGTAGCTTGACAATCGCTGAATTATAATTGTGTTTATCTTCATTCATGCAGTCTGACATTGTGTTCATGTTAGCCAATTTCTGTTTGGGAGTGTTATGGTTACAGACAGGCGGGGGACACCGAGATGGACAAGAATGTTCTTTATTATGTGACAGCCAGATATGGAGGGTATGGGGATAAGGAGAGTCTGTAGGTGGGAGCTCACTGGACGCAGATGGGGAGATCACAGGATCCAGACGGGAAAACCACTGAAGAGCCACAGGAGACTGGAAGACCACAGGAGACGGGAGAAACACAGGAGACGGGAGAAACACAGGAGACTCGGGAAACTGAAATGAAGCGTTCTATCAATGGTTTAGGGAGTCCTATGTCTGAACGAGGTCGGACACTGACTGAGGTGAGTAGTGTGCTTTTGTACCGGCTGTGATTGGGACTGATGGGGAGCAGGAGTGTGATTGGGAGCAGGTGTGGGTGATTACTGGCTGTGAGGCCTGGTATATCTGTGACAGGGAGGGGGGGGGTTATTTTTGTATTGTTTTACCCTAACAAATCAGCAATGAATATGTGTCCCACCAACATAATTTTCAGTCGACATGGAAGCTGCGGTAGTGTTTTCTAGGAGCAGTCAACTTAATGCTTTTCACATAGATCTAAGAAATTCTGGTGTAGTGGCCTCACTTGGTATTGCAGGATCACGTGACACACACCAAAAAGCTTGTTTCCCATACTCAATAATTACAAACGTAATGGCTGTAAAACCATGAATACATTTGTCTGAGCATCAAGAACTCTGTAATATCAAAATTTTATCAAGTACGCCCAGTATAATTTGAGAAGACTCGAAGAGCTATTCATTGTATGCAATTCATGTATGCAGGGAGCCATCAAGAAGTTAGCCCTCAGCCAGAGGAAGTTTCTAATACTTTCCCGACTCAGCCAGAGAAGGACTCTGGTTGCAAGTGCACATGCTCTGACCAAGGAAGCCTGAAAATTTTTTTCTTGAACTACACTACAGAGAGCTGGTAAATCTGCAGCTGATAAATGTTGGTATATACTGCAGTTCATAATATTATAGTAGTAGTAGTTTGAATTAAGAAGAAAATGTTTATTTAAATAATAGTTGGAATAGAGAAAGAAGCATTACAGGGAGTGAAGGGCAGTAATTCAGTGCTGTCTTCACAGGTCTCCCCCTAACTCACAGAAAAAGTTAGGTTGGTGAAAATGAACATATCAATATGACTTGAATTTCTTAAGAAGTCAGATTTTAACCTATTAAGGTGCAATAACTTAGTGTATAAAGACAGAATGATCTTTTGTTGTCACATGCATGAGAAACTACACATTTCTGGCCAAGTGACATGTGATAATAATCATTAGTCTACGAGTCATTAGCCTGGAAATCAATGACTTTACACAGCTCCCTGATATGTTGTCTTGTAAAAGATAATGTCCCAGCTCGAGGTTATGGATTAGTGGCTGTCCTTGAGAGGGAACTGTAGGATTTACACCCACTGATTTATTTTTTTCTTTTTGAGAGGACATAACTAGGAGAAAACAATATGAACTTAACTCTATGAACATTGCAACCAATTACGTTGTGATACTGAATCATTACACTGAAGCTACATTTTGGAGGAGCTCTGATAGCAACAAATAAATCCTGAATGTCAAGATCTTTACTGTATAACAATAATGAAATATCCAAAGCATATGATGCACTTGTATCTGTAATATATGTTTTATAATTTCTTCTGAAAATTATTAGAAAATTATTACAGAGCTAATGTAAGCATTTTGTGTTTTTATAAGGATGTTTTAAATCATCATGGTATTTACTCAGTGTAACTGTAACAGTGTGTGTGTGTGGTGGTGGTGGGGGGGCTCTGTCTGTCTATCTGTTTTTGCTTGTCAGTCTCTCTTGCTCTCTCTCAGATCCTCAGCTCATGAATATTCATGCTTGGTATGATTATACTCGCTCTAATCCAGGAAGTGAGTGGGATGATAAAAAGCCCCAGAGCGCCGCGGCCGCGCCTCTGACACCGAAATAAACAAATAATCACTGCATGTCAAACTCGCCTGCACAAACACGAACGCACAAATTCAGGAGACCTCGTTGCTCTTTCCTGACAATGTCACATGACAGAGAGTGATGGACAGTGACGTGCAGTGCATACAGAGCCTAACGTCAAAGCAGACAGACAGTAAGTGTGTTTGAAAGAAGAGGAGCAGGAGTAGAATGAGTGTTCTGTGATTTCATGAGCCCAGTCTGGGCTGAAACTAACGTGACTCACATGAGAAGGATGAGAAAGGGGGCCTCTTTCTTGTAATTGCATCAGCACTTGGTTAACAATAATGCAATTAAACAGAGGGCCCCTGGAAGACATGCAGCTAAAAGGAATTTTTCCCCCTCTCTCTGTTTTCCCACATGAGGCCGAGGTATGTTAATGTCAATTGAATTCTGCTTGTTATCTCTCCAGCAACCCTAATCTGATCCCTGGGAAAGTCAGGGAACAAGATGTCGAGTCAGTTGAAAAACTTCCCAGCTGATAAGAGAGAGCGTGGAGAGCGTTTCTCTTCCCACCATGCCACACTGCTGCAATTTAAAAGAATGAAAATAACGTCAAATGTCACGGTTATAAAGGGCAGGACAGAGGGGAGGAGAATTAATTTGTTGCTTGATATACACACAGTTGCCAGATTAGTAGGTACACCTACATGTAGTCGTAATACAACAGGCATGTAATAAATCCTGTCTTCATGAAGGTTGTAATGTTTAATTTTGTCCACCCCATGAATTAATAAGGGTAGACTAAATATTAGAAACACCTCTCAGTATAATGCAAAGCAAGTCACCAGCACCATAACGTTGCATCAACACCTCTCTAAAACTCCAGAACACACGTCTGAACACCAGAAATACACAAAATAAGCTGTCTGTGAACACCAGACCAAAACCAAGAAAGGGAAGAGGTCAAAGCTCAGGGTCAGTGGATGGAGAAAAATCAAGGAGGACATTCATACACCAGAGAACATCTTTGAACAGAGACAGCAATTGCCATCTCCCCCACATATACATCCACCTGTTGTGACCAACACCTGAGCCATTTCATTTCCCTGAAGGAGGGCAAAGTAGTAAGTTTCAACAAAAACTGAACATTATAGCCTTCATGAAGGATGGATTTATTGCAGCGCTGTTGTATTAGACTGCATTAGATTCAGCTGGGTAATAAACTAGCAACTAATTGTAGTGTCCTAAAATAAAGCCATCAATGATTTACTACAATTATAGAAAGAAATTGTTACTGCAAGGTAGATCATTAAATAGGAAATGTAATATCCCTTTTACACCCGGCCTGCCAGGGGTTGACCTTTTTACACCAAACCTGATTGTTTGTTCATGAACAAATTATGAAAAAAAAGACGGTGTAGTCCCTCATTCGTCCAGGAGTGTTCTATCGTAGAAAAGGTTTCAGTCGTAGTCATCTGGACACTGTTTTCAGAATCAAGACATTTCGGGCCTATTGAGGCCTACAATAGGCCTGATTACTGATTACTGGGCCATCATGGAAACAATTAGGTCAGTTTCAGGTGAAACTAGCTAATCAACAGATACTCAGGTAGACTCCTCCCTGAGGGCGGGGCTTATGCAACACAGAGTAGCTTAAATTCCGGTCCATTTTTTCACAATTGAGAACGACTTCCGGATGGAAGCCGAAACATCTTGATTCTGAAAACAGTGTCCAGATGACTACGACTGAAACCTTTTCTACGATATCTGCAAAATGTTCACTGACGAAATCTACTCATGAAAACTGTTTTATGGTTATGTGTAAGCAACTCAAAGCACTTGGTTGAGGTTTGTGAAAGATTGTGTCTTAGATCAATATTGAAAAAGTCAGTGGTGACTTGAAGCCCAAGACAGGATATGTTTACTTTTTAATATTTACTGCATTGTAAACCACCATCTTCCCTGACCTTATCCAAAGTGTCCAATACATTTTAGGAGACAATGTTTATGGATAGTTTAGGACTTGGATCAGGATCAGGAGTAAAACAACATAATCAGGACATCCCTACTTTTGACTGAGCTCTTTGACTTTTCAATAAGAAATGTGAATAACAGTCACTTCAGACTGAGGCTCTGGCTTAGTAGCCCCCTGACTCCTTAGGCCCAGTGCTGATGCCCTTAGCTGATCCTGCGTCGACCCTCTTTCACGTGGCGGGTCAATGTGAGTCAGGACAACCCTTTAACACTGACGCATGATATGCGTCCGATGCCGACTTGACAGCTTGGTGTGAGAGTAGTATCTCATTCTTAAAGCTCATACAGTCTGTCCTACACATGTTGTAATTGTCAGGCAGGCAACAAACCCCCACCTGCTCGAGTCAGGATGCTTTTTTATCACTAGTGCAAGACTTTGGTTAAATTGAGCAACTTCCAATAATTCCTAGTAAATTGTAGGACTCAGATAAGATTTTAGCCAAATAACCAATAGTGCCCTTGAAGAGTTTTGAAATTCATCACAGTTCAAAGTTGAGGTAAAAACATTAACCGTAAGCTACTCAGAGACTACATTTGGGGAACCGGTGGCTCCTATGAGCACTAAAACCAAATAGGAGAATGAAGCAGAAAATTTGAATTAAATAGTCCAAGCAATGGGAGAATTCTCTATGTACAGGGTTTACTTCATCTATAAATTTTTTCTATAAACCCTTTATTCAATAAAGAGGGGAAACAAACTTCATAACAACAGTGGTGTTCGTCATCTTTTTCTCGTATGCAAAGAATGCCTGGCTACACCCAAGAAGGACATTTATTAACCCATGTTAATGTTTTAGTGGGAAATAAAAGAGGGGCGGAGAAACAAAAGGACAGACAGACGGGTTTCACAATGCAGACGTTTGACCTAATTAAAGTATGCAAATGTATGCGTGGGCGTAGGAGAGCGTTCAGTCGGAGGTTGTTGGTGATATAAGGTGGGAGAGGAGAAAACTCTTCCTGCCTTTTGTGCCCTGTAGCCCTGCATCTCCCTGGCCTACATTTGCTCCCAGACATCTTTGTGTTTGGGCGGCAGGAGGACAAGGCCAGGTGGGCAAGATCCAACATCCATAAATTAAGATGAGGGAACGTAGAAAAAGCAGGGCACAAGGCTTTATTGTATTGTTTTTTTTTTGTGATGTGATGAGGGAAACAGTTGGTAGAAGAGGTTTGTTTGTGGGTTGTGTTCCTTGCATTGTCTCAGACAAAGATGCATTTAGTCGAGCACTCAGATGATCCTCAGGCTCAGAAAGACAATGGGCAGAATACCTCACTCCAGCTGAATACCTCATTCCCCCTGTAGGAGCCAGACAAAGCTGCAGTAATGATGATGTAAATCTGAAAACAAAATGCATAAATACAGAGGGAAAGGAGAAATCGAATGAGCCTGTTGGCATTTGGTAAGAAGGGCACTCGGAGACCCCTGCTGTTTCATCGTATCACGCATCATAGACACGCTTCTCCTCATCTCCTCTGGCCTTTGGCGCGAAAGACATCGGCACTAATTGTCTGTGATGGTTTCAGTCCCAGGAATAAGATGAGGAGTCGGCGAGGACAAAGGGGGACGGAGACCAGACGAAGGGCGGACGGAGACCAGACGAAGGGCGGACGGGACAGGACAGGACGGAGCGGTGGAGGGGAAGGAGGGGTAATGAGGGAGGAAATAAAGTGAAATGTAAGTGAGTGCAGGACAAAAGGGCAAAGATGATGTGTACAGACTGATGGAGGGTGAAGGCGGAGACAAAGGCAAAGGGAAATAAAGGAGAGGGGAAACAAATAGGCTGTAATAAATGTCTCACAGACAACTCATCAATAATTTCACAGACAGGGATATATGCTAGAGGTGACCAGGTTCAATATCAACCCCAACAGGCAAGAAGGTGTTATATTAGGATATCATGGCAGGGTAAATCTATGAAATTGAATGAGACATATTTCACGCTTTAAATCACACTACTCTTAACCCAGAGTTCCAATACTGGTGGAGGCTGTCAGGACAACATCTATATCAAAATCGGGTTGTGAGGACAATATCCAAAAAAACGAGGAGAGGAGAGGACAAGCAAAGGAGGAGTAAGGTGACAAAGAAGAGAGAAGAATCAAGGAAAGGCTAAGATGAGAGATAATATGAGAGGAGAGCAGGAGAGGAGAGGAGAGGAGAGGTTACAAGACGAGGGGAGGACAGTAGGAGTAGAGAGAAGAGGGCTAAACAAGGTAGGAAAGAAGAAGACAAGAGGGTTAAAAAGAGGAGGGGAAAGAAAGAAAAGGAAGGATGAAATACAAGGAGGGGCATGGGAAAGAAGGAAAGGAAAAGAGGAGATGAGAGGGCAAGTGGAACACAAATAGGAGAAAAGTAGAGGACAGCAAAGGAAAGGAGAGAAGAGGAGAGGAAACAAGACATGATGGGAGAAGATGAGAGGGGAGGAAAAGAGATGCAGAGAAGAAAAGGCAATAAAAGAGTGGAGCAAAAAAGGAGGAGATGAGAAGGGAGAAAATTAAAAGAGGAGATAGAAGACAAGACAGGAGAGGATGAGAAGAAAAGAGAAACGAGAATAGGAGAGGAGTAAAGGAGGGTAACGAGGAAAGGAGATAATAGGAGGGGGGAAGGAAAAGAGGAGATGAGAGGACAAAAAGAACAAGAAGGATAGGGGAGGAACGCAGTGGAAGAAAGGAGAGGAGAGGAGAGAAATTAGGAAAGGAGGAGCAGAGAGAAGAAAGCAAGACAAGGTTGAAAGGTCAAGAGAGGAGTAAAACAAGAGGAGAAAGAAGGAAAGAAAATAAGGAGATGAAAGGACAAGACAGGAGACAAGGGAAGCACAGAGGAGAGGAGAAACAAATGGAAAGAAAAAAGAAAGAAAAGGAAAGGAGGAGATGAGAAGACAAGAGAGATGGTTAAAGGAGAGTAGATGAAACAAGACAGGGTGGGAGGAGGAAATAGAGGGGAGGAACAAGGAGCAGACAGGACAGGACAGGAGAAAATAGGAGGATAGTCTTAAATATCACATTATGTCAAAATCCACTAGGCTAGCCAAATCATTTTTACCTGCTTGTTTTAAAGAAGAGAATGTGAAAACACCAAACACTAGCCCCTGCCTGTGCAGGAGATTTACCACTGCGTAATGCGTCCCCACTATTCAGTGTTCAAACATGTTATAACTGACCTCCACTAGTCTCTGGCTGTGGTCTTTTCGCCTGCTCTCCATCTTATCCCCTGACTTTTCATTTAGTGCCACCATCAAGTCAAAATTTTTATTTGCCCAATACTTTGGTATATGACCGAATACCTGCAAAAACAAAAACATTCCCATCACCCTCAGTTCTACTTTGGTTTAGTGCATATTAGCAAATATTAGCATGCTGACAACCTAAACTAAGATGGTGACCATGGTAAATGTTATACCTGATACATGGCATTTTAGTGCTGTGATTGTCAGCACGTTAGCATGCCAAAGTTAGCATTTAGCTCAAAGCATTACTGTGCCAAAGTACAAGGGATGCACTGATCAAGATCAGATAATCTGGTACAGAGAGAGCACTGATATTGGATCAGGAATCAATATTGGCAGATACTCACTGCAGCAAATATGATAAAACTGCTACTTTTCTGGAGACACACCTTGACACTGGAAAATAGGAAGTTGGGCTATCCTGACAAGTTAACCCACAGTAACACGCATGTAAATCCCACCGGTGTGCAGATTTACAGAAAAAAACTGGTGTTGGTGTGTGTTGCCATTTAGTCTTGTTCAGTCTCGCACGTAAGAAAGACTCACATATTTAACAACTGAGGAAATACAGACACAACACACCGGGCAATAGGTAGGCTGTGATTACAGTTGCGTTGCTAAATCCTGTGTTCCGGTACCAAAGCAGAAGTGGACATCCATCAAAAAGACAGCCTTGCTAATTTATACTGCAATCTGTGGTAAAAAGTGAAAGAAACAGAGGAAAAAAGTTTGCTTGCCATTTTTTTGGGCAGCTTTTAAAAATTAGGATTTCTCCCACTCACACACATGATATGATCAATGGTCTCTTCATATCCCTTCATGTTTAAAATAATCGCACTACATATTCATTTTATCTCCAGACTATCAACACCAAGCAACCCAGACTGGAACAGACTCAGTCCAACTTGGTCTGATCAGTCATCAACCCCAAATGAAATGTAGAATCGTACTGTGCGTCCACACCTTTGACAAGAAGAAAGTTAATGGTTTAGAGCAGAGATGTAACAGAAGTGAATCACTATGCAAAATACTGCAATATCATGTTGCTTTTTCATTTGTTTTTTGGGCTTTAGAACCAGGCTTTTTTTTTTCAAAGTTTAAAGTCAACATTATTGTCAAATGCCATAAGTAAAGGACATGTAGAGGATCGAAATGCCGTTTCTCTCAGACTCCTGTGTTGGCATATGCAAACACTAAAACAAAGCAAGGGTTTAAAAATACTAGGATAAAAACACAATATTATAAAAGTACTAGAAAGAACAAGTTAAGATGGGGGTTGGGGGGGACAATAACAAGGCACAGAAAAAGAAAAAAAACTGTAATGATAACAAATATAGTGCAAATTAGTGATGCAAAGATGTGCAAGTAATATGCTATCCACAGGATGAGTAATTAGCAGCAGTTTTGTGTCTGTGTGTGTGTTCTGTACAAAGTGCCTAGTGCTGAGTGTAGGCGTGAGTGTGTGTTTGTATAAAAAAGTTCTTATGGTTGGTGCTATTGGACGTGTAGGGAGTGGGATGGGTAAGTTACAGTCCAGACTTTTTGGAGGCAGAGGGGAGGGGGTTCAGCATCCTGACAGCCGGATGTATAATGCCAGGATCAGACAGAGGCGGAAGCACCGTGAAGCACCGCCATCTTCCTTTTGCCACCCATGTTAACCAATTGGGCTGTTCAGACAGGATGCGCTGCAGCGTGGAGCTCTGCGGCTGGCTCTCGAGCCGCAGCGATAGTTTCAGCATTGGAATGAGTGAATCTGGCAAGGAAACACACTGATAATCTATTATAAACGATATAAATGATATATTATTGTTGTATTGTTAGTCAAGCCGGAGAACCAGGAAGGCAGGAGTAGGACCTAAATGCAGATGTACAAGCAGAATAGGTGCAACTTAAACCATTTAATAGAGACAAAGGCTTACAGTGTGGAGAGGCAGGCAGTAGTAAAAAAAAAACAAAAAAAAAACGGGAACACAGTCCAACAAAAGCAAACCAGTCCGATGGGAGCAAACAACAAACAGAGTCCAACAATGCAGGCAAGGTCCAAATGAAACGGAGAAGTAATCCAAGCACACAGGCGGGAACACAGGTAACGAAGATCAAAACACAGGTGCAACTCATTAGGGCGGGGCAACAATCAATCAAAACTGGAGGGAAACGCAAACAAGGACTGGAAGTAAAACAACAAGACACTTCAAAATAAAACGGGATACAACAGGACAAAAACCCCAAACCATGACAATTAATATATATGATCTGATTCTGATAAATGATGAAATATGCATCTTATGCTTGCCAACCCTTTTGATTTTCCTGCCCCTCTTCCCGCTGTTCTCCTTTAGTATCACTGCTGTTTGTGATTGTGTTTTTTTGAATTAGGCTACGTACTTATTCCACATAGCAGAGGAGCAGAATTGCTTGTTAACCAGCGCAGAGAAATGTGCTTCTGGTGTGAACAGCCAGGCTACTGCTCAAGCAACAATTGACAAATCGTGTGGGGCTTTGCGGCCCTTCCGCCTGCTGTCTGAACTTGGCATGAAGCTGTTACACAGTCTGGTGGAGCAGGCTTGGAGGCTCTGGTATTTTCTCCTTTGTTTTGCCTACATTTAGGGAAAGATTTTTATCTTCACACCACGTGGCCAGTTGGTTCACCTCACTCCTGTAGTTTGGTTCATCATTGTTGCTGATAAGACCCACCAGTTTTGTCATCAGCAAATTTGACAAGGTGGTTGGAACTGTAATTTGGTCATTGGTCAGCAGGATGAAAAGCATGGGATTGAGCATGCATCCTTGGCCCCGTGCTCAATGTGTTATTGCTGGTGTTCAGGTCAGCAGGTCCAGTTTCCTTCTCAGCTGCTGATGGATACAGTGCCTCCTCCCTTGATGGGAAGCAGTTAAGGCCAGTGACGTGGTAGGTAGGTGGAGTAATCCAAGGCTCTGAAGTTCCATTATTTACGTAGGTTTCAGGTTTGTTCTGCCAATGTCTAGCAGAAACTGACGGCTGTGCTTGTATCTTAATAAAGATGAACATAAAGATGTAGACAAAGAAACACGTGTCAACACCATTCTGTTGAGACCAAGAAAAGCTGCTGTGTCCGTATGTACCACCATCTTGGTTCTTGGTTCTTCTTATTTCATTAAGTCCTGGTGAGGGATGTGCAATGTGCTCTTACTCGTAGGTGCGTTTGTTTTTTGTTCTGAAACACAGCAGAGACCACAAAGTGAATTGTGAAAGCCAGAGCGCTCAGCAGCTGGCCATGAATCGTTGAGTAATTGGTATTGATCAACAGCTTTATCAACCCCCTGCAGATATATTATGGTCATTCTGTGCAATGGGACAGTGAAAATGGGAATTATTTCGTCTTTCAGGGTTACAGGGGCCTCCAGGGAGACGTTTCGAAGGGAGGGGGTACATGGGTGGTGACAAGGATGAAGGGATGGAGAGAGGAGAAGGATGGATGGATGGATGGATGGAGGAATAGAAAGGAGGAGAGCTTCAGTGGGCTGTTGGAGAGGCTCTGTTCTACTGTGTCCTCAGGGGCGCAGGCATAAAAGCACTCCACATCAACACCATTACAAAAGAAGAGGAGAAGAAAGAGAAGAAAAAAGACATGAAGAGATGGAAAATGACATGTGCCCCTTTTTTTTTTACGAAGAGCCATGCTACCATCTCTCACCCATCTCTCTTTTTTCTTGATGTAGCTGTATTCCATTCTCCATTCCTCCATCAGTCCATCCAGATCTATTTATGTATTCTTATCACGCTGCTGTCTGAATGAGCCCAATACTGCATGTAGAGAGAAGAGACAGAACAGCAGAGAGACGAAAATACACATCTAAGAGGTGATCTTGGTATTCTAACCTGTACATGTTACTGGTCTAGAACTAATAAATTACTCATTATGAATACTAGCTGTAATTTCTCTCACCACTCACTGCAACATTTCCATTACACTCAAACAATTTCATCTTCTCTTCCAGGCTCAGTCAGCTTCCTCATCTGTGAATGAAGGAAGCCAAACAATGTCCAGTGTTGGTAAAACATCCCTTTATTTTATCAAGGACACTTGTATATAAGCTTAACTAAAAGGCCTGGAATGTACACCATATAAGTGGACGCTTTAAACTAGGCTATATCACTACAATGTGATGTTAAAATTCTGAATACATCGCAAGCGCAAGCTGTGGTTTGAAGCAGCAGGTGATGTAGCAGCAAAAACAAGTTAGCAACATTACTATCTAGCAAGCTTTCAATGAAGGTTTGAAGTTAGCAACATCGACTCAATTAAATTCAATTTTATTCATATAGCGCCAATTCATAACAGAAGTTATCTCATTGAACTTTTCCTATAGAGCAGATCTAGACCTTAATCTTATAATATTATTTACAGAGACCCAAATATCCAAAAACATCGCTATCTAGCAAGCTAACAATGTAGGTATGAAGTTAGTCGCCCACTATTGAGTCTGGTTCTCTGTAAATAATATTATAAAGAGTATGGTCTAGACCTGCTCTATAGGAAAAGTGCAATGAGATAACTTCCATTACAAATTGCCGTTATATAAATAAAATTTAATTAATTAATTAATTGAAATGAATAAAATTGTGATGCTGAAATTCTTAATGCATCACATTTGGTAGCTGCAGTTTGAGGTGTGGAACCAAGGGATTCTATAGCAGCAAAAACAGGATAAAGAGGATAAAGTTGTCTTTATTCTTCCACTTGGTCTTTCATGGCTGCTACATTTGACCAGTCTCTTGTTGTACAGGAGTAGTACAGTCCCAATTAAAAAAAATAAAAGAAACATATAAAATGGAATTCGTGTGGCTATCTACCCAAATGTTTTTTCTATTTTCATTTTTTTTCTATTGTAACATTTATTGTTACAAATTGACCTAACTGACTTAAAGGATATTTAGTATCAATATTGCTCTCTTTTCTTGACCTTAAAGTGGCTATAATCAATATTTTTACAATACCAATGTATCAAATGACAATGTGAAAACAATGTGACAATGTGAAAGGGGTCTCTGGTAGTGATGAACCTGCAAAGAAATCAGCTGAATCTGCAGCTCGCCTCGGCTTTACGGAGCTACATAGTGAGTTTCGGTTCATTGTTTGGCTGTCTGATCCACAACTTTACAGTTTTGGTTCACTCATAGCATCGTTTTCAGCTGCAGCATGCAGCTGTTTTCAGTGAAAAAGCTCTAAAAGCCCACTGTACACTACCTGCTTAGCATCATGCCATTGCAGGCAAAGTTAGCAATTAGCTGTTGAACATGATTTTTCGCAAGGGTTGGTAGAAACCGAAAAACAGAGCTAACAGAGAGTGAATATTGGACTTACATTCATCAGGTGGACACAAACACCACTCCAAATGAATGATAATGTTGGTCCGTAACTGCTGGATGTGTAAACTGTTTGCTAACATGTTCTCCATATCAATTTAAAAGGTGATGCTATCTTGAATAACCTTTCTATGGACTGTGGTTTAAAACCCCTGTCCTAGAGATTATATGGGACATTCGGAAACACTTTATAATAACCATCATTAATAAATGGTAAATTGATAGTTAATTAACATTTTGTTGTTATTTTACTCTTAACATACAAAGAAATGATAAATAATCATGCTTACTATTTATTAGTAGTGCTATAATGTATGTTATTTTATCATTAGTTTGTGTAATATAAAATAGTTAGTATATAAATTATATATTGTATCATAGCTGATAAGAGATAACAATTACATTCTGATTACATTAGTAAACTATTTATTAACAGTTTATTGTTGCACACATTATAACATTTTATATACTATATTAAGTATTTGTTAATGATTACCAAATTATTTGTACACCTTTAAGAAATTGTTTGTAAAACATCTATAAACATTGCATGGATAGATGGACCAGATATTTGTAACACTTTGTTAATGGTTAATAATTAGTTTGGAAACCGTCTACAAACATTATTTGGATGACTATTATAAAGTTGCAACTGATGATGAACTTCAGAGTTTAACACCATAGTTTCCTTCAGGCTCATCACAAAGCTCAAGGACCTGGGATTAAACACCTCACTGTGCATGTGGATTCTTGACTTCCTGATGGGCAGACCCCAAGTGGTGAGGGTGGGCGGATACACCTCTTCCACCCTGATCCTTAAAACCGGAGCACCTCAGGGCTGCATTTTGAGCCCCTTGCTGTACTCCCAGTACACACACGACCGTGTAGCTACTTTCAACTCCAACACCATCATGAAGTTTGCTGACAACACAGCTGTGGTGGACCTGATCACAGATAACAATGAAAAGGCCTACCTGAAGGAAGCAGAGGACCTGACCTGCTGGTGTCAGGACAACCTACTCCTAAACGTCTATACTAAGGAGCTGATAGTGGACTCTGTTCTCTGTCAGGACTCTCTCGATGGTGCAGGAGTAGAACTTTCTCAGTATTAATACCGGAATTTCCTTAAACGTGTGAGGTACAGTCTCTGCTTTGCCTTTCTCACCAGTATGCAGCGCCCAGTTCAGGCCCTGTGATGTGGACACCAAGGTACTTGAAGCTGTCCACCCTCTGTGCTGTACACCAAATTCATTGGGAAACCATTCTAACATATACACATTTTTCTGTGACAGGGCCTGACATTTTAGGGGTGAAATGTGTATAAAATGTATTTTATTCAATCATAAAAACATGCTGAGATGGCATGATGTGTTTCTCATATCATGAGTGTTGTCATGTGTTTAACATGTCCTCCATATGACTCAGTGTTCAGATTCAAGAATGAGATCCTTTTTCCCCCAAGATTTTTAGAATTGGAAATGTACGTTTCTAGTAGAATGTCCCATATATGTCAGAACTTTATCCTTAAGGAATGCTGATCTCTAGAACTTGAATTTAAAAAGATTGCATCAGAGTCATGTCCGGCTTTCCCCTGTCTTTCACAACTGACTACAAGCCATGTCTCAGCTTTGTAGGACTGCATAGGATAAATCAACAGCATTGTGACTGGTCAAGTGAACAAAATGGCAGAGTCAGAGTTTACCCACGATAAACAGTGACTCCATTCAAATGAATTTAATTTAGTCATATATATATTGTCATATATGCTGGCACAGACAGGATTACTGGTTGTGGTGGTGATGTATGAATATAAAATAGTATTAGTATTAGTATAGTAGTATAGTATAATAAAGTAAATAGTTAAGTCATTGCTTGTTAAATCAACAGAAGTTTTTGGCTTTACTGTTATGTTATCTTAATGTGGCTGAATACATGTGTGTGAAATGGCCCAGATTAAACCTGTGACTTTCCACTTACAGTACAGGACATGCTCTCTCCTGTTACCCTATGGATGCTGCAGAAATACTTACATCTTCTCCACCCTGTAGTGGCAATAAGCCTCCTCACTTCAGTTTCAAGTTGTTCTTTCCTCTTTGGTCAAAGTATCCTGAGGGAAAGTCCCACTTGCAGAAATATGCTAATGACAATATTATTGTGCCGCATTTGTGTTATTCCATATTCATCCTTTTTTTAAATTCTTTTAATGTGCAAATGAATGCAACACAACACAAAACTGTCACACCTAGAGTAGCTAGCAGTAGTTAAGGTGCTGCAGATACTGCCTGTCACAGGGTTCAACAAAATGTTCTCATGCTGAAGCCCAGGCTAATGGAAACAAATAGTCACTTTTATCATCTAGAAAATAGTTTGTATGCTGTAATTTTAGGGTTTTGAAATCTGATATTAATGTTTTATATATGTCTTTAGATTTGAGGCTGCTGAAAGCTGATGTTTTAACATTTTAATACCAACTCATTTACATAGAAATTCAGTGTGGTATTGATTCTAAAAAAAAGGTTTGTGATATGTCAGATTGCATCATGTCTAACCCTAATTTAAAGACAGAGCAGAAATAGGTCACAACCAATTTTGCATCATAATACAGTTTCAAGGACTATTGTTATATTAAACACTCTTGTAATGAGAGCTCAATATATGTATATTGTGTGTGTGTGTGTGTGTGTGGCTCTAGTATACCTGCTACAGTATACTGGTACCCACTTTTTATACCCATTTGGCTTCTTATTGTGCCAACCTGTTACCCATCTGCTTTGACACGCCTGCCACCCAGCTGCATTTCTTAACCATATTACCACTGATTCACAAAATACCACAAAACACACACACACACACACACACACACACATCCTCCTACATGTTTGTCAACACATAAATCATGTGCCATTGGAGGCCTGTTGTCCCACATGCAGACAGGGTTTTGGACAACACAGCCTTCTCTTTGCAGTCCCTGCTACAGAGACACGTCACCAGACAATAGGGCCATTGAAAGAGAATTTGCCCTGACACACTTGGCTGTATCGGGGGTAGGAGGTGTGTGGACTCGCACAAGCAGCCCTAGGCTACTAGTACTATGTAAATATGTTAAGGCAGGAATGTGTGTGTGTGTGTGTGTGTTTGTGTGTGTGCTTTGATTTAAAGAATAGGTCTTGTGATATTCAATATTATTATCAATAAATCCCACGAAAAGATCAAAACCAACAATGAATTTATTCAACTGACAAGTATCCAAAGACTGATATATCTATTCCTCTGAACCATAGAGTTAGTAATTATACTGTAGCTATTAATAACTATTTATAACCTAATCAAGTGCAGACTGTAACATTACTTTACACCTGGATTTGAGAGAGAGAAGAGAAGAGTTCTGTTTATATTTATCTTGATATATGGGGGGAGGAAAGGAAGGGTCGCCTGACCCATTTCACAGCAAACATGACAATCTTTGAGAAACAGAAATAAGAAATAATAATTTGCCTTCTACTTTGCCAGAACACGGCAACGATACACATCACATTTTTTGTCTAGAACACAAAATGACATGCCATTGCAATGAACACTTTAGAGTGGGACCTGAATACGTGTATTCTTGAGGTCAAACTAACATGTTGAATGCATTTTCTTCATCATAAAACATTGGCAAAACCCATATTTAACATTTTGAATCCTGCATTGCTTAAATCTGTTTACTTGCTAACAGTCTTCTTCTTCCCTCCCTTTGTTGGTGTACTGCTGTTTCTGGGCACATTACTGCTACCACCACTATCAGTGAAATAGTGTGAAACTATTGGAAAGATTGTGTTGTTGTGTTGCCCATGTGCACATGCACGTGCGTCAACGTGAACAAAATGTGTTGAGGGTTGGGTGTTGGGTTTAGACTTGGATGCTTATCTTAGATAGATAAATCTTGCACAATCAAATCTATCTATCAATCTATCTATCTATAGTGGTGTGAAAAAGTGTTTGCCCCCTTCCTGATTTCTTATTTTTTTGCATGTTTGTCACAGGTCATGTCACAGCATCTCAATAGGATTCAGGTCAGGACTTTGACCAGGCCACTCCAAAGTCTTCATTTTGTTCTTCTTCAGCCATTCAGAGGTAGACTTGCTGGTGTGTTTTGGATCATTGTCCTGCTGCAGAACCCAAGTTCGCTTCAGCTTGAGGTCACGAACAGATGGCCGGACATTCTCCTTCAGGAGTTTTTGGTAGACAGCAGAATTCATGGTTCCATTTATCACAGCAAGTCTTCCAGGTCCTGAAGCAGCAAAACAGCCCCAGACCATCACACTACCACCACCATATTTTACTGTTGGTATGATGTTCTTTTTCTGAAATGCAGTGTTTCTTTTACGCCAGATGTAATGGGACACACATCTTCCAAAAAGTTCAACTTTTGTCTCGTCAGTCCACAGAGTATTTTCCCAAAAGTCTTGGGGATCATCAAGATGTTTTCTGGCAAAAGACGAGCCTTAATGTTCTTTTTGCTAAGCAGTGGTTTTCGTCTTGGAACTCTGCCATGCAGGCCATTTTTGCCATTGTCTTTTTCTTATGGTGGAGTCATGAACACTGACCTTAACTGAGGCAAGTGAGGCCTGCAGTTCTTTGGATGTTATTGTGGGGTCTTTTGTGACCTATTGGATGAATCGTCGCTGTGCTCTTGGGGTAATTTTGGTCGGCCGGCCACTCCTGGGAAGGTTCACCACTGCTCCATGTTTTCGCCATTTGTGGATAATGGCTCTCACTGTGGTTCGCTGGAGTCCCAAAGCTTTAGAAATGACTTTATAACCTTTTCCAGACTGATAGTGTTACGGTTTCAGACAGGCGGGGGGGCACCGAGGGTGACCGAATGATCTTTATTTACTGACAGTCAGGAGTGCAGAGTGTTAAGAAAGGGGAAGTGGATGTAGGGAAGTCCCTGGAGGTAAACCGAGACTGTGGAACCACTGGAGAAGCCATGGAGGACTGGTGAAGCCACGGAGGACTGGAGAAGCCACGGAGGACTGGAGACACAGGAAACTGGAGACACGCAGGAAACAGGGGAAAACACTGGAAACTATCACAACGAGGGTTTGTACTCAATGGTATGAAGAGTCCTAAACGCGAACAAGGTCGGACACAGAATAAGGTGAGTGGTGTGCTTATATACTGGCTGTGATTGGGGCTAATTGAGAGCAGGAGTGTAACTGGAAGCAGGTGTGGATGATTACAGGCTGGTGAGGCCATGACAGGCTGTGACAGATAAATCTCAATTACTTTCTTTCTCATTTGTTCCTGAATTTCTTTGGATCTTGGCATGATGTCTAGCTTTTGAAGATCTTTTGTGGCAGTAATCAGGCCTGGGTGTGGCTAGAGAAATTTAACTCAGGTGTGATAAACCACAGTTAAGTTATGTTTTAACAGGTTTCACATAGGGTCATGTAGGTTTGGATTTTGTTTTCCCTTAATAGTAACAACCTTCATTTAAAGACTGCATTTTGTGTTTACTTGTGTTATCTTTGACTAATATTTAAATTTGTTTGATGATCTGAAACATTTAAGTGTGACAAACATGCAAAAAATAATAAATCAGGAAGGGGGCAAACCACTCTATCTATCTATCTATCTATCTATCTATCTATCTATCTATCTATCTATCTATCTATCTATCTATCATTAAACTACAGATCTACAGAACTACGATTTTTATAAATTTTGTAAGAAATGTCAATATTAACACCAGCATTGATGTGTTTCATCACAGTACAGCCATATAATTTACTTTTCAGCTCAACAAACACATTTTAAGTGAGCAGTACCTCTTTAATTCTGTGAGTTAGCTAAAACAAAATAGCTGTTGTGTGCATTGTAAGCCTGTGTCTGTATGCTCAGACAAAGCTGGCTTAATAGAAACAGAAACTCTATATCATTTTAATATAATATCATTTTTTATTTTTTTTAAATAGCGAGTGGATTGTTTTTTTTATGCTGTTCAAAATGAACAATAGAGTGGTGAGTCTGTCTGTAGACAAAAGATGTCTGATTGCGTATGTAATTTTTCAGCCTAGTCTTACAAGGAATTGCTAACATTTATGGCAGATGCAGCATCGGATATCAGTTCAATTGGTGAGATGGTTGCATGTATGACACAGTTAGGAGTCAATCACTCCTGCTAGGTAGTAGTAGTAGTAATAATAATAATAATAATAATAATCTTCTTTTCCTTTCGGCTGTTCCCTTTCAGGGGTCGCCACAGCGAATCATGTGCCTCCATCTAACCCTGTCCTCTGCATCCTCTTCACTCACACCAATTAACTTCATGTCCTCTCTCACTACATCCATAAATCTCCTCTTTGGTCTTCCTCTAGACCTCCTGCCTGGCAGCTCCAACCTCAGCATCCTTCTACCAATATATTCACAGTCTCTCCTCTGAACATGTCCAAACCACCTCAATCTGGCCTCTCTGACTTTATCTCCGAAACATCTAACATGAGCCGTCCCTCTGATGTACTCATTCCTGATCCTGTCCATCCTCGTCACTCCCAAAGAGAACCTCAACATCTTAAGCTCTGCTACCTCCAGCTCTGCCTCTTGTCTTTTCTTCAGTGCCACTGCTGTACAACATCGCTGGTCTGGCTACACTCTCCCCTACCACTACTTTACAGTCACTGGTCTCTTTCAGATTACAACGTCTACACAAGATGTAGTCCACCTGAGTGCTTCTACCTCCGCTCTTATATGTCACCCTATGTTCCTGCCTCTTCTGGAAGAAAGTGTTCACTACAGCCATTTCCATCCTCTTTGCAAAGTCTACCACCATCTGTCCTTCTGCGTTCCTGTCCTGAAGACCAAACCTGCCCATCACATTCTCATCATCTCTGTTCCCTTCACCTACATGCCCATTGAAATCTGCACCAATCACCACTCTCTCACCTCTCGGGATGCTCTGCATCACTTCATCTAACTCACTCCAGAATTTCTCCTTCTCTTCTAACTCGCATCCTACCTGTGGGGCATAACCACTCCCAACATTGAACATCACCCCTTCAATTTCCAGCTTCAGACTCATCAGCCTGTCTGATACTCTTTTCACCTCTAGAACATTCCTCACAAACTCCTCTTTCAGGATAACTCCTACTCCGTTTCTCTTCCTATCTGACCCAAGGTAGAACAACTTGAACCCTGCTCCTAAGCTTCTAGCCTTGCTACCTTTCCACCTGGTCTCCTGGACACACACTATGTCCACCTTCCTTCTCTGCATCATGTCAATCAACTCTCTAGCCTTCCCTGTCATAGTCCCAACATTCAAAGTCCCTACTGTCAGTCCTACATTCTTAGCTTTCCTCTTCTCTCTCTGCCTACAAACACACCTTCCTCCTCTCCTTCTTCGTCTTTGACCAACAGTAGTCCAATTTCCACCGGTACCCTGTAGGTCAACAGCACCGGTGGCGGTCGTTGTTAACCCGGGCCCCGACCAATCCGGTATGGAAGTCATTTTCACGATTCGCATTTTTAATTTGTCATGTGTTTTACGTCGGATGCCCTTCCTGACACAACCCTCTGCATTTATCCAGACTTGGGACTGGCACAAGAAGACACTGGCTTGTGCCCCCTTGCGGTTGCATTAATAATAATAATAATAATAATAATAATAATAATAATAATAATAATAATAATATCTGTATTTATATAGCACTTATCAAAACAAAGTTTGTTGTGAGCAGTCTCATGTAGGGACTTTTTTTTCTTTCTACCACTAGTTCCTACATGAAACTGCTCACAACAAGGTCTGTGGATTATCTTGAGTAACCGGGTCACGATTTCTGGAAAGAGACATTGCTGTTGAGTTTTTCAAATGGTTTTTTTTTGGCTCTTTGAGCACCACAAGCCGAGTACCATATAGCCCCATTATATTCAAAAAATGCAGACATCTCTATGGTTGATACAAAAGGTCTTTTTGAAATAGGTTGGTAATTTTCAAGAATCATGTGATCAAGGCTTTTTTAGGAGTGGCTGAACATTAGCAGTTTTGAAGTAGTCTGGGATATTCTAGGGATAGAGAGCTGTTAAAAATTGATAGCAACCAGGGCCCAATTGTTTCAATTGCATTAATTAAAAGCTTTGTTGGCATTACATCCAATGGACAAAAGGACACCTTCGTGTGGACAAAAGGACACCTTCATGTGGTGTCATGAAATAATTTTAGTGGTAGGCCAATATTAAGCTTTAATTTTCAGACATGACTTACTAGCGGGAGCAGGAGCAGTTGCAGCCATTAATACATTTTATATAACATTTAAATGTAATGATGATTATTTTTAAGTAAGTAAGTTTTAAGTAATGATTAAGCAATGTTAAGTTTAGTATAGATGTACTTTGGAATTGACCATTAAAGTTCATTGTTAGCCATTGCAACAATAGTATGACAAATCTTACGTCAAGGTCCATTTACAACTTGGCTGAAAGCTCTGAAAAAAGCTGAAAAGTGGAATATAAACTATTTGTCAGTAGCACAATTAAGCCCATTCATATATTTAATAATTTAGTGAATGTTGTCATTTCTTCAATGTAAGTCGAAAGAGATAACGTACAGGTCTCATATAAATTCCTCTTCTATTTTAAAAGCATTTTTTGTGTAAAAATTCTACAGTGTTTTTATTGTTCCCCTTGGATAGAGCAGAGACCCCCAGAAAAGCTTATTTGACCCACTCCAATCCTGGCTGATTCTGACTCAAAAGCTCTTGATTTTTCCTATTAATTATGTGTAAAGATTGATAAATAAGTGGGTGTGGTAAAATTAGGTGTTCTGACATGGTGGATAATGAGTTATACCTTTATATTTGTACAAGTTTGTTTAGGTATTGAGGGAGAGAACAAAAGATGTCGGCAGGTGATCCAGCTGGAGTGGTTAGCTTCTGAGGGAGACACAAAAGGAAACATTTTATTTTCATAAGAAATATTCAATATCTCTGAGGTGTTCACGGAAAGCAGTCATATATTGTGCAGCTCATGCTCACACCTGCTTATTTTTTGTCCTTGTCTTTCCCCTCTCTCCATCTCCCTCTCAGTCTCATCAGTCTGCCTTCATTAGGACACCAACACCTGACTAATGTGTCCTTAAAAGGTAACACCTTTCTACTTCAGAGATCATGTAATTATAATCATTACTTATAAATTTCAGGTTATTTTTCTGTGCCATTTGGAAAAGGGCAACTTTTCCAAGAAACCACTCTGGGCATACATTAGCATTAAACCCACTAACACATGCCTGTGGCATTATTTAAGAGGCTGTAAGCTCTGTACAGGGGCTATAAATAACATAATCTCACAGGCGACTCTGAGCACATATAATAGTTTCTGCTGAGTTTTTCATTATTGCTTAGCTTTTGAGGAATTTACACAATATACTGTACCACAGAGTACAATAAGGTGAATCGGCTATAACTGAACCAAGGATGGATATCAAATGGCTTCTTAGTTTAGTACATAATGTGGATTTCAGCCACTTAATACATCACTGATTCAATGAACATCAGGACACTGTTGAGTCAGTGACATGCAGCTCATGACAGTGTTGTCACATTAACATACTGCATTCCACTCCACTCCAAGTGTCAAAAGTCATGGCAAAATAGGATCAACATACCAAACTGTTTAACATATGGAATGCTTTATTACAAAGAGTACTCTTGGACTTAAACTCTACTCACACTCTGTAGCTTTTTTTGCCCTGCCAAATGGGATATGTTTTCTAACTGGCAAGTTATTTAGTTTTTTTAACTTTATTTTTATTGTTTTTTTGGCAAAAACAGAACAGACAGACCAGGGGACACCAGACAGGGTCATCATAGGTAAGGTGAAATGCTTGGCATCATGTAAAAGAGGAAATGAAAAGAAGCTGGGGTACATTGCAGTATCGAGGTCTATGGGTCCTTGATTGTCCTTTGAAATCATAGAGGTCCTTGTGATCCATGACTTTGATAGATGCAAAGCCAGGGTATTTTTAAGGAGGGAGGGGTCTTCCACTCATTCATAACCTAAAGTCCATTCTGTTGGCCTTAGTACAGAAGGAAATAAAACAAAGGTCTCCAAATATAATAAATATATAGTAATCACTTCAGATTCAAATAAGATTTCCAAGATTTCCAGTTTTTCCAGTATTTTTCACATTTTTTAGTGGCATGTCTTAGAGAAAAAGTCAATCGTTCCGTGATATAAATTTCCTGAACAATTTCTATCCATTCAGGGATTGTTCGACACTCTTTACGCTGCCATTTCCTGGTTATTGCTTTTTTACTACCTGCTAGTAGTATTTGTAATAAATATCTGGCCTGGTTTTTCAGCCCAGCACGTTTCCCAATTACATAACACTGAAATTAAAATCAAGCTCTGAGCGCATGTTCAGGTTTGTTGTTTTGTGACTTTTTTAATTATAAAAAAAACTTAAAATATTTTTCCAGGTGAATTCCCTCCACAGATCTGAGCTTGAGGTTGTAGACTGTGTCCTACATATGTTTAACCAGTCATCTTCGGTTAACTTTATGTTAGCTTCTTTCTCCCACCTTGATTTAACGGACATTGTGGAAAGACCCCTTTCCAATTGTAAAGATTAATGAATCCTGGAAATCAGTTTTCTGTTAGTATTACCTTTACACACGTCAATGAATATCCTAATCATACTCATTCTTTTCTCTCCAGTAGTTTTAATATTTTTGTCAAAGTAATGATATATTGTATCTCAACTGAAGATATTTGAAGAAATCATGCTTCCCTAACTTATATGTTTCTGTGAGTTTTTGAAAGGTATCTAAACCTTTTTTGGAGGATATTATACAGTATGAAGTGATACCCGTTTTTGTACAATGTTTAAATGTACCGTCCAATTCAGCTGGTATGAATTCTGTGTCATATGCCACCGAACGTAACGTAACGTTGTGCATTTCTTTCAAATTGCAGGTCTTTGAGTTTGTTATGCCAGATTTTTAGGGGGACTGCAATCCAGTTAGTCAAACTACTCCAAACTCTCCAAATTTCTTTTGGAGAGTTTTTTCTCCCAGTATAGATTGGAGAAGTATGCTTATTATTATCCCTCCATTTTGCATCATACTGAGGATCACACCAACAAACCAGAAAGCGCAACTGTGCTGCTCTATAATAATTGTCCAAGCAGGGTAAAGCCATTCAGGGTACAAGGTTAGTAGTCCCTTCATGCTACACACATACAATATACTGTATATCTTACAGTTATTTACATATATAGGCTACATACACGTATACACCCAGGAAATAATTCAGTGCATTTTTTAAATTTGTGTCTGGGGTAATGCCAGACAGCAGCAATAAGATAGTGAAGATAATAACATGGTTATTATCTTCACATCAAATGTTCGGCATCTGGAAACAGTGTCTGTCCACTTTGACTGCACTTGAGCACCAAGCACCATCAATGTAAACACAGAGTCCGCCTCCCCTCATCCTGCCAGAGTCTTGTGCTCCTTCAGCTAGGAACACGGTCTGCCCATTGAGTGCTTGATCCGGGATGATGATGGAGCAGGTCTCTGCAAAGATGTGAGCACAACAGTCTCAGATTTCCCGTTGCTTGGCCAGACTGAGTCCCATTTCGTCCAGACCGGACATTAGCCAGGAGCAGCCTTAAGTCCAAACTGGGCCAGCTTAGCTCCTATCCCGGCTCTCCCTCACACAGTACCTGCCTTGGTGTCTGGTCCGGTTGATCACTGGGTGGATCATCTCACGGTCTGCTGCTCTTTAATCCAAACCCCGGCTTCCTTTTCCAATGAATAGGTAATATGTGTTTCAGCAATAAAGCCAGAAAAAAATAATATAAGAGAACAGTCAAAATCATTTAAATCAAATCCAATCAGACATCATTCAATGATTTCAGCAATAAAGCCGAAAACACCCCAATTTAAAACAAAAATGCAAGTTTGAAGGAGCTGCATCTACATGCCCAGCCGTTGCCATAGCAGTAGTCCTTGGGGAGTAATGTCTGAAATTTAATTCTTGGTTTTTGCTTTCCCCAAATAAAAGTTAAAATCATTCTATTCAACTGATTTAATTGCTTGGGAGGTACTTCAACAGGCAGTGACTGAAAAAGAAAGAGCAGCCTGGGTAATATATTCATCTGCATAGCATATATTCGATTGTACATATTCATTGGTAATAATGACCAGCGATGGCAGATGAATCTGTAGATATTTGTACTCCCAGGTATTTAATTATGTTACCTTTCCATTTAAATGTACACATTCTGTAAATGTTTTCCTGTGGTTCATAGTTAAAGGTAAGAGTTTGAGTTTTATGTAAGTTTAATTTATAGCCAGACTATGAATAAAATACTTTGAGGAGAGATAATAATTTAGGCAAACTTGCATTAGGGTTGGTAACGTTCACAAGAATGTCGTCCATGTACAAACATTTTATATCGTGTATCTTCAGTCAATACACCTGTTATATCTTTGTCTTCTACAATTGCCTGTGCCAGTGGCTCAACAAAGAAAATGAAAAGTGTGGGACTAAGGAGGCATTCCTGTCAACAAGAAACACTGTTTTGGATAAAATCACGTTTATTTTAATTCTGGCTATAGGAGAGCAATATAGGGAATTCAGACACTACCTGGTTATCAAAGCCAAAGCGCTTAAGAACCAAATATAGATATTCCCATCAAACCAAATCAAAAGCCTTTTCAGCATCAAGACTAATAACTACAGATTCTATGTTACTGTTTCTTGTATGGGCAATGAGGTGGAGAGCCCGCCTCACATTGTCCTGGGTTTGCCTGCTTTTTTACAAAGCATGTTTGGTCTGTGTCTATCAGATCTTGGATTATATTTTTCAGTCATTTTGCTAGTATTGATGCATATAATCTATAATCCATGTTTAAAACAGATATAGGTCTGTAAGAACTACATTCTGAAATTACTGCTTGTCTCCAAGACAAAGGAGTCTCCTCATCCCCAAGAACATAGTTAAGAGATTCCTTGAGTATTTCTATCATTATCTCTCTAAAGGTTTTATACCATTCCGATGGGTAACCATTGGCACATGGCATTTGATTTGCTTTCAATCTTGAGATTGTCATGGTTTTGGGTTTGTGTTCTGTTATTTTCAGTTTTATTTTGAAATATAGTGTCTTTTAGTTTTACTTCCTGTCTTTGATTGTTTTCACCTGTGTCTTGATCAGTTTCACCTGTGTCTTGTCTCCCTAACCTAAGTGTATTTAGTCTGTGTCCTTCCTTTGTTCTGTGTCAGAACATTCTACATTGTATCTCTGTCAAGCACCCTGGTTTGTTGTTCCCCTGGATTGTTTGTGGATTTTGCCTGCTCATTGTTGGGACTTGTGTTCATGTTTTGGACTTCTTACCTGCTGAGACAATTCAGGGCAAGCCTCTTTTTGTTAATAGAATTATTAATCTGCACCAGCTCTACCTGCTAGTTTGCATTTGGGTCCTACTCCTGCTTTCCTGCTTGACACACCATAACAGATATAGCCTTTTTTATTTCTTCTTCTGTTATCTCCTGGGTTATTATTTTATCCTGCACTGTTCCTACAGATGGTAAATCTAAAGACTTTAAAAAATTTCCTGGGAGGGAGGAGAGGGTCCGGAGGAAAGATCCTGGGTGGGCGGAGGGGGTCTGGAGGAGTGATTCAAGGGCCAGGTGGGAGACTTTGGGTGGACGGCCCGGGGGCAGGACATGTGCGGAGCTGAGGACCTCGGGAGGATGGCCTGGGGGCTGGACATGAATTGCAGGACAGGGAGCCGGCGGTGGGACAGCAGGACAGGAAGCCGGCAATGGAGAGACTGGTAGAGGAGCTGTCAGAATCAGTAATGTCCGGGAACCCGGAGCCTTCCCCTTCCAGCAAAAAAGGAGGATACTGCTGTGATCCAGCAGAGAATTCAGTGGCATGCTGTGACCCAGCAGACGGTTCTGCGGTGTGCTGCGGTCCAACCAGGGCAGGAGGTTGGATCGCAGTTGCATCCTTTCCTGGCTGGATCGCAGCAGCACCAATCCCTTGCCGCCGCTGGACCGCAGTCGCCTCCTTTCCTGGCTGGATCGCAGCAGCACCAATCCCTCATCGCCGCTGGACGCCCAGGAACTGAGAGCTGCTGTAATCCAGCAAAGGGTCCAGGAACTGGGGGCTGCTGCAATCCAGCAGAGAATGGACAGTGGAGCAGGTGAGCAGCTGGGCAGCGGAGCAGGCGAGCAGCTGGGCAGCTGGGCAGCTGGGCAGTGGTGCAGGTCAGCAGCTGGGCAGGTGAGCCGCTGTGGGAGCCACGCTTCCTCCTGGAGGGTTTCCCAGAAGGCGCCAAGACCACAACAGCCTGAGGTACCACCTGGTTAGCAGGCTGAGATGCTGACTGGAGACCAGCAGGCCGGGGTGAAGGCTGATGACTGGCGGGCCGGGAGTCTGGCTGGTTGCTGGTGGGCCGGGAGTCGAGGTAGGGCTGCAAATCTTGCCTCATGCCGGAGATTGCCGCAAGGTTCTCTAC
Organism: Siniperca scherzeri; assembly: GCA_027580175.1. Taxonomy (NCBI): domain Eukaryota; kingdom Metazoa; phylum Chordata; class Actinopteri; order Centrarchiformes; family Sinipercidae; genus Siniperca; species Siniperca scherzeri. The sequence continues at coordinate 30,498,882 of CM050860.1, forward strand.
CAGAATGGGACGAGTTGCAAGCCTGGGTCTGGATAGTATTGTCCTCTCCATTAAGGAGTATACAAAATGCCTGCATTGGATATCCCCAGAACCCTGAATGGAGAGGCTGAATGTCTCTAGCATGGAGAACACTTCCTTTAACTCCCCCATGAGAGAGTCGACTTCTGCAGGGTCCATGACTGGTCGGGTCATTCTGTCTTATGGGGTGCAGTATGTGGACCCAAATGCAGAGTACCAGAAAGCGGTATGAGATGAAGTAGCTGGATGGCTACAGTGTTTATTGGGGTGTTATGGTTTACAGGCAGGTACAGGCAGACCGGTAGACAGACAGGTAATGAACAGGCAAGAGGAAAATGGGTTACTGGCTGACAGTGGTGGAAACAAGGAAGTGAGTCCAAGGTGGCTAAACAGTCCAATAGGGAGCAGGCAAAATACACAATCCAGAATATAACCAAGGTCCACAGGAGACAAAGAATCCAAAGTAGAACAGGAACCAGATACAACAAAAGTGCACCAAACGGCGAGACATATACAATGTCAGGAACACTCACAAGCAAGGAACAAAACTCACCGTAGGCGCAACATCAGGTAGGAATCACACCAGACAGTAGAAACAATGACCCAAACACTGAACAAAGACAGAAACCCTGACTAAATACCCTAGGGGAGGTGAAACAATGAGACACAGGTGCAAACAATCAAGGAAGGGCCAACAACCAAAACTGGAGGGAAAGCAAACAAAGACAGGAAGGAAAACCACAAGACACACAAGGAAACTATAACAAACTATAACAGGATAGGGGGGGAAATAAAGCACTTATCAAGTGGGTAGAATTCCCCTCCATTTGTTTACCATGCCCATTTATTTGAGTAATTTTTTAACATAATGCTTCAGGTTGGTTTTTTTGTTGTTCTATTTGAGGAGTCCACAGAGAAATGTAGGTGGATATTCCAGTCCTCCCCACATATTAACACATCTGATGGTTCCATAGATACCATATTAAAAAACTTCTTGATCAGCTGTTTATCATTTCCTGGTGGTCTATAGACATTCAATAGTGTAACTTCTTTATGGTCGATAAAACCTTTGACCGATAAGTAACGCCAGTCTGTCAGTAACTTGTGAGGAAAACTGGAAGTTTACTTTGTTTTAAATCAGTATTGCTACCCCCCTTGCATTTCCCCTTTCAAAAGATGAGTAATATGAATATTTTTTACGCAGCTTCTCATGTTTAGTACTTGAGGTGTTTTTCTTGCCAGAAAATTGTCTTATTTTTCTCTTTTCATTTTAGCAATTGCCTTACTCATTTTTTTTTATAGGATTATGTAACCCATTCACATTAGTGGTGATTACGCTGTATTCTTGATAAAGCATTTCAGCCCGTAGAAAAGAAAAATGTTTATCTAAATATTTAAACATCCCTGGATGGCCTGAACAAAAGAACTTCTGTCTGCAAAATAAAATTAATGTGAAGTGTGAACTCAACTTCCAAGTTAGGAGGGGATGCCCTTAACCCTGAAGGGGCCCCTCCAAGTGCGGGCTGACATCTCTGACTATTGCACATAGAAAAACAAACATTCCTGGATGTGTGGTCAATTTTCCCAGGGAAGTTGTCTCAGTCTTGCTGTGGGTGTACATTCCGCAAGGGTCTCGACTCCAGAGCAGTCCGGGATTAATCCCCTTTTCTTCAGGCCATCCGTCGCCTTGGGTGCTCTGTTGTAGATAACTGGATGGGTGTCAAAAAACACTGAGTTTGTTGTGCCCTCCATATTATGACTGCTTTAGCTGCCCTAAGGTTTGTGGTTGAGGTGGGGACCTTGTTACTGTCTGTAGGAAGCATTTAAAGTGTAACCTCATAGCTTGCAGTGATTTTTCCTCCTTTGCAGTGCTCAGGTTTAAACTCGGTGGCCCCCTCCCGGTCATATTTGCTATTATTTATCACCCCCCCTAAACCAGCTGGCTCCTTCTGAATTTTTATCCAGTCTTGTTTTAAATTACGATAGCATTGTTCTTTGTGATGATTTTAATTTTCATGTTGATGACTCCTCTAATGCCCTTGCTGCTGATTTTTTAAATATCTCTAACTCTTTTAACTTTCAACATGTGTCTGGCCAAACTCATTCCTGTGGCCAAACCTTAGACCTAGTCTTTACTTTGGGCCTGAAAACTCCATCTGTGGAAATCAGGGACATGTTTGTATCTGATCACCTATGCATTGTTTTTAACTGTGAATTACAGGCTGCTAGTACTGTCTTATCCTGCTCTAAGTACACACGCGCCCTTAATGAGCATAGGGCCTCAAAATTCTGTACACTGTTCAATTCTCCTGGCAGTGTGTTTCCCGATTCCTCCAACACCAACGAGTTGGTTGATTCTTTTAACTACCCGTGTTCTTCAACCTTAGACCTCATAGCTCCTCTGAAAAATAGACCAAACCCGAAAACTAGATAACAGCCATGATTAAATAATAGTATTCAAAGCTGTTAAAGGAAATGTAGAAGAGCAGAACGCAGATGGAAGAAATCAGGTCTCCAGGTCCACTTTGTGGCCATGAAAGAGTTATTACGCCTTTATAATAGGATGGTGAAGGATGCAAGAACATGTTATTTCTCTGCACTTATTTCCGCCCATCAGCACAACCCCAGATTCCTATTTAAGACTGTGGATCAGTTAGTTAACCCTGCCTCTCCTTGTGCCCCTGCTGAGTGTGATGCTGATTTATTTTGCACTTTGCTGGTAAGGTGAAGTTAATAAGATCTGATATGACCCCCGATCCTGCCTTTTTAGATGTGGATCACCTGCTCAGGGATTCTTTGAGCAATTATTCTGCTGTTACTCTGCCTGAACTCACAGACATCATGTCTCTTGTGAGAGTATCCTCGAGCCCTCTGGACAAAATCCCAACCAGGTTTTTATTGGAAGTTATGGATTGTATTGTGCCCCTTTTGCTAATTATTTTTAACAGCTCGCTGTCTATTGGCTGCGTCCCAGATTACTTTAAAACTGCTTGTGTTCAGCCAGTCCTAAAAAAACCTGGGCTTGATCCCACCCTTATGGATAACTATCACCCAATCTCCAAACTGCTTTTTATTTTGAAGATTCTCAAAAAACTTGTATCTAAGCAGCTTCTTGCTGCTGTGGAAAACAATAATACATTTGAAAAGTTCCAATCTGGCTTTCATCTACACCACAGCACTGAGACAGCCCTTCTCAAAGTCACTAATGACCTATTTAATGAATGCAGACGCAGGCATGTGTTCAATTATTGTGCTGCTGGACTTAAGTGCTGCCTTTGACACAATTGATCATGGCATTCTTTTAGATAGACTGAGGCACTGGGTGGGCATATCTGGCACTGCACTAGACTGGTTCTCATCTTATCTGTCCAATAGGAAATTCTGTGTCAGCATTAATAACTTCATGTCATCCTTCTCCCATATCAAGTACGGTGTGCCTTAAGGTTCAATTCTGGGACCAATACTGTTCTCCTTATACATGCCTCCCTTGGCTGATGTAATCCGCAGACATGGTATTTCTTTTCATTGTTATGCGGATGACACACAGTTGTACCTCCCTGTCAAGCCCACTGACCTTAGTACGCTGAGTTCTCTGCAGGACTGCCTGTCTGACATAAAAAATTGTATGTCAATAAATTTTCTTCAGCTCAACTCAAATAAAACTGAAATCCTTGTTATTGGGCCCCAACACATCACTAAACAAATACTGCCATCTACTGGTAACCTGTCACAACATATCAAGCCTGTTGCAAGAAATCTTGGTGTCTGTCCTGTTTGATAGCAATTTATGTTTTGAGCAACATATCACTAAGCTTGTCCAATCATGTTTTTAATCACCTCAGAAATATTACAAAAATACGATCTATTTTAAATCTTAGTGATGCAGAAACTGTTGTACATGCTTTTATCTCCTCACACCTCGATTATTGTAACATCCTGTTCACTTGTCTTAATCAAAAAACTTTGACACGACTGCAGACTGTACAAAACTCAACTGCTAGGCTATTAACCAGGACCAAGAAGTACGACCACATCACACCTGTTTTAGCCTCTTTACATTGGCTCCCTGTTTGTTTTAGGATTGATTTTAAGATCTTGTTGATTACTTTTAAGGCACTTCATGGCCTGGCTCGAGAATATATTTTAGACTTTGTAATTCCTTATGAACCTTCACGTAGTTTGAGATTTTCGGGCTAGGGTCTTCTGTCTGTTCCTGAGTCCAGGACGAAAACTAAGGGGACCAGAGCTTTTGCTATCAGAGCCCCGAGGCGCTGGAACAACTTGCCTGAAGAAATTAGGTTGTCTGAGTCAGTGTCTTCGTTTAAGTCTCTTCTCAAAACACAATTTTATCGGAAAGCATACCCTGATTTTACCTGAACTGGATGTATATTTTATTGCTTTTGTGTATTTTATGTATTTTATTTCTTTATATTTCATCATACTTTCACTGTGGTATTTTATTTCTCTTGTTGTGAAGCACTTTGTACTTTGTTTTGATAAGTGCTCTAAAAATAAAGTTTTTTTTTTATTATTATTGTTACTTATTTGGTGGTGGGGCACCAAATGACCATTATTGATCATTATTAGCAAACAGGGTTTAGGGTCTGTATAAATCAAACTACTAAAACTGAAATTTTGGGCTTAACTGAAAGTACAAATCCTTCACTTTTACTCCAACTCACAAACTTAAGAAGAAAAGCATCATCAACTTTCTTATGACTTAAAAATGCTATTAAATTTAAGAGAGCTCCAGAGGAACCTTAGGTTAGTTAAGAGCAGATCCTAGATGGCTGCAGTACAAACATGTGACACATGTTCTTTAGTGATTGTACAGAATATCATTGGTCATGAAGAATAATAGGTTAGCTGAAGCAATGTGTAATTTGAAATAGGCTAGTTTTAGCCTATTATTTGCATTTGATTTGAACATTTGACTGGATGTCAGACCTCTATTTCTTTTTTGTAATTATCAGGAGTGCAAACACAAATAAAGCTGCAGTGATTTTGTTTGCAATCACATACCATCTATCTTGCACTTGTTAATGTGGTACTAAATTGTCACTGCTATTTGTTTTCTCTGATGTTCCTCATCTACCAGCAGCAAATATTCTTTCCTGCCCTAGTTTGCTTTTCTGTCTTTCCATTTCAGTCATTTTCATATTGTTCTTAGACGATTGATAGAACTTTGATAAACATTAGGATCCTGATTTTTAATTGAAGACAAAAAACAACTTTTCAGCAAACCTACCACATATACTGGTAAAAGTACATCACAGAACAGCACCCTAAGTAAAGGTTGAGGTAAGGTGTGTTATGTATTAAATGTTCTGTTAAGTTAGCCATAAAGGCTTATTATTTATTAATTTTGTAATTTTTTCATGAAGACTTTTGTGGGAGACCTGAGCCTATGAGGCCAAAGAGTGATGACAAAGCTCTGGACCCTCTGGCACTCATTCAGCTACATTTAGCACCTTGACTGTTTCCAGTTTTCTCTGTTCTGTGCTCTGTGCTGATGTTTTATCAGCCATTATATTTTTTTACTGAGACCAAAAAAAGCTATCTCCCTGTCTGACTTGTTTTATTTCACACAGCTAAAACTGGAGAGAGGAGACAGAGTTAGTGTGAGACAAATGGCACTGGAGAAAAAAGGCGAACAAACACGAGATAACAATGAGACAGAGAGCGACAGTGAGACGCTTCTGGGGGAGGAAAAACAAGAGGAGGAGGGAAAAGAGGAGAAAGAATAGAAGAAAGAGAGAGTTAAACCAGATTGAGAGTGTCTGCCTCGGGTGGTACTAGTCACCCTGAATTATAAATGGTCTTTCACTTTCCAAGCCAAAACACACAACCACAATATAATACCCATGATGCATTTCCACTGGCAGGCCACTCCACTGTCCCCTGGGTTAGCCCCCGCCACTAATCTCTGTCCTCTGCTTTCCTTCTCCTCCATGCCTCTCTCTCTGTCTTTTCAATCCCTGGAGTGAAGGATTTTGCAAACTTTGCCCTCCTTTGCTCTCTCCATCTTCGCTCTGGTCAGTGAGTGCTTGTGCTGTGTCACAGTGAGCTGCAATCTCCTGCAAAATAACCCTTTTCCTCTTTTTCACCCCTCCTTCTATCTCTTTCTCTCACTCTGTGAAAAGAAAATATTCCATCCAACATCTCTGAACTCTTTCCATGCTCAGCTGTCCCAGTTTCTTTTGCAGCTGGCTTTTCACATTTTGTTCTCCTTCACATTATGCTGCTGCTTTCATCCTAGCTATCTTTTTTCCCAGTGTGTTTGCTCTTTCCTTACTATGAGATCTACTGACCTCACATACTCTCCCAGTTGAACAGCAGCCTTCATCTCTTCCTGCAGTAATAAACCAGGATGCACACCACTGTCTACATCTGAAGTCACAAAGTGTGGCTACAGGACAGCGTGTTACTGTATCTCCAATTACTGGGGTGCGTGATTCATCCTCTTTGTGCAAAGGAAATTCTGGTGTTGTCCTAACAAGAAGAATCAAAACATGAGTGAAACCCAAAGCACATCCTAAACACCAAAGATTTAGCCCTGTGATCTAGAGAGAAGTAAGTATCTTAACGGTTTTCTCCATTTTTACTATTGGTTATGATTAAGGTTGAGTTCTAGCAAGGTCTCTAACAATGTTTAACTGCGTATGTAGAATATAGAGTCTGCTTAAGAGACCAAAGTTAAATGGCAATAACCAGCTTGGTTGTATCATTTCTTTCCGGCCAAAAATGTCTTAGTAAATGTTCAGAGACAGGCCGGATATCAACCAAGTGTATGTGCTGCAGTTTGTAGGAGAATCTGGTGGTACCTCAGATAGCCTGAGAGAGGCTGCCTGAGGGAGACTCAAGACTGGGTTCAAGAGCCTCGCCTGGTTTAATAAAGCAGCATCGAGCATCTTATAACCCTATCACTTTGACAACAACTCCAATTTAATTAAAAAACAAATCCTCAGTTCACATACTAGCAACAAATCAACTGCAATTCAGTACCTTTAGCAACAGATCAAATACAATGCAGTGCCTTCAGCAACCAATCAAATTCAATCCATTATCTTTAGCAAGGAATCAAATACAATTCAGTACTTTTAGCAATAAGTCAAATATTAATCAACACTTTTAGCAACAAATCATATAATTGAATTATAACACAGCAATCATGCATCAAGTAGTAGAACTGAGAGGGTTCAATTTTAGCATTTAGCTGTTTAACACCAATTTGACTATTTAGCATCAAATAATTACTTAAGTGTTCCACCTATCCCAAAGAGCACCCTACCTTTTTAGATGTGAGACTGTCACAGTCAGCATTCAGAGAGGAGTCTTTCACTTGGAACTATATTACGATTGTAGAGTGTACAATCTGTTTTTATTTAAAGCTTAACATCTGATATGAATTATCAAAATGCTCTATGCAAAAAAGCAAACATCTTTTAATAATTCTGTATTAACTGGTAACAAAAACTTTTCACAATTATCATCCAAGAACAAAAGAAAATCAAAAAGAAAAAGAAGAGCTCTATGCACTTCTGTGTTTCCTTTTTATACTGGTGGAGACCAGGAAAAGCTCAAGCTATCTTCCATATATGGTAAAAACTAATTTCACAAGCAATATATTGAATAAAGCTCAACCCATCTACGTCAAATACAAAACACGTGATAGGATACAAAAAATTGCTTAACAAGCTGTTATCAGTAATCCATCACTATTTTTAAACATGTATAAAGCACATAGGTGAAAAAAGACGATGTCTGTCACATGTTTCCTAACTGCATTTAGGAAAAAATCCTATCTTATCTTAGGATAGGAATTTAGCTACTACAGAACCGTCCTAACTGAAGAAGTTAGAATGGCATATACCCTGTCCTAAATTCAAAATAATTGCCTTCAATATTATGATTGAAAGGCAACTCAAAATGTATGATGACTCTAAATTTTTACGGACCATGTATTAATTGGTATATATCGACTGCCAAGACGATTAATGTTGAATTTGATCAACATGCTACGTCCAGCTCTGGAGAGGCCTACAAGGAGGCATGGGGCTCTGCCAGTGGTCGCACAGATCACAAATGCACTTCGTTTTTTTGCTAAAAAAAAAGGGTGCCTTCCAGACTGAGGTTGCAGATCTGTCTTTAACATCACAGCCTTGTGTCTTAAGCAACCTCACAGAGGTCACCCAAGCTATCTCTGGAGCGACAATATATACGTTTCCTACAAGGAGAAGAGGTAATACAAATTAAGGAGGAGTTTTTCAGACAGAGCAGGATGCCGGGGGTAATTGGGCTTGTTGATGGTTTGCTCTTTCTGATTAAAATGCCGAATGGACCTGATAAGCCAAATTTTGTTAGCTATAATGGCTTTCATGCCATTAATGTGCAGGCCATCGAGGCCCAAAACATGGTCATACAGCATTTGGTGGCAAAGTATGCAACACCAGGTAGGTCCTATAGACCCTAATGTAAAATATTGCTTAACCTACTTAGATAGCATCATGACATTCTTAGGATACAGCATAGGCTGCATGCACTCAAGAGTCTTTACTTGCAGAGCCAGACTAATGTTTTGTGTGTTACCTTGTTTAGAGTGACATCAACACTTACCTGAGTGAGGGTAGGGCTAGTGGATGGCTTTTGGGGGATTCAGGATACCCTTTGTAACCCTATCTGATGACACCTGTCTGTAATGAGCAGACAGAGACAAAGAGGAAATATAATGTGGCTCATAAGAAGTACCGTAGCAGACAGGACAGGCTGTACAGCATGGAAAGGAAGGTGAGGCAAATACTGCTGACACTTCTCTACATGTGGTGTACTCTTAATTGTCGAACAGGGGACTTCTGAGGAGGTGTGCATACTGCCTCTAAAGAAGAGGGTATAGTGACCTATACATTTCAATAGTGATTAAGCTAAAGTCAGTATAAAGCCCAGAAAAGGGAGTATACTCTTTATACCCAGTATACCCCCAAGATTACACAAATAATTTCTGATAAAACAGTATTGCAATGATGATGATGATGATGATACTAATAATACTAACAATAATACTAAACCTACCAATATTACTATTACTTAGAAGGTGGTGATGTTCATAAAAGCTACTGCAGTGATGAACAATATGTGCAGGATGGCAAATGTTCCAGACACAGATAACATCCCTGCCTTAGTTGAAGATGAGGAGAAAGGCAATGATGAAGCACAGACTGGCAGGGACACCAGAAACAACTTAACAGAAATATATTTCACAAGATAGGATAATTAACTAGTAAATTAGACTAGAAAATTGGACAGACAATGAAATTTCATTTAATGTAAAACATTTAATTCAGGAAGATTAATTACATATACTGTATTTATTAACCAATATAATACCATGTCTGCAACAAAATCTATTCTTATTTTTCATCTTTTTAACCTACATTTCAAATAAATCAAAATTGTCATGCCCTAGTTTTCTGTCTTTTACAATGTTCCTTCATGAATAAAAAATTTGCCCTGTCCATTTCAACCTTTCCTTTTCTATTGTCAGTTGTTCTCTCATCAGCTGCACTTTCTCCCTCTCCAAGTCGAGGAGCTCCTCGTGGATAGCCTACACCCAACACACTGTATTCATCCTCACAGGCCACCAATGTTAGGATGACCTCAGACTCAGCTGACAACGTTGGTTCTGGCAGTCCGACCTCTGATAGGATTTTTCCTATCTTTGAAACTTAAGATACAGCAGTTAGGAAATGTTTCTGTAATGAGACGCCAGGTCGACAAATATCAGAATTTCCTTTTAAAGCCAATACACAGGATCACCACATTTCAGAGCACTCTAAATTTCTAGAGTCCTAACTGCCACTAGTTTATAGCTCAATTTTCAAAGCTCATCCAGTGAGATTACAACTGTATGTGCCAGATGAGCTGAGTGTCTAATGTCATATTGTCTTTTGCAACACATTTGCAGCTGTTACACTTACAGACAGGCAGGGGACACAGGTGGACAGGAATGTTCTTTATTGGATGATAGCCCGGGGTGGAGAGTGTGGAGATAGGGAAAGTGGATGTAGGGAGGTCACTAGAGGTAAGCAGGGACTGGAGAAACACTGGAAACTAAAGAAATGAGGTCTTTCTTCAACTGGTATGAGGAGTCCTGGCTATGAACGAGGTTGGAAACTGAATGAGGTGAGTGCTGTGCTTTTATGCATGCTGTGATTGGGACTGATGTGGAGCAGGAGTGTGATTGGGAGCAGGTGTGTGTGATTGCTGGTGAGGCCTGGCATATCTGTGACAGTATCCACCCCCCCTCCACGGCCAGCTCCAGAGGGCCGAAAAACCCCTCCCCCGATGCGGTGGCCTGTCCACCATAGGGAGCGAGCCGATCCGGGGAACTGGTCCGAGTCTGAGCAGGTGTGGAGCTGGGGAACTCTGGCGGACGGCCCGGAGCTTACAGTATCCACCCCCCCTCCACGGCCAGCTCCAGAGGGCCGAAAAACCCCTCCCCCGATGCGGTGGCCTGTCCACCATAGGGAGCAAGCCAATCCGGGGAACTGGTCCGAGTCTGAGCAGGTGTGGAGCTGGGGAACTCGGGCGGACGGCCCGGAGCTTGGACCCGGGTGGCGCTGGGACCCTCGGGCAGCAGCGGCGAAGGCTGGGACCGTCTGAAGGCCTACCAGCAGGACGGGGAGCTGGTGACGGGACAGCAGGACGGGGAGCCGGCGACAGGACAGCAGGGCTGGAAACCGGCAGCTGGGCCTTGGGACTGGAGGCCGGCGGCGGGCGGTTGACCTCAGGTCGACCAGGAGCTTGGACCCGGGTGGAGCTGGTCACCTCAGGCGGTCGACCAGGAGCTTGGACCTCGGGACTGGAGGCCGGCGGCGGCGGCTGGGCCTTGGGACTGGAGGCCAGCGGCGGCGGCGGCTGGGCCTTGGGACTGGAGGCCAGCGGCGGCTGGGCCTTGGGACTGGAGGCCAGCGGCGGCTGGGCCTTGGGACTGGAGGCCAGCGGCGGCGGCGGCTGGGCCTTGGGACTGGAGGCCAGCGGCGGCTGGGCCTCGGGACTGGAGAAACCAGGAAACACTGGAAACGGGGGAAACACTGAAAACTATAGAAATGAGGTCTTTCTTCAAGTGGTATGAGAAGTCCTAGCTACGAACGAGGTTGAAACCTGAATGAGGTGAGTGGTGTGCTTTTATGCATGCTGTGATTGGGACTGATGTGGAGCAGGAGTGTGATTGGGAGCAGGTGTGTGTGATTACTGGCTGGTGAGGCCTGGCATATCTGTGACAGCAGCCTACTTTTTATAAAAAAAAGGAAATAGAAAGACAAAGCAAACAAAACAGCTATAGTGTACAGTATACAGTGCCCATCTAAAGGAACACATACATAAGATAGATCAGTGGCTCCCAACCTTTTTATCTTGTGACCATTCAAAGACCCTTTAATATCTTGTAACCACTAAGATAGATAGATGTGGGCACCGTAGACTTTCTAATGTTAGCTCACTTTTTGTAAACATGACAACTTTTGGGCGTATTAGCTTCTGATCAGTAATACAGTGGCTGTCCCCTCTTGAACTGATTCTAACTAGACTTTTTTTTTTTCAATGTGTAAAATACCCGCTGACAATCAGGGGTCTTGTGCTATGTCCAGCACTTTCAAAACAGACTAGGACTCAGCCACACAATCCAAGTACTGTAGCTATACAACAGCCCTTAATTAAACATTATGGTTTTAAAAATATGAAATATTACTCAAATCTTATAAAAGAAGTTTAAAGGGTCACTCCTACAATTAAGTTCTATTTCCATAATGTTGGGGCTTTCTCAAGACACACTGCGGATCCTACATTTCTCATAATGCAACTCATCTTCTTTCATAAGACCCTCCTAGTCTCAAGCCCAAGAGATAATCTTGATGACATCATCAGGGTTATTTTTTTCAAACTTTAGAAAACTCCTCCAGAGCTACAGAAATCCTTATACATAGGCTGAGTAGTACTCATTGTGATGAGTAAACTAAATGTTTGCAATCAGTGGAGTGCCCCTTTAGAAATGTGAGGACCTTTTTCACGTTGTTGTTATCTTGGTTTTCAGTGCATAGCCTGATTGTCCAACAGTCGAAATGCTGCTTTGAGCTGAGTTAAAATGTCCAATTTGCACACTTGTAGCAGGTCAGAAGGATGGACAACAAAAAAATTCAGTTTTTATCAAATCCATGTTTATCAATTTTTTGAATCTACTTTTATGTATACATTCCATATGTCTCAGCACCATTTGTCCCTGCAGTAGTCTCTATATAAACCTGCTGTGCAGCTATTGCTTCAATAATGGAAACATATTACAAGTCCTTATTCCTCCTGCCTGCTCTTCTATCTGCAACTGAGCCCTGACCAACATTACACAATTTGGCCAGAACCATAAGGAATGAAAATGGAGGGAAAAGGGGAATAATCATCATCTCCACAAACACACACACACAAACACTAAGACACACACTTCACCTCCCCTCTCCTCTCGTTCATCATGTTGCGAGAGAGGAAAATCAAATCATGTGTGTCCCGTGATCGACTGCCAATGAGCTTATGTCCGCTTTGAAATATTCACTTCTGACAAGACCTCATCTGTTTCCCATTTTCAGCATGTGGAAATATTTCTCCCCATGCTGTTCACTTATATACTAATGTGTTTCCATCACCGCTCGAGACTCGCCTGTACAGTCACACACAAACTTGGCTTAATTCAATAGAAAGTCATCAGGTAAAAGCCAAGTTTCTGGCTGCCTTATCTCTCTGTTCCACTGTAAACTAATGTGTGTCAGTGCAATATTGAGGAGAACTCTAGCAGAAGCCATTCTCTGATTTATCTGTGTGAAGTGGTTATTGCGGCAAACACATTAAAGAAAGCACACCTCTTGTGTCATTAAATATTTGCATAATTATGTAGAAATGGACCCATCCTGTGCATTGCAATAGCGAGGAGGATTTTTTTAGGGGAGAAATGGGCCTCACACCCTCGTAGATGTGTACACACACTCACACACTGTGCTGAGGAGCTGTGGCCTGTCAGGACTGCTTTGATACACACACACACACACGGCTCGACTGGCCATCTGGCACTTTTCCGGTGGGCCGACACAACTGTCTTTTTTTTTTTTGTCTGACCAGCCCATAAAACAGGTAGATCAGCCCATTGTTTTTTTTTTCTTGACACTGGGCTGGCCCAATAACATCTTTAAACCCCTCCCCCAGCCTTTGGGCTCAGTGCCTTCATTAAACAGCGCATCTGCAAAAACAGAGTGCCAAAATTATACAAAAACAAGAGCAAGAGAGATGCGTCTTCGGCCCACTTTGATTATGCACCAGTGTGTCTGACTGGCCCAGATGAGTGGGCTGCCGGTCTACTGCGGTTGGGTATTACATCTGTCAGCCTCTCTCTCCCAGCCAATTACTTTTGGTCCAGTTCATTCTAACTTTTCCTGGGCCTGCCCCTTTCCCATCCATCTCTGTGGTGACATTACATGAATAAATAGTGGAGTGGAGCAAGATGGACAAATAAAAATAGAAAAGAAACGTAAAGGTGGTGCTGAAAATCTGAGAGAGAGTTTGAAGTGAGGCTGATGCAGCCAAAGGTTTTAAAATAACAAATTATTTAGTTTGCACCATTACCAGTCAGTCATCTCAGCTTGGTGAGCCCAAAGGCACTGGCAGCAGAGAGGAGAGAGAGCAGCCCAGTGAGCCTAGTGGTAACTGTTAGTCAGAAGACAATAGGGATGAGATAAGGTTTGGGTTTGGCTAGCAGGCTATTTAGCTATATGGGTGCCTTTTGTTGAAACATGTTCAACTTTTTATAAAGTTGATGCGCTTGTCATTGTCACTTTTCGTGAACCGACCAATCACAGCCTGGAAGAGGCCAGATCCATGTGTTTTTTTTCATGTGTCCTTCTTCACATGTGCAGTCCAGGCTTTTAAAGGAAAGCTGTCTTGGAGCGGCCTGACACACCTCCAGGCTCACCACAACAAGGCTGCTCTTCCTGTTTGATCTCTTTGTCTGAGATCAGTGTTTTTACTGGTGGTTCTCTTCAACTTAAAGGAATAGTTCAACATTTTGGGAAAGCTCAGCATAAAGACTATACGCAGGGGGAAACAGCAACCCTGGCTCTGTCCAAAAGTACAAAACAAAACATTTTTAGGGGGAGTTACATGTTGGGACTATTTCCTGACAAACAACAGTTTATCCCTCTGCCTAGCACTTCTGTGCAGCATCTCCAGTTATAGTACAGATTGCCAGATAAAGTCGATAAGCACAAGTTTTGGTTTTGGTCTCTGTACAGGCACGATGGTACCAAACCTGACAACCTCACTGTGACAACAAGTCACTGTAGCCAGCTGTCATTTGCCAAAAGGTAGTTCCAGCACGTAACTTCCTGTACGTTTTAAGTTTTTCTGTATGTGTACAGATTAAACAAACAAGATCCAAAATGTTAATCAGTCTGTTTTAGAGGTGCTGGCTTTCTGGGTCTTTGCTAAGCAGACTTTCCCCCATCATTATAACCTCCTGCTGTGTTCCTGCACGTAAACTCTATCACTTTGTATGGTCTGTCTAAAGCAGGGTTACTTCTGCTTCAGAGTTAACTCCATCATAGGTACCACTGGAGCTGACCCACGCCTCCTAAAATATGTACCTACACATTAGAGATACAGGCCTACAGGGTCTACAGAAACATGGAGTGCACAAGACAAGACTGCTTGTGTTTAGTTTTTTTTTTTTGACAATGAAGACATCATGAAGCAAGATGAAGAAAGGCTCACCATGAGCTTCACTCTCTGTCACAAAGTAAATATGCATGATAATGAATGCACAATACAGCCTGATAATGAAGTGTTGTGGTGGTACTACACTCTAAGCTGGACTATAAATCAACTCCTACACCGCACGCTTCTATGGCAAGACTGCCAGAAGAAACAGAGACACATAAATCACATAGGAGATAACTATAAATCATAAGCATAAAATGGTCTTTGATATTATTGTTAAGTAGAAAGCATTCCTAATGCCGTGTGCTAAAGAGAATCAACAAAGCAGGATACAAGTGAGAAAATATATAATGGAACTGAAATCACTTTATTTTAAACCTTAAAACCCTTTTAAAATGTTCATATCAAAAGTAAGGGGACCCAGCCCTGTATGTTGCTGCTCTTACGTTAATTAAGCTCGGAAATTTGAGGTCTGAAATAGCCCTGATGACATCACAGTGACATCGTCAGGGTTATTTTCTGATGACTTGAGAAAGCTCCTTCAGAGACACAGAAGACATTATTTAACTGTTTAAGTTCTAAAAGTTTTTGTTTGGTTTGTGCCAGAAGAATAACCACCCTGGTACCATAAAGGTTAATTGAGGTTGCCGATGCAAGACTGTTCTCACCAGAAAAACACCAGCATTGATAATTTGTTTAAAAAATTTAAAACAACCTATGTTTACATTCAGTTCCACAGCAGGAAGGACTATCTTCATGCTTACTTTATTATTTACTCTCCCTCTGTCTGTGTCTGTTCCCGCTTCCAACTTAATCAGCTGACTGAGGGCGTTCACTCCTTCAGTTTAACCAGATTTGACGACCTCTGTGAGCCAATCATCTCATTACCGTCAAAGTTGAAAAACTGTTCCTTTCTCTGCTGCTGTCAGCTGTCATTTCAGTGTCAGATCGATACAACCCTCCTCCACCCCATTCAACTCCGGTCTTCATCACAACCAGTCTTCTCAGTTGGTCCTTCTGGTGAGCCCATCAGAAGACCCGCTCCACATCTCATCCAGCCAATGCTGTTGGGTGTGTATATGGTAATTATGACGGTGTAGTCCCTCATTCATCCAGGAGTATTCTATCGTAGAAAAGGTTTCAGTCGTAGTCATCTGGACACAGTTTTCAGAATCAAGACGTTTCGGCTCCCATCCGGAAGTCATTCTCAATTGTGAAAAAATTGGACGGGAACTGGAAATTTAAGCTACTCTGAGTTACATAAGCCCTGCCCTCAGGAGGAATCTGCCTGAGTATCTGTTAATAGCTAGTTTCACCTGAAACTGACCTAATAGTTTCAAGATGGCCCAGTAATCAGTAATCAGGCCTATTGTTCTCTGGCTGCATCTACTTCATCACTGCTAAGTGCCTGATTAGCATGTGATAGGCGTGACCAAGGTGATAATACACTCTGATAGACTTTGGGCAGATTAAATCTCAGACCACCATTTCTGTTCAAAGAGGGGTTCTCTTTCTTCACAAAAATGGCTTCCTTGACGCCCCGTTCAGTAGAGAGAAGAGTTGGTTTGAACAGAAATGGTGGTCTGAGATTTAGAGCTATTAGAGCTATTCTGAGCTATTAACAGATACTCAGGCAGATTCCTTCCTGAGGGCAGGGCTTATGTAACTCAGAGTAGCTTAAATTTCCAGTTCCCGTCCAATTTTTTCACAATTGAGAATGACTTCCGGATGGGAGCCGAAACGTCTGATTCTGAAAACTGTGTCCAGATGACTACGACTGAAACCTTTTCTACGATATGGTAATTATCTAAACAAATGTTTTAATTATCTAAATTAATTACCTGAAAGTAAAATATGGATATGAATTATATATTGATGGTATAATTATACACACAGCAACATTTGTTCTTATTTGTTTGTAATGGGACCAAAATATACATACATATTAGTATATCACCTCCATATACGCCACCACATACATTTATTTTTTAAGATTAAGATTAGAATTTGATGTTTGTCTAATACATGTTTGTAACAACACAGAACTCCATGGTGCAGACACAGCATGCAGACCTCGGGTGCTGGCAGTGCGGCTCATGGGAGGGAAATGTCTGAATGTGTCTGGATCCGTTCTAAACAGCGCTCCGGCTCAGTAGAGCCTACGCTCCGTCCAAATGTCAGAAGCAAAATTAAACCTCAGGGTTGTTTAGGAGAACAAACACACGTCTGAGATGGAGAAAGAGAGTCATCACCTAGCCTCTAAATGTGTTGGTTTCACAGTGCAAAGGATGCTGGGAGCCAGGTCTCATTAGCGTCCTTTGCCTTGTTGACAACTGCCTAAAGGCGGTACGGCGCGCCAGTCGCTTATGTGTTTGTGACTAGGGTTTGTTTAGTTTGGGTTTGTGTGTGTGTTTGCGTGTTATGTGTCTGAGTGTGTTTGTTTCTTGTGCAGTGGGTGCTTAGCTCCTTATGGTCTGAGGGCCATATTCTGTTGTTCTCTATCATTATCATAAACAACATTTCCCATCCTGCCTACTTGCTTCTCTCTGCTGGCTCTTCCATTAGTTTAGCCATTAAGGAGCACCATTAATGGAAAATGGTAAATGGACTGTACTTATATAGCGCCTTTCTAGTCTTTCCAACTACTCAAAGCGCTTCACACTACATATCCCATACCCCATTCACACACTAATGGCAGGTGCCAACTGTTCATCAGTACAAAGAAACTAACTAGTCAGTCACACACACACATCGATGGCACAACCCTCGGGAGCAATTTAAGGTTCAGTGTCTTGCCCAAGGACACTTGGGCTGGGGGAAGCCGAGATCGAACTGCCAACCTTCCGATTGGTGGACAACCCGCACTACCACCAAGCCACAGCCACAGCAGGTTCTGTCTCTGGTGAGTGGTTTTGAGATATTATGCCTCAATGTTTTCACATCCTTCATAGCAAAACTGATATGCAGTAAGGTTCAGGCACCCTAAATATATATATATATATAAAAATAAAATATCACATGTTTAATGGGGTTTTCTAGAACCATCGATTGCGATGGAACCTTGGGGTTTTGTAGAATCGGTAGATTGCAGATAAAACTTTATGGTTTTCTAGAACGGTGGATTGAAGATACAACCATGGGGTTTTCTAGAATTGGTAGATTATAGATATAAACATTGGCTGTATTCGAAACCACCGACAGCAAATCGCAACTTGTTATTAATACTATTTTATTAGAATCAAAAATGTATATAATAAAGAAGCAGGCTGGACTTTAGAATCAGAATCAGAAATACTTTATTGATTCCCGAGGGGAAACTCTTTCTTCTAAATGTGTAGTTGGCTGTTTGGCTGGCACTTATGGAAAGCTCTGCATATAAAGGCCAAGGTGATACTTGACATATTTCACTAAGAAGTGTTTCCATAAAGGTTTACTTTTAGTTGTGATAGAAACTTGACACTCCAGTGACAGAAAAACAAAAAGCTCTAGCAGAGGGATGGAAAAGGCGGTCTGGGGCTTGTCGGCTGCTGCTGGCCAGAGCCCATACCTAAGCAGAGTGCAGGCTTCTGGTTCACACTCACACATTTCGACAGTGACGATGTAGAGCCATCCTGCCAAATTAAAAAAGGGTAATAAAATAAAAACGTAACCAAATTGATAGCTGTAACAGAGTTTTTAAAAGAACAAACTCAAGAAGACATGAACATTTAATACTAAATAGTGCTAAAACAATTAGAAGAATTTAATGAATCTATTTAAAATTACTGTGAGCTTGCTATGTCTGTATGGATAAGTGCATGCAATGGTTCTTACATTACAGGGGTTAGGGTTGGCATGGTAAGTAATAAAACAAACTTACCAAAGAAGTCCTTGGACTGACAGGGACACAACTGGGAATTGGAGCTGTAAAGACAAAAAAAGTTAGGTAAAGAAATATTATGATGGCAGGCAAGCAGCCCGGCAGACAGACAGGCAGGCAGGCAGGACAACACCTAACCCATTCTCAGGCCTTCACAATTTCATATCAGCAGACTTTTAGAACTTCACACTGGGTCCTAGCAAGTATCACTACCTCAAAACCACATCATCATGTTGCTAACATTTTAGCTGGACTATTGATACATTTAAATCCAGTAGCTCAGCTGCTTATGGTATGAAACTCTTTGAGGAATAGTTATTCTGAGAACAATTATTATTAGCTTTTTATCCAAGAATGACGAGAAGATTGTTATCAATCTCATGTCTGAGAGTTATGTATGGCAGTAGAGTCAGGATGTGGTTATCCTAGCTTAGCATAAAGACTGGAAGCAGGGAAACAGCCTGGTTTTGTTGAAAGTTCAAACATACACCAACCAACACCACTAAAGCTCACTAATGAACATGTTGTATCTTGCTTGTTTACTGTAATCTGTACACAAACTGAAATGTAAAAATGCCAAGACATCATTGCATGGTGACCTGCAGTGATGTCATGCTTTATATGTTTCCTTTTGCTGCTGTTGTTTTTCCCCCTGAGATTCATGCCAATAGGGTTCTACAATTAGTGAAAAGAAAAAGCTTCATTTTATTTAACAATAACTAAATCCTTCAAACTTTCACAAAACTGTTAATATGCTTAACATACATACACTCGTTGAGTTTGTTATTCCAAATCCTCCACACCCACAAGTCACAAGTCATTTGTATTTAACACATGTAGAAATAGAAAACAAGACACAGTGCCAGGCAGCCTATAATTTGGAGGGATTTACTGACCATCAACAGCTAGCTAAACTTTAGCCTCAGTGCCAGCACACCGCTCTCCAGAAGTCCCGGCCTCAGTTGCGTAGTTCACACACCTTGCAACTCTATACAACCCTACTTGTACGTGTACCCGTGGCTAACATTAGCAAGCCAGCTAAGAACACACAACATGTGAATAAGACAACTGTTTAAATACAGCGAGTCACATTTTTCCTCTTTTGGTAGAGGCTAACTACTTCAAGGCCCTGCACCATGCTAGCATGTCCCTGACCAGTTTGTCCATCAAACTCCCATAAGACAGCAAAAAAGACAACCCAAAAACGTCAAAGTAATGGAGTGCTACAGGGATAAGTAACTGTAATGTAATCACTGAATTTCAAGTTGTAATCTCTTATACTACTTGTAACTGAAAAAAGTAATCACATTACTGTGGTGGTCCCTGTTGAGTTGGCAGTGCCGGTCTTATAATTCTTATTTATCATCACTGATCCTGCTGCAAACAGTACAGTAAGATATAATGATTAGGAGGCATGGATAACTAGTAACTTTTGTTAATTTAACTAAACAGTTGTTGGCTGAACATAAGTTCTTTGGTTTATCTAACTAATTTAATTTCAGTTAAGTTGACTGACTATGTTTAAGAATTAGAATACTAGAAAAAGTAATAAGCAAATTTTACAGTGCTAGTTCAATTAACAAAAGTTCAAGGCAGCCTCATACGTGCAAGCACCGATACCAGGTGGAATACCTTGTAGCATTGTGCTAATTTACTGCTTGGCTTTCATTATCTTTACATCCACTAAATCAGCCACTGGGATTAGTTGGGTCTCTTTAAATAATATTATAGAGTAAAGTCTAGACCTGTGCTATAGGAAAAGTGCAATGACATAACTTCTGTTATGAATTGGCGCTATATAAATAAAATTGAATTGAATTGAAATGAGCTCCACAGACCATGGCACTAACAGTTTACAGAATGTCTGCAGTTTTTCATTCCAACTGAACTCTACAGCAGCTAATATTACAGATTAACCTAACAACAACTCAGAAAGATAAACTAATCTGTGAGACGGGCCACTGTAGTGTTTAGATCAGTGGTGCATAATTTAGAAACACTACTACTCCATCACTGCTGTCTCCATGATCCCATAATTTCGTCCACATTAGCAGCTCCGCTCCATAAATCTGCCGACAGCATATGACAAATATATACAGAGGAGATCACATCTGTGTTAAACTGTAACACAGTAAAAGCTGATCTGTGTCCTTATTTAAGAATTTTAACATCCTCAGATTTCATCATGTTGTCATGGCATATGTGTTGTAATAGGGAGCTGATGCAATGCAGTAAAACAAGAGAAAGTGAGGAGCTGCTGAACTGTGCTGCTTACTTTCAGCTACAGCCTGCTGGCGTCAAGCAAGCTGTGGAAGGAGGGGAGGAAAACACTCAAAGTGTGTCGAAGTAGCGTGCACAGTAAAACAGCACACACACAGGCTGCAAGACTCCGTTTAATTATCTAGGAACTGCAAGAGCTGGCTGTGAGGAGTGACTGTGTGTAATGTGTGGATGTGGGTGCATCTGTGTGCAATGAGTCTTTGCTTTGCATGTGGCGTGTGTGTGTGTGTGTGTGTAAGTTGTTATTAGAGAGCACGAGGGAGCAGTCGGTTATGGGGAAACAGAAGGAGAGCTGTAATTCCTCTCCTCATGAATCATTCATGAGCATTTGCGTGTGTCTGTGTGAAAATGCACGTGTATGGATGTATGTGTGTATGTGTGTGTGCATGTGTTCATGGCCATCTAGCACGGGAGCAGCTCTGGCTGTGGCTCCAAAAACCACAACAATGGCAGTTTGTCAAGTCGGAAGCCCTACTATCTCCTTCTATTAAACCAACTAAAGGCTAGTTCACCATAACTCACCACTAATCTTATATCAACTATGGATTTCCGTTATCTTCTCTTTTTTGTTCAAAATTTTCAATTAAATTTCAATAAAAAAAATTTTTATATAGCGCCAATTCATAACAGAAGTTATCTCATTGCACTTTTCCTATAGAGCAGGTCTTTATAATATTATTTACAGAGACCCAAAAATCCCACCATGAGCAAGCACTTGGTGACGGGAGGGGGAGCAATCCTTGAAGTTTGTTTCATGTGGGAGTAAATCCTGAACAAAGATAACTCCGAGGTTCCTTACGGTGGTGCTGGAGGCCAGGGCAATGCCATCTAGAGTATCTTTAGATAATGTGTCTCGGTGGTGTTTGGGGCCAAGTACAGTAACTTCAGTTTTTTCAGAGTTTAACATCAGAAAGTTGCAGGTCATCCAGGTTTTTATGTCCTTAAGGCATCATTGAAGTGTAGCTAACTGATTAGTTTCATCTGACTTGATCGATAGATAGAATTGGGTATCATCCGCATAACAATGAAAGTTTAATGAGTGTTTCCTAATAATATTGCCTAAAGGAAGCATATATAAGGTGAATAGAATCAGTCGAAGCACAGAACCTTGTGGAACTCTGTGACTAACATTAACATGTACAAATTGAGATCGATCTGATAGATAGGATTTAAACCAGCTTAGTGTGGTTCCCTTAATGCCATTTAAATGTTCAAGTCTCTGTAATAAGATGTGATGGTCAATTGTGTTGAATGCAACACTAAGATCTAATGAGACAAGTACAGAGACAAGTCCATTGTCTGATGCAATTAAAAGGTAATTTGTAATTTTCACCAGTGCTGTCTCTGTGCTATGATGCACTCTAAATCCTGACTGAAAATCCTCAAATAAACTATTGTTATGTAGAAAGTCACTCAACTGATTGGCGACTGCTTTGTCAAGGATCTTAGGAAAGGGTAGATATAGGTCTATAGCTGACTAAAACCTCTGGATCAAGAGTGGGCTTTTTAAGAAGAGGTTTAATTACAGCTATTTTAAAAGACTGTGGGACATAGCCTGTTAATAAAGACAGACTGATCATATCCAGAAAAGAAGTGCTAACTAAGGGTAAAACTTCTTTAAGCAGCCTAGTTGGAATGGGGTCTAAGAGACAGGTTGATGGCTTAGATGAATAAATCGTTGAAGTTAGTTGAAGAAGGTTGATAGGAGAAAAGCAGTCTAAATATATATCAGGAGAGCAGGACGTGATGAATTTTTTCTGTAATATGTCTGCTAGTTGCCGTTTTTGGTGCACAATAGACTCCTCATCTGGGTCTGACTGAGGCTCAAACATGTACGGCTGAATCCCTCCGATGTTTCCTCTAACGCTAGCCATCTTGATGCGCACTGCTCTTTCACTGATCAACCTAGCGCAAGCAGCAGTGGTGGGCGGGGTATTCATAGATCTAAAATTTCTAAATGAGGGAGAAAGAGTAGATGTGCTTCCAGCCCCTTTTCAGAGTTTATTTTTTTACGTTTTATGTGGGACAATCATGTTAAACTAAATATTAATCATAGCAGAGTATTTTTACATACTTTAAAACGTGTCTAGAGGGGAACTTTAAATAAAGCTATAATCTGCAAAACAAAGATCGCTAGAGCCAAAGCTTTCCTGTGTGACTACTCCTTTGACCATAGCATTAAGTAGAATGAGCAGCCTGTTGTGTCATAGAGGGGTAGGAAGACCCTTTCAGTATGTTCAAAGACTCAGCTAGTCACACTCACAACATGATTTAAAGATTATTTTTTACAGCATTTTCATACAAGCATTCATTGCCAACAGGCTGTTGCTCTACATCTATATATAACATATCTATAATCTTTCAGCACTGGGAGATTCATCTCAAGGTAGCGGTGGCTGGAAGAGAGATACTGGAGATACTAAAATTTTCAATTAACCTACTTTGATCAGCCTCTTTAGTGTTTTTTTATTTTTGGGTGGGAGGAGACATGGAGTTGTTCTGTATGCTAACACTCCGTGTCTTTTCCAATTTAGTGTCCTGTTATCATGCGGGTTCATCACACACCCACTCCTTCTCACTGTGGATTAAGACAACAGATTCCTTGCCACCGTCAGCCTACACGGTGGATTAAGACCAAAGCAAACCCCAGGTTGTTGCTCTCATTTTCTCCTCTCTTAATTTCCCTTGCTCTCATTCTGAAGCAGCCTTCGTCTCTCCTAATGGAGCCTCTTCAAGAGGATGAGCCCAGCTGAAAATCTGCGTTTTGATGATTAAGGCCACTTGATGGATATCATACCACAGTCATTAGCTCATGCTATAGAGAGCCTCTGACCCTGAAATACCAATTTGTATTTTACTTTTGCTTTAATCTGGATTTGAACCATCCCCATGAACTTGTGACTCAACATGCAGTAGTGATTGATTCCTGCAGATCCCAAAGGTGCAAGAGTGGCTCATTTGTCATGTGCTTAAACACTGTTGGTGTGATACTTCATAATCACATATCAGTGTATATGATCAGCGCACACAGGTTTTACTGTGTCATGGTTTGACATGGTTTACCAACACTTGGTTAACAGTCCAATAGAAGGCTTGATTTACAGAGGCCCTCTATACTTACTGCAAGTGGAATCCATACTAAGCACATCAGTGCTTCAAGCAGAGGAAGGAGGCTGCCAGAGCCAGCGTCTTGACCATCAGGCTTACTTACAGTAAGGCCATACAGTAGTAGACAGTTACCTAGCTACTGACCTTAATCAGCTTTAGCGCCATTAAGGCAGACTGGGTGGGAGACAGAACAAATGAAGTGTCATAAAGCAACTCTTAATGATTCAGTTCTGTCTTCTAATGACAAGACAAGAGTTGATATTTGTGCTGGTCGATAGCAGCTTCGTATGGAAGCCCATTTCTGCCAGGTAAAGTAAAAATATGAAAAGTTATGCTTGATAAAGTTGAAATTATGAGATAGTAAGTTTTTTTTACTTAATTAGACAAAATTTTGAGATACTATGAGATTGTAAATTATAATTTTGATCTAGTATCGCATAATTTCGTATTTCATAGTTTTGACTTAGTATCTCATGATTTTGACTTAGCAAATTATATTTTAGTATCTCAAAATGTAATACCCCACAATGTTGCGGTATCTAATAGTATCTAATTTCTTTAACTTTATATCTCATAATTTAATATCTCAAACTTTGACTTTATGTTTTTGTAATTTAAAACTTTGACTACATATCTCAATATTTTGATTTAGTAAATCATATTTAGTATATAAGAGTTTTGATTTATTATCTCATAACAACACTACAAGTGAGAAGACGTGTGTGTGTGTGTGTGTGTGTGTGTGTGTGTGTGTGTGTGTGCGCGATTTGGATGAACTGACCTGTTAGGGACCAATGTTCCATTTAAGCTGAGAATTTGGTGATCTGTATCTAATTATCACATTTCTGAACTACTGAGTTTGGAATATCTTGTGTTAAACTGCTATAAACGCAGCTTGCCTCAGCTAGGACTCCTGTGAACTAACTCTCATATAAATGTGCATGCTTGCTGTATAGTGTTTTTGACTGTCAACACAGTTAAATTGAATGTCACTTGTGATCAGCACAGCTCAGTAAACATGCTTTACACACTGTCTTTACCACCTCTCTGTATACCTTTGGGTCTCCCTCCCCTACCTCCTACCTTCCTTTTCTTCTTCACATCCTCTTCCTCAGCACCCCACCTATCATGAAGGCTCAGTGTCAGCCAATTAAGAGGGACGGTGACACTATCCCCCCCCCCGGCAGATGAAATGAGGGCTCCATGTTTCTTTGAAAGACAATCCACAAAAGGCTCACTCTCAAACATACTACAGCACAAAAGGATCACACTACTATAATTGGCTGTCTTGGTTGACGTTCAAAAGGTGACCTACTCTCCTCAGATTGGAGACATAAACAATACAGCATGAATAAAACATTAATCACAATTATTCATGTCAGGGATATAAACAAATGATTGCCTTTGTAAATATTTCATCTGCGGTGTCTTCTTGCCACATTGCCTTGTGTAGCCCTGAGAGGGGTTGAGAGGGATAACAGGATGGGAAAAGGATCTTTCTGTGCTTGAGCATTTGGTTAAACATTAATTGGGCCAACACCGTACAGAAGTGGCTTTAATCTTCTCGCCGCCGGAGCCACTATCTCCTTCACCCACCTCCTCCCATCTTCCCTCTCGATCCTCTGCGCTCACCTCTACAGCCTCCCCGCCCCTCTCATCTTGATCCCCTCGCCCTCCTCCTTTCATCTCTTCGCCCTATTCTGTCCTCTTTAACACCCCCCCTCCTAATCTGGGTTATTAAAATTAGGTTTCCTTCCACCTCGATGCTGTTTCCAGTGCACACCCAAAATGTCCTGACAGTGTTTTCATGGGATTCCAATTGAGGATCACTTCCAAACCTGCCAATTCTAATATATGCATATTTAATGTGTACACACACATTATGCACACATATTAGGGCTGACCGATTTGTATATTAAAACTGTAATTTGAAGTGCAATTTTGAAATTGCAACAGCTACAATCTTAATTACTACTTACATAATTAACAGTGTCTTAACAAGTTGTATGTGACTGTGTAAGCTGACTGCTGTTGATTTTACCAGTTATTATCACCACTGTTGTCTGCAGATTTACTCAGATAATAAAGTTAAGTTCTGTGAGACGGCAATAACAACAAAGAGACTCTATGTTGTTAATAATTAATATTATGCTGTCTGAATGCCAGTTTCTATGCTAGTTACACTCGATCAAAGATGGTTTCATCAAAGGTGAAACATATAAGATATCATTTACCAGCAGTTTGTCATTATTCTCATAAGTGGACAACTGCTGTTTTTTTAAGTAATGTTTATATTTTAATATTATTGAGTAACGTCGCTATACCACTAGTGTGATATTTTGATACCAAATTACTCGATTTTCTAAAGAAAATTTGGCAAGTTTTCTTAGAAGTTGACCTTTTGGTAATTGACTGGTTAAAGAAGAAACCTGGGAAGACCTCAACAACAAGCATTGGTACAAAACATATTTTGTTTAATACCATGTAGACCACAAATACAGGCCAGTAGTTGAATTTACAGAATTTGATCGCAATATTGGCAAGAAAAAAATATCAATTAACTATTTTCCTCAAGTTATTCAGCCCTAGTGTATACACTGTAGCTTGTACAGGTGCGCATTAGGATAGAGGCAGAAGAGTAGAGAAAAGTAAACAGGCCACCCAAGGTTTTACAGAGATATAAAGTTTTATTCAGAGACAACTGGGCATGTTTAGTACTTTGCCCCATACTATTATGGCTTTTTCTTGTAACACGCTGACAGATGACTGCAACAGTGTTTCCAAGGATAAGAGCTGCCCTGTGGGATTCGGCATCATGTAGATTTTCCCATTTGCTTTGTTTCCAGTGAGATAAGAGTCATCCATCTCACACAGGATGAGCAGAACTAAGCCACTGCCCAGTCACCAGGTAATGCTTTAACACCTGAGATTGGCTGCTCTTCGTTCTATTTCTTATTGCATCAGTAACATGTTCCAATTTCCAGTTTCCTCCGTACACTGGATATGTGGGCTATGTTAACGGATTAGTCAACTCCCTCCTGTTACCCCCCTAAAGCACTGTTTCTTTTTCCATCACCACTCTTCTTCATCTTTCCTTCTCTCTTAAAGCATCTGAAAATTTATATTGCATATTTATTCCTGCAGAATTAGCATCACAAACACTCTTCCCAGGCTCTTTGTTATGCTTCAGGGGGTGGGAGAGTGAGGGAAAGTAGATTATGCTTTTCGTTTCTCTGAGGCACACTCCAAGCAGGCATTCTAGGCTTCCTCGTGCTTTTGAGTGGAGCTCGGGGCTTATGGAGACGCCCTCCATCTACTTGAAGTAAAGATGACTATATCTTAAAATAATGTTGCTCTGGCATTCCTGTTAACCACATCGTTTCCTCTCTCTCTCTCTCTCTTTCACCCTCACTTCCCCTTTCCTTAAGTCTTAGTATTCATCTTCTGCCTTCCCCCCCACGTCTCCTGTCTTCCCTCTCCATGCAAAGAAACATTGACCACATTTGACTCTAGTAAAGCTCCAGATTTTACTTCACAGTTTATAGATTTAAGTGTGGCTCAACTTGTTGGTTTACTGAATAATGGGTTTATTTACTCCTGTACAAATGAAAAGATGTCTTCCATAGTTGCTGGGGTGCAGGACAAATCAATGTTGTAGAAGTTCAGATCTCACCACACACAAGATCTCTGGAGTTCTTTTGGAGAAAATTATGTTACATTGAGCTTATTTAGGTTCACTTATTAATGAATGGCATATTTTGCATTCAGCTTTTTCATGTTTGCTCATGAGAAAACATGAAATGCACATGTCATGCACTTGTCCCTTTACCTCATTCAGTATCTCTGCATAGTCTGGACCAAAGTGATGGACTGACCAACCGACAGAGCTTCACCTAGCTGGTATTTACAACCTGGATTTTGTTTCAGTAGTTTTGCCATCATTCTTTTTGAGTCCACACAGGTTTTTTTGTAAATATGTTTTTGGGCAATTTATGCCTTTATTAGATAGCCAACAGTGGAGAAGCAAATGAGATAATGACAGGACAGGAAATGAGGGGAGAAAGAGATAGGGAATGACATGCAACAAAGGTCCCCAACTGGACACGAACCAGGGATGTTGCCTTTACCTGTAGGCCATCAGTACACCCCAAGACAGGTTTTAAAGACAGGTTTTAAACAATTATCTAAACAACCCATTTGGAAACAAAACCAAAAGAGGATGCATGGTAAATGTGTTGTACAATTGTCCATTGCATTGTGAAACTATGTGTGTGCACAACAAAGGGTAAAATATCCTCTGCAAGAACTAATGGACCTGTACAACAGACAGTTTAGGAAATAACTTTGTCATCGCCCTTTGTCATCACTTCCAAATGTGTGATTTAGACAGTATGTTTAAACTGTGTACTTGTTTTAAACCTATCTGACTGCTCATGTAATTGCCCCATCCTCTCCATTCTAAAGCTTTGTCTAGTTGCCACATACTGATTTCAGCAAATCAGTTGATAAGTGTTCTCATTACTGATAGGAATGAAAACTATAACAACAAACCGAGTTTGTAGATTAGACAAATCCTGAATCTCTCTCTAGGAATCCAGTTGCTGGCAGTGTGGCAGCAGGTGCGCTGCTGGTAGTGTGTATGCTGTCAGTTCTGTCTGGCAGAAGCCTGTCCCCGTGAGACTGCCAAACCAGGCTAAACACTCCTGACAGTGCCAAGGCCCCCAGGGTCAATGAGGTCTGTCCCAAGACACACATAGGCACACAGAGATC
The DNA here is from genome assembly GCA_027580175.1 of Siniperca scherzeri. Lineage (NCBI taxonomy): Eukaryota > Metazoa > Chordata > Actinopteri > Centrarchiformes > Sinipercidae > Siniperca > Siniperca scherzeri. The sequence continues at coordinate 30,527,665 of CM050860.1, forward strand.
CATACAAAGACTATGTCACACACAGACCTATACAAATACTATGTTCAACCAAAGGTCCCCCCCCACGTGTTTAATCGATGTGCCCCAGGCAAACTCTCATCCTCAGCTCCTTCCATACCTTCATCCTTCCTTTTCAGCCTCCGGGCACCCTCATCAACTCCTCACCCGACCCTGATCTCCCCCTCACCCTCCTATCTTATGCACCCTGTGCTACTAAAGCAGTGTGCAGCGGTGGCAGCTAGGTCACATTCCCCTTTTCTTTCCACTCCATTTCATTCTCTTCAGGTGAACAGGGAGGATGATTGGGATGATGTGATTTGATGTGTTTGGTTGTTGTTTCTTTTCTTTTTTTTCAGTCTTTGGAAGAAATAATATGTATCTGTCCAATTAAAATCAGTAATACACTTTTTGGTTGTTACACTGAGAAAAATCATTTCATGTCCTTAAATTTATATTTTATTATTTCTCATTGTCAATTTCTCAACAATTTCATTTTCACTTCATTGTTGCATCAGTGTTTCCTCTAGGTTATTTTTTTTTTCAGCAGCGGGGGGCAAGGGTTTTGTTATACCTGGGTATTTAGTCTAGAATTTGTTGTTGAATGCTGACTAACTTGTCAGTAATCATAACCATTCATGCATAACAATGAGTTCAACATTTCAAAAGTTTACTGTAGCACATCAACCTTTTTTTAATGTTCTGCCCCATACAGGCTGTGATTGGTTGGTTCATGGAAGGTGTCAATGATGAAGGCAATGACTATGAAAAATTGAACATGATTCAACAAAAGGTAGTGACGATATAGCTAAATAGCCAGCTAGCCAAACCCAAACCTTGCTATCTTGTCCCTATTGTCTTCTGTCTGACGGCTTCAGCTGCAAAACCTTGACTAACAGTTGAACTGGTATTGAGGATCTTGAGGAGGACGATGTGGGCTGATGCATCATCAAAGTGGGCCGACGATGCATCTCTCTCTTGTTTTTGTATAATGGGTTACTTAAGCCCACAGAGCAACCGGCCCACTGGGATTTCTCCTGATTGCTCCCGTTGGCCAGTCCGATTATGCTCTGTCCTGTTTGTCACTGCCTGAGGAGAAAATGCTGTACTCGTGCTTTTGTTTATTCGGTTGTCATGACTTTGCGATGTCCTGTTACTGCTCCAGTTGCTCATTCTAAAAGTGGAGAGAGAGCGGACGACCATTTGTTGGAGCGGACAGCTCCGCAGAGTCATGTAATTGCGACTTCATGACATTTCATAAAATTCTGAAGCAGAAGTGGCAATAATTTTGGAGTGGCGGGCAGCCGCTGCAAAATGTATATAACAGAAACACTGTTGCATTGTAAATTGCAATGACAGCTGCATTTGTGGTTTTAGGGGGAGATACGGACTGGAACTAATTCTTTACAAAAAATATTTTATCTATCCCACCTGTACCTTTGTGCAGTGTCTCCGGCTACAGTGTGGGTTGCCAGATACAGTCAGTAAGCGCAGGTTTTGGTTTTGGTGCCTGTATAGGCACGATTGTAACAAACCTAACAACCTCACTGTTGCAACAGGACTGCACACAGTCACTGCATCCAGCTGTTGTTTGCCAAGAAATAGTTCCAGCAAACCACAAAGTATATAGGTATTGTAGTTGAATATGGTCCTTTAACCGCAATCCTATCGACTGGGGTACCCGCAGACACCAGAGGTATACTTTCCATCATATCTCACAAGTGCTTTATTCTATCATTCCATTTTTTCATGACTTTGTCTATCAATTTGTTCTTAATGACATCATATCATTATTTTCTGTTTTAATTAGTGCTTTTTAAAAATACCAATGTATCTGTGCACTGGGGGACCTCAGTCAAAAGCACCCAATTCCTCCTATATGCAGTTTTAACATTTCATGTTTGCTATGGGCCCTAATTTAACTTCAAATTATTAATGAAAAGGATATTTTAGTATAGGACTATTTATTAAATCAGGTCACGATAGTTTAACATTTTGTGAAATATGCTTATTTGTTTTCTTTCTGAGAGTGAGATGAGAAGATCAATGCCACTTTCATGTTTGTATGTTAAGTACAGAGCGCAAGTCAGGATGTGGTTAACCCAGCTTAGCATAATGAGTGGAAGCAGGGGGAAACATCTAGCCTTGCTCTGTCGAAAATTCTAAAATACAGCTACCAACAACTCTAAAGCTCAATAACATGTTGCAGGTTGTCTGTTTAATGCATATTTTGCACCTATGAATCACACCGGACTCAGGATGGACATATTTTAAGAAAAAGGGGATGTTTTTATTCCATCTGAAAGAATAAATGAATGAGTTTACTCTTCAGGTGTAACTCAACTTAGATGGAACACAAATGACGATGTAAAACAATAACAGTATATTATCAAAATCACAGTATTATATCAAAATCTCAATATTTCAAAATACTTTAATAACTATGCATTCACTAGATATTTCCATTTAAAATCAAAAGGCTAAAAGAATCTCAAAACACAGAATATGCTGTTATAAAAGTAGGCTATTAAAACAATAGTTCTATATAAGGGTTTTGACAGTGCTCATTCTATATCATTCTATTATCTACAATTCTTATCATTACCAGTATCATCTTATTCCTTATGCCTTCAGTCACACAACAATTAAATTCACGATATAATCTCTCTTATTCATTCTCTTAGTTTACAGGTGACGTATAACAACCTGTGAGCTGCCTGGTTGCCTTGGCAACAGTCAACTACAGCATCGCTAACAGCTGCTAATCAGTTATTCAGGCTATTAAGTGTTAGGAGAAATTAATAATACCAAAGAAAATATAAACGGCATATATACGGCACCCAGCATGCCGGGGTTTTGGGTCACAGAATCTGATGGGTCACAGATTTTTTAAACGATGCATCAATCACAAGGAATTAAAGGGTAAGACCACGAGCCAACAGTCGCAAAGTTGTAAAGGAAAACAACGGAAGAAATGAAGTGGACTAATTCATTTGTTGGTACTGTGAATTTAGTTCAAAATTCAAAATTGTGAACTATGAATGTGAACTAGTTCATTTTAATCTGTGTGAAGTAAACTTTGAGCTAGTTCTTGTGAAGTGTGAACTTGCACAAATCTGCCGATAAGGGTAAGTATACATTTATTTTAAAACAGTAAATAAGTATTCAGCCAACCATATATGACTGTTTACATACATGTACCTTAAATAATAGCATACATAGGTGGATTACAGGCAAAATCAAAGGTTTCAAAGCAAAGTTCCACAAAGATTGTCACATCAAATCACAGCCATTAGGCTCATCAATGAGATGAGAAGTATGTGAAACACCACTGGACCTAAAAGTCTCTAAGACACCACTGGGCTTCGTAGTTCTACAGATGGGCATAACAATAATATCCTCAAACCTACAGTCTCTACTAAGTGGGCTCGCCCAGGATGTTGTAGGTCAGCATAGTGGCCTGACATCTTTGCCTTTGTGGGTACAGGTGGGGTTAGGGTGAAAAGTCTTCAGCTTCGACTTCAGGGGCAGACAGGCATTGTTGGGTATGTGCCTCCCTCATGTTTCCCTTTAACCTCACACTGTCCGCACCAGTTTTGTGGACTGGGGGTGCTTGAAGAGGTGAGTATAGGCCACTGTGGACCAGAGACTCAGGAACAGGTGACTCAGGAATAAGGGGCACAGTGACCATGAAGAGGAGCTGGGGACTTTGGGGTTCAAAAGGTGCTGCCTCTGGGTCCACCGTGAAATCCTCTTCCCTGTGAGTATCCATGTAATGATTCCACAGGAGATATCTGGGTCACTGTTCTGTTCCACCTGCTTTGTTTGTTTGTTTGTTTCTTCCTCCTGTCATCGAGGAACATGCTAGGGACAACAGACTCAACTGGCTGCTCTACAGGTAGATGATCACAGGGCAGGAGTAAGTTACAGTGTAGCACTCGCTTTCCTCCTCTTCCATTTTCTGCAGTCACCTCATAGACAGGGCTGTCAGGAGTCTTTTGCTGAATAACCATATGGACATTGTCTTCCCAGTATGACCTAAGTTTTCCTGGTCCTCCACGTTCTGACATATTTCTCACCAGCACTCTGTCTCCGGGATGCAATTCATGACCATGTACTTTGTGGTCATAGTGTACATTCCCTCTGGCAGCCTGTTTGTTTGCAGTTTTGGTGGCGATGGAATATGCCTCTCTCATCCTGCTCTGCTACTTCCTGCTCTGCCACATAGCCCCTATGCTTCTATTGTCCTTCACTGATATCTAGGTTAAAGAGTAGGTCAATGGGGAGTCTGGGGCTCTTTCCAAAAAGAAGGAAGTAGGGGGATTATCCAGTCGCCTACAACCAGGTGCAGTTGTATACATGGACCAACTTGCGCAGAGAGGTTTTGCAGTCCAATTTCTCTGTCTAGGGGCATACGTGACAGGCCATTTGTGTCAGCGTTTGACTTTACTGGTTGATATTTGATTTTAAAATTTAAGTCTGCCAGCTCTGCAACACAACGATGACCTGTGGCATTCAGTTTGGCTGTGGTGAGGATGTAGGTGAGGGGGTTTGTCTATGTAGACTATGAAGGATGGGTCATAGTAAACAGAATCAAAATCAGAAATACTTTATTGATCCCCGAGGGGAAACTCTTGTTACAGCTGCTCACTATCACGTCAATGCACACAGGAATAGAAGTACTAAGCAAATCAAAATATAATACACTATAATACAGGTAAGAAATTAAGTACAAAGTGGATATAAGTATAAAAGCTAAATAAGTGTAAGTACAAAAGTGGATTTAGAGGTTGATAGTAGTAATAGTAGTAGTATGATAAGTATGCATGGTATAATACAATGTAATAATATAAGTAATAATAGTGCAATAATGAGTACTGTCAAGTTAAGTGTAGCTTATTAAGATGATTATGAGACGGTGGATATTGCACAGCAGTTATAGAAGTATGAATAAATAAATACATATCTGAAAACAGAGTATATTGCACAGCAGTTTTAAACAGATAATATTGCACAATTATTTCAAGTATTGCAGTGATGCTAATGGTCCAAAGTTCGGTTTATCGACTTAAGGTCATATAGACTGACCTTAAGTTGTTTCTGAACCAATCACAGGCCAGGAACTCCAGTTTGCCAGAGTGCATGTGGTAATTTTTTTTGTTCAAGATCCATATGAAATGACTGCCATCATCCCGCCTTGTCTCTGGTAGAGTATGGCAGTCCTGTGAGGCATCACAGTGGAGTACAAGGGTTGTGTGATGTCTGGGTAGCCAAGTACAGGAGGGCAGGAGAGGCAGTCTACCGGGTGATTGAGGACAGCCTGGTGGTGCTCTGTCCAGCTGACTGGAGTGCAGGAGGGCTTCTGTCCTCTGCTTTTGTTCTCTCTCATCCTCATTCCTTTCACCGGTGTTGTTAGCAGTGGTTCTGTGACTGGCATGTCAGAGAGGAGGGCATATAGAGGCTTTGCTACCTTGGAGAAGTCTGTGATGTATGGATGGTAATACGAGATGAAACCCAACAACTTTCTCAGTTCTCCAATAGTGGCCGGTTGCCTGTCCTTCAAGGCATGAACAGGGGCTATATCCTCGGGGTCCATGGTGTAGCCCTCACTACTGACCATCTTTCCCAGGAACCGGACCTGTCTCTTGAAGAGCTCACATTTCTGGGGGGTGAACACTATGCTGCTGATGCCTTTGCAAAACTGGCCTGAAATGCTCCAGGTGGTCCTCAAAACTGGAACTGTGTACCAAGGTGTCATCAAGATAAGGCTGAAAGGTGGTATCTCATAGGCCTGACAGACATTCCTCCATACTCCTCTGGAACTCAGCAGGTGCAGAGCTGAGGCCGAACGGATCCTGACCCACTGGTAAAGGCCCCAAGGTATAATGAAGGCAGTTAGTGGGCTGGTGTTTTGATCCAGGAACCCTTCCCCTGGAAGGACTGAAAACCAGGAACTGACAGTCAGACCAACATGTCTTTGATGTGGGGGATGGGATGCCGGTCAGGCACAGACTTATTATTCAGCTTGCGGTAATCACAGAAGAGCCTCAGGCTTCCATTTTTCTTATGGACACACACCACCGGAGAGGAGTACGGTGACCTGGACAGTGTAATCCAGCCTTTGTTGAGGAGGTCTTGTAAGTACTCCTTTACCACTGCATGGCTTGGGGTGGAGATGTAGGTTTTCTGCACTGGAGTGGGGGTCGCTCACACTGATGTGCATGTTGAGGCGGGGAATGCAGCCAATGTCATCCTCATTGTAAGAGAAAGTCTCACACTCCTCATACATGGTCTGTCTCACAGCCTCTTTCTGGGTCTCTGACAGGTGCTCGAGGTTACTGCTGTGATGTTCTCTACTCACTGGGCTCACTTCTACTGCAGAGCAGGTTGCTTGGTGGCTGGTAGTAGAGGTGGTGATACACAGCTTGACTGCCAGTAGGTGGCCAACCATGGTGCACTGGTGGAGAGTGATGGCATTGTTGGTGGTGTTGGCTATGGGAATATGATGGTGGTTTTCCTTCCATGTTCTGTCTTCACCAGGCCGTCTGTCACTTCCAGGCCCTCTGGAAGTGGATGAAGGTTGCTGGCTGTGAAAAGAACCTCCTGGCCATTGGAGTTAGCTCCTAGGTGGGCTGGCACTCGTTTAGTTGTCACCTCATTAGCTCTTAGGATGACTCTCCTCCTCCCAGTTCTCAATACACCCACATTCTGATCCTGGTCAGGTGTCTGCATGAGCTTGTCGACCATTTTGGCTATCCTAGCGGTGACAGAGCATCTCCTCGATAACGTTGAAGCCGATGATGGGTCTCTCTGCCACACTTGTATTACAAGACACAAGTATGGGGACAGCAAGAGCTTCTGTTTCCTTCTCCCTGTTGTAGAGCCTGTTGTATATCTACTTCTACCCATCACGTGTAGGGGATCTCTGTACGATTGGCACCTAAGCCAGTCAATGTCTCTTAGTTATTCAGGGGACCTCAGAATGATGTGAGGAAAAAAAATGTTCAGCTCTCCAGGCTTCATTAATAACAGTGGCTTGAGCTCTGCTGTCCCACAGGGCTTCCCACTGCTACAACATTCAGCTTGCAATTCACCAAGCACTGCTTCCCTACTAGACTAACCAGCTTTTTCCTGCATGGTGACTTAATGTAGTTGATGTGGGGGTTAGGTATAGCCATCGAGGGGTCTTTACTGGCAGGCTGTTGTTGTTTGTGTTTGGCTTTGTTTACATGTGTGTCCCTCTCAGGCGTCTCTCTCTCTCTCTGTCCCCTCTCAGAACCCCATTCCCTTTCCCATCAGTCTCGGTTTCCTGCAGCCTCTGGAGATATGGCCAGGCTCACCACAATGGCAGCGGTGGTTGCACTCCTCTCCTCTCTGTGCCTTCCTGACATATTTCACAGCCCTTAGGTCATGGGTCTTTTTCTCCTTGTAGGCTGGTAGGTGGAGGGCTGGTGGACAGGTGACTGGTAAACAGAGGACTGGTGGGTGGAAGGATGGTAGGTAGTCTCACCCCTTGCTGCATGTTTTGCTATTTCCATGGCTCTAAAGAACATCTGCCTCTCCTCCTGGATACCAGCTCTGAGCTCCTCCATCAGCTCCTGGGTCTCTAGTGTGGGAGGAGGCTTCTCACTGCTAGGTCGCCAAGGTTGAAGCTCATTCACCTTAACTGTCACGGAGGTGGGGTTCTTCACAGCAGGTGTTGAGGGAGGGCTGGTGAGTTCAGCCTGGACCTCACAGACTTGGGCTACCTTCATAGCAGCATTGCTCCTCTGCTTCTGTTGCCTCTCTCCCTCCAGACTTGCAGTTTCACTGAGCTTTTCATCACTCACATGGATGTCATTTTGGTAGGACCTCATCTGGAACTTCATGGCATCACAGAGGAGTCCTATCGCAATGGCATGGAGGATTTTAAGCTGTAACATGTCTGGGCTGTAGTACTTCTTGGTCTCTCTGTCACTGGACTTCCACAGCATTCTCCCCTTTATCTCGATGGCCCTGAACAGGAACTCCTGTGGAGACACTCTGGGTTCCTGTGAAACATTGGTGAGCCTGTGATATAAGTCAGTAGTGGTTTTTTACTTGTAGTGTTGTGAAAGTAAAATAGTATGAATTGTTAGGTTTATCATTTATTCATTGTAGTAACCATTGTTTTTATGTGCCTTTGGCTGTCTCTGGTCATGCACTTGGAATGTATAAGTTGGGGCCCATGCGCAGTAGCGAGGAGGCGTCTTTTGAGTGAAACCAGATGTTTTTGTACACAAGCTTGGACTATATTAGTGCATGGACACTGCATGATCAGAGCATGTTATACACTTTGCTTTTAACAATTTGATGAAAGTGTTATTTTTGGGCTGTAAAATGTAATGTAAGAAAGTATTCGGGTTGGTTCGGGTTATTCACCTTGGTTGGTTCTAGTGGTAAGGTTTTGTGATCTCCTTATAATTAATTGCAATAATTTACTTCTATGTTTTGTGTTTATTGCATTATGTATTGAGTACTTTTAGACAATTTCCATAACAGTGCCCTTTTTAGGAAAAGAACCTGGAGTTGTTCTTATTTTCCTCTATTAATGATGACGAGTAGGCTACTCTGGCATTACGGAGGGCAATCCTATATGTTTTAAGACTATCTTGCCAGACTAAATGAGATTCCAGATTCCAGATGTTATGGACAGAGCAGGCCGGAGACACCAGTAAGAAACAGGAGGTTTTTTATTGTACACGTAACAGATTGGCAAATAGGAAATGGCACTGATACCGTCCTTTGACTAGCCGAACAGGAGATCTGAGGCTGCAGAAACACACACGGGAGACTGGAGATCTAGGGCTGCAGAGGCGAACACAGGAGACTGGAGATTTGGGGCTGTGAAGACACTCACGGGAGACTGGATACACACGAAGACAGGATCGGGAGCTTTGGAACCAAGAAGGCGTCTTGATGTAGCGAGGTAGAGTCCGTAATGTCGTTCTTTGGCTGGATACTGTGAACTGTCCTTTTCCGAACGAGACCGGACACTGACTGAGGTGTGGGATGAGGTTTTATGGTGGAGTACTAATGAATTGTGATTAAAGACAGGTGTGAGTGATTACTGGCTGGTGAGGACATGACAGGCTGTGACACCAGATTGGTGGAACGCCAATTTTTCACAATATTTGCCTTAATTTGCGGGTTTGAGAGTTATACCATGGAGCTAGCCTTTTTTAGAGGGGCAATAGAGTCAAGTGTCGAGTGCTTACTGACTCCTTTTAACTTGGCATCGTTATCCTAAACAGACCACACACATACACCTCTAATTTGACTTAAACACAACCACACACACAGCGGAGAGTAACTTTAAAGCTCCCGCTTCACATGTTCCTTTGTGTCTGATCACGTGGGTTCATGCTCGTGCACACGAGACATACGATGCAGAGCAAAGAAACATACACACATTCCTTTTGGCGCGCACCCAGTCCTGCACACACACACACACACATATACCCTTTGTTCTACAGTTTAGTATTTAGAGTTAGACTTCACATTGTGTGTTTTTGCTTTGTCTATCTTTTAAATAAATACTTGTGTATAATTATGCTGGCATTTTTAATGTTTCACAAGAGTAAGTAATTTTCCAACCTCATCTATGTTGAACTCCACATCCTTCAACCTAAGAGTTATTAATTTAATTATTAATCAGAGTTCCAAATTGATAGTTTAGTGTATTTTATGAGACTCAATCAATTAATTGGCTATCATTTTTCTTCTTTAAGAATAGTGATGCCCCTGAGTACTGTATTCATTAAAGTTATTTTCTTCAATTAATTATGGCTATCAGAATTATTAATCACACCTACACAAGTGGGTGCCCCCTTTTAACCATTGTAAATCCCAACAGTGGGTTTATGTACACTCTGGGAGAATCCAATCAAATCTAATAATGAGATAAACGCAGTACTAAGGCTATCATTATGAACGTCCACAAGAATTAAAATCACCTACAATACCTACTTTCTTTTTTAAGGACTACACTTGATTAAAAACTGAGAATTCAGATAATAATCCAAAATAAGGACCAGGAGCATGGTACTCTATGATAAATAGAATTGGCTGTCGTGTTTTCCAGATTGGGTGTGAATTTATAATTATTTGGGAGTTATAATTTAGTTTAGGTTTAGGGTTGATTAATAGGCTTGAGTCGAAGATGGCTGCAACTCCACCTCCTCGGCCGGCACCTCGAGGAATGTGAGCATTTATGTGACAGGGCGGAGTGGATTCATTTAGGCTAACATATTCTTCATGACCCAGCCAGGTTTCAGTAAGACAAAATAAGTCAATATGATAATCTGATATTAAATTGTTCACTAGTACACCTTTAGATGACAGAGATCTGATGTTTAAGAGTCCACATTTAATTATTTTGTTGTGCTATTTCAGTAGTGGTAATTTTGTTTAGGTTTTTATGTATAACTCCTCTTCTGTTAATTTTTGATTTAATTAACTTAAGTGGTCGGGGGGCAGACACCGTCACTAAGGAGTTTTAGATGGGTGAGTGCTCTGGAAGAGCAGAGAAGCATGTAGAACTGCAACTCCTGGTCTCAACTCTAGGTTGTCATGGTTTAGGTCCACTAATAAACTTTCTAGATATAAGAGCTGTTCCATCCAAAGTGAGATGAATGCCGTCTCTCCTAATCAGACCAGGTCTTCCCCAGAAAATCTGCCAATTATCTACAAAGCCCACATCATTTGCTGGACACCACCTCGACAGCCAGGAATGAAGACATGCGGCTAAACATGTCATCACTGGTCAGGTTTGGCTGCTCAGGAGCTTCCACGGCTAACAGGAGCTACCTCTGGTTGGTATGCACTGGCTACTGGGGGCTAGCTAACTACAGCAGCTAACAGTTGAGTTCCCATGGTGCGGAACTGTGTTTCCAATTCACTAAGCCTCGCCTCCAATGCCACAAATAAACTACATTTATTACATGCACCATTATCACTAAAGGAGGCAGAGGAATAGCTAAACATTAGACACACCGAGCAAGAGAGAGCAGGAGAGTGAGAGGGAGAGAGAGAAGCCATCACTAGCTGCTAAGCTAAAGAACGTTAGCTAGCAAAACTGAATAGCATGTAAACTGTGGAAAGTTGCTAAAAGAAGAAGAGCGCTATGAGTGCTTGAGCAGAACTAGTGTATGTTTAAATGTATAGCAGACTGCAGCTGCTGTAATGAATAATCAAACAAAATTAACTGGGATGAGCTAGAGCAGCAAAAATACTCTACCAGTAACACACAAGCACCGGCGACTTAAAAATATGGTAATAAGCATGCATTCACTAGATATTAGCCTATTATATATAAATTATACTATAAAATCAAAAGGCTAATAGAATCTTAAAAAATATAGAATATGCTGTTATAAAAGTAGGCTACGTGCTGTAACTATTTCTTGGTGAACAGCTGGGTGCAGTAACCTCCTGAAGTCTTGTTGTCATGGTGAGGTTGCCAGTTTTGGTATTATTGTGCCTGCAGAGACCGGAATCAAAACCTGTGCTCACCGATTGTATCTGGAAATGTGCGCTGTAGCTGGAGATGCTGCTGCACAGAAGTGCTAGGCGGATGGACACATTGTTGTTCACCAAGAAATAGTTCCAGCATAATACTCGTCCTAAAACCACAAATTGCCATTTACATTTAAACAAGATATAATGCTGCAGAGTTGTTTGTAGGTGTATTTTTGTAGTTTAGACAGTCTTGTTGTTTTTCCCTGCAGCATAATACTCCTCCTCTCCATCTGTATGCATTTTGTTCCCATTAATGCATGTTACTAACTCAACTTCTCTCTCCTGTAGATTTGTGCTTTCTTGTCTCTCTCCTTCAGCAGGTATTTCTACCTCCAGAGCTGCAGAGACTGGATCTGTGGTTGTGGGCCACCTGCTGCCCCCATGTTCCTGCTTGTCAACTGCTACTATAGTTGTTGTTGTTGTTGTTAATGGCCTTGTTACTATTATTGTCATTATTATTCCTGTGACTATCATTCCTATTATTACTTTATTGATATCACCACTACCATTACATTATTTTAAAATTCTAGGTGGAATTTGCATTGTGCTTCCCCCCACCCCACCTTCTCTCCTCTCTCTCTCAACCCAACACGGCAGCGGCGGGTGGCCGCCCACCATTGAGTCTGGTTCTACCCGAGGTTTCTGCCTGTTAAATGGAAATTTTTCCTTGCCACTGTCGCCAAGTGATTGCTCATGGTGGGATTTGTTGGGTCTCTGTAAATAATATTATAAAGAGTACGGTCTAGACCTGCACTATAGGAAAAGTGCAATGAGATGACTTCTGTTATGAATTGGCACTATATAAATAAAATTGAATCATCAATTCAAAAGAACTTATACTGTATATTCTTTCATCAAGAAATTGGTCTCATTAAATTAAATAAGTGTATTCAGATGATTAGCATTCTTTTCCAGTATGCATCATATTTGAATGAACCTTTCCTTCTCCTGCTTTTGAAAGACAGGAACACGAGTTACAGTATAGAGAATCACAGTGTAACTAGAATGAACTGCAATTCAGATTGCATTTCTGCTTTATAAAAAAGAAAATAACCATGATGGCAGTGACTTTCCAGTTCCATGCTCCTGGTACTGACATGGTAAACCTGGTGATTGGCAGATAGATTGGCAAAGAATGACAAGCGATTTTCTGTTACACTTTGCAAATACTTTTTACTTCAGTGCAAAATTATATTGGAACTAAGTTAATCAATTTGTAGATTCAACTAAATAACATTTAACTAAATATTCACTAATTGGACTTATTGTCATATGATGTGCTGTGTAGTGGTATGTAGACCCAAAGGCAGATGACCAGGAAGCGGTATCAGGGTGAACTAGCTGGATGGCTACAGTGTTTATTGGGGGTTGATGTGGTTTACAAGCAGGTACAGGCAGACAGACTGGTAGGCAGCCCAGTAACACACAGGTAACGGGGAAGTGCGTTACCGGCTGACAGTGGTGGAAACAGGGAAGTAAGTCCAAGGTGGCTAAACAGTCCAAAAAGGAGCAGGCAAAGTACAAAATCCAGAATCCAACCAAGGTCCCCGGGAGACAAAGAATCCAAAACAGAACTCACGGTAAAACTGCTGGGGAACTGGGCACTGGAACCAGGTACAACAAAAAGTGCACCAAATGGCGACACACACACAAAGGTCAGGAACACTCACAAGACAGGAACAAAAACTCAAGGCAGGAATCACTCAAGGCAGGAATCACTCAAGGCAGGAATCACTCAAGGCAGGAATCACTCAAGGCAGGAATCACTCAAGGCAGGAATCACTCAAGGCAGGAATCACTCAAGGCAGGAATCACTCAAGGCAGGAATCACTCAAGGCAGGAACAACACCATGTGTAACAACTATGACCAAACACTGAACAAAGACAGAGACATGGACTAAATACCCTAGAGGAGGTGAAACAACGAGCCACAGGTGCAAACAATCAAGGAAGGGCCAACAATCAAAACTGGAGGAAAAACAAAGACAGGAAGTAAAACCACAAGACACAAAAGGGAAGGAACACACTACAAAATAAAACAGGAAGTAAGTCCAAGGTGGCTAAACAGTCCAAAAGGAGCAGGCAAAGTACAAAATCCAGAATCCAACCAAGGTCCCGGAGACAAAGAATCCAAAACAGAACTCACGGTAAAACTGCTGGGGAACTGGGCACTGGAACCAGGTACAACAAAAAGTGCACCAAATGGCGACACACACACAAAGGTCAGGAACACTCACAAGACAGGAACAAAAACTCAAGGCAGGAATCACTCAAGGCAGGAATCACTCAAGGCAGGAATCACTCAAGGCAGGAATCACTCAAGGCAGGAATCACTCAAGGCAGGAATCACTCAAGGCAGGAATCACTCAAGGCAGGAATCACTCAAGGCAGGAACAACACCATGTGTAACAACTATGACCAAACACTGAACAAAGACAGAGACATGGACTAAATACCCTAGAGGAGGTGAAACAACGAGCCACAGGTGCAAACAATCAAGGAAGGGCCAACAATCAAAACTGGAGGAAAAACAAAGACAGGAAGTAAAACCACAAGACACAAAAGGGAAGGAACACACTACAAAATAAAACAGGAAGTGACAAAACCTTAAACTATGACACTTATTGACTTATGTACCCTAAGTCAGTTTTCAAACAGAAAAACTAATGAACTTAAACATAATGATTTTGTTTCAAGCCAGCAAGGTTATGTTTCAACATTGAAATACCTTAGTAGTTCTCACACTGTTTTAAAGTTATTCTAATAAATCTAATCTTAATAACTTTTAATTTTTTTGGTTTATGTCCAGTGGTCAGCAGCATGTAAATATAGTCTCTGCATATTCTCCTGCTGAGAGTGTTTGTTGTTTTTCAGTAGGAGAGTTTTAGTCTATATTGTCTCTATTTGCCTGTGTATTTGCCTGGAAAACAAGCATCCATTAATATTACAAGCTCATGCAAACGTTAAGAAAAGCAGCTGCCAGTTTAGCCACAAGCTCAAATCATTGTTGGTTTTGAGCCTTGCAGACCTGACTGTCTGTAGAAGAATCATTTGAGAACAGAAAGAAGCACAAAAATGTATATTACATCAACTTAAAGGATAGAAGTTATTCAAATGAATCATAAAACATGTGAAATGAGCAAAGTATCTGAATAATTGTTTGATTATGATGTAATTCAGAATGTTGTCCCTTTGAAAATAAAGCAAGATGTCATCCTGTCCATCTTGGAAATTCATGTCCAAAACGCTTTGAGTTTGTCAATTAGGGTAGTGCAGTCATGTAGGTAAAAGACTGCAGACTGTACAGAACTCAGCTGCTAGGCTTCTAACCAGGAATACTCTAAGTATGACCACATAACACCTGTTTTAGCCTCTTTACACTGGCTCCCTGTTTGTTTTAGGATTGATTTTAAGATCTTGTTGATTACTTTTAAGGCTCTTCATGGCCTGGCTCCAGACTATATTTTAGACCTTGTAATCTCTTATGAACCTTCACGTAGTTTGAGATCTTTGGGCAAGGGTCTCTTGTGTGTTCCTGAGTCCAGGATGAAAACTAAGGGGGACAGAGCTTTTGTTATCAGGGCCCCAGGGCTCTGGAACAACTTGCCCGAAGAAATTAGGTTGTCTGAGTCAGTGACTTCGTTTAAGTCTCTTCTCACAACACATTTTTATCTGAAAGCATATCCTGATTTTACCTGAACTGGCTGTTTATTTTATTGTTTATTTTATTGCTTTTGTGTATTTTATGTATTTTATTTTTTAATATTTCGTCATTTACTGTGGTATTTTATTTATCTTGTTGTGAAGCACTTTGTACTTTGTTTTGATAAGTGCTCTATAAATAAAGTTGTATTATTATTTATTATTACTCTGCCAGGTTCTTAAACCTTTACAATGTACATGTTTCACACTACCTGTACTATCACTGCTCTGATGGCAACAGTTACTTTAATTATTATTACAATCTAAAGGTATATACACAATCTTCTGTCATTGTACAACTTCTTAGTCACATAAAAAAGTGATTTTCAAACATGACTAAAATGTGTTTTTAATGTCATATTTAACCTGTACTACCTGCTGACATTATTCGGTTGTTTCATTTGTATTGCTACATACACACTGTGAGCTCTCTAAACAAAAACATCCATACAGACCAGTCTATGCAAACACAGCAAGATGAGAGCCTTAATGTAGCATAAAGCCATCAGTTCAACATCAGTGGGGTCACAGCAGAAAAAGCAATTTCCTTAGTGTGTTAACCATCTCGTATTTAAATACCCCATTCAGAAATATTATTTTGATGCAAATTAACAATCACAATAGACAGTATGTGTGTATTGGGTGGATGAAAAGCAGGTTTTAAAATAAACTTTTAGCCTATGTGTTATTTCTTTTTTTTTAAATACATGAAATGAAGGGAACAACAGCTGATTAACAGATTAATGGACAGTACAACTGATCTGTATTGTGTAAAATGAACTGATGGAGCCAGTGTAGAATAGAGCAAAATATTTTTATTATTTTGATATATTTACAAAATGTATATCAAAATTATATCTCAGGCAGTCAGAGGTATTATGAAAGCTGTACCATTCAGTCTGTGACAGTGGATACATGGAAATATACAGTATATGTAAATATGTAAGTTAAGTTAATACATACTGTAAATATTATCTTATAGCAAAAATGTGAAGTAGATGTTGCTTGAATAAGCCTACAAATTTTGTGTGTACTGCTAACAAAAAATACATTTAACTCTAATTGCAATGATCACTTGTGTAGGCAGACAGTAGTTTATTTGATATATCTAAATTATATTTGATGTTTATTTAAATATATGTTTAAATGTAAAATTGTAAATGAGAATTAGAACTGCTGTAGTATTTGCAGCCAGAGTTCAGCCCACCATTTCTGCACTTCTTCCTGCTGCATGATTGCCAGCACACCCAACCTCTACCTCTTAGTGCCCTTGCTGGTGGTGGGCCCACACAGTGGTAGTTCCATGTTACATCTTCAGGCTGAACCTGGATATAGCCCCAGCCACTAGGCACTAGCTGGTGAGCTTTGCTGCCAGACCTGGCTTCAGGTGGCCCCAGTATTCAGTCCTCATCTATGGTCATAACATTTGGAGCGTGGCTGGGTCCACACTTAAAGATAGGGTGACATGCTCAGAAGGAGCTTAGGGTGTTCCTTCTGCTACCTCTTTGTGTCAAAAGGAGTTAGGTGAGGTGGTTCAGTTGTCTGACAAGGATGCCTACCATTTAGGTAACATTGATGTAGGAACGACCACCAAGTGCCTTCCAGAGAGCTCCCGCAGTATATGCCAATTCCCCAATTTGATCGTTCCCCCACTCCTCACTTGACCCGGAAATCTTTCTGGTCCACCATGCCTTAGGTCCACTCTGACAACAACCTTGCTCATTCATAGGTTAGGGAACTTGTATTCCCAAATTGACGGCTCCGTCCCGCCCAAACGGGGGCCCTAAAAATCGGGACAGGACATGATCCGCATTAACTTTTGGCCAGGACCCCACAAAAAAAAAAAGTTCACCGCGGTGTTCCGGTTTGTCAGCTATGCCCAACCGGCCACCAGGTGGCAGTAGACCGAATGACAAATGACATTTGGCATTTCCCAAATGGTTTGACATTTGGAAACATTTTTAACAAATGTCACCTTTTCATATGGCCATATTTTCACAACAAATGGCCCAGTTGACATCAAAGTTGCACCATTCACCTTGTCTTGGGATATTATTTTAACAAACTGAGCGGTGACTCAACCCTTTGGTTTGCTAACTTCTTTCCAGAACATTTTTCAGAGTTGGGACCAAGTCAGACTTAAAGATCAGACTGTGTAAAATATGTTAATTTCATAACAATATATATTTCATATCAATACCTCTAATACAAGTCTTTATTTTAGGACTTGACCACCAGCCTGTTTCCTGCACAGGCTGAATTTCACATTTTCAACCACAGTGTGAGGCCCATTCTCCTGCTCTTCACTTTTCCTGCTGCTTTCTTGGCCATGCATGTCGCCCTGTGCTCAGTGTCAGGTCAGAAAGAAGACCCCTGGCATTGCTGCTCATGTGTTCTGCTCAGCCTCTGCTAAACCTGAGGTGAGAGAGAGAACACCAGACATGATGGCACCACTCGTTAAGAGGCCAAGCAGGCTCTGTCACACTTGGAAACAGCTCCTACACTGGTTCTTAATACATATATGCTGTCATGGATAAAGTTATTGTGCCCAGGTCCTGAATAAAAACAATGCTGCCATTTTTGATACGGAGGACTGTACACAGGGGACTGTACACACTGACTGTTCCATTCTGAGGTATGCCGAATGTCAAAATTTAAGGAATATACCCATATATTTTGACATTTGGCATAACTTTGAATGGGATGTTCAGGGTTTCCAAAGGGTTGTCAGTTTGACAAACAAGAAAAGGTAACATTTGAGAACACTGACTACTACATTCAAGAGTATGCCAAATGTCAGAATGTAAGGAATTGACCCCTGAAACTTGGCACACTTTTGAATGATGTGGACGGGATTACCAAATGTCATGACAAACAGGAACATTCTTGACATTTGGGAACACCGCCACTGTTCATCCGAAACGTCAAAAAACTTCCCAAATGGACCCAGACCTAAGGGAATCTGAAGCCTCAAAAAGACCTTGTTGAGTGCATTTCACTGGATCGTGACCCTTTATACTCAAGCTAGAAATTTGAAACCTTTTCCCACTGAAAGTTGGTGTTGCAGTGAAGATCTGACATGAATTTAGTGGTTCCGGGTGCATGTTAACATGCCTAAATACCTGCCTAAATACCATGTCCAAAGGCCACCAGGTTCCCTAATATTCTATAATTTCAAATATTCATATTTTGTCATAGAAATGTCCAAAAGATCCCAAATTTAACACACAGTGTGGGCGGGGCCTAGAACAAGCCCACAGGACCTCTGCGGCATCTGGAGAAAAAAAATCTGGTATATTTGAATAATCAAATGAGGTTGGGCAGATTTGAGCGATTTTTTTTCCCCTAAATATGCCACAGCCCTGATTTTTTTATGTTGTTGCCAGGCCCAAATGGCCCAAATGGGCCATGCCCATCTTTGTTTGGCATGTAGCATTGCTGCGCGTGACATGTGAGACCTCGGATTTAAATGGGAAATTTTTAAAGGACAAATGAGTGGCAGGTTATACCAAAATGTCAACCCGAATGTCAGAAATATGTCAATTTTCATATGGCCATATTTTCATTAATAATGGCCCTATTGACTTGAAAATTCCACCAAGCGCCTTGTCTCACAATCTTTTAGCATGCGGAGAGCTGACTCTGTCAGCCCTTTGGTTAGCTATCTTCCTTCGGAAACATCCTTTGGAGTTGGAACCAAGTCAGACTTGAAGAGCAGCCTGTTTTATGGAGCATGTTTGAATTTCATACTTTTATGTTGATGGTAAATGACATTATGTAACCATAATCTGACCCAAAACTTGGTTGTCAAAAGTCACAGTGACAGATGGGAACATATTTGACATGGCGGTGTCCAAATCGGTTAGCTGACCACTCCATTCAAAGATATACCAAATGTCAAATGGAGGAAAATTAATCCAACTGTCAAAAATGTCTCCATTCATCAATATATATTACATATGGACATTAATAACAGTAATATTCAACAATGTTCCAGTTTGTCACCGCAGTTTCTCAAATGTACAAACAAATATCGGTGACCCCTGTGTCAAAAATTTTCCCATCAGTCAATATGTAATCCATATGGACAATATTTACAGTAATATTCAATAATGTTCCCGTCCGTCACCACGGTTTCCCAAATTTACAAACAAATATTGGTGACCCCCGTGTCAAAATGTCAGCTGGGCAGCGGAGCAGGCGAGCAACTGGGCAGCGGGGCAGGCGAGCAACTGGGGACCCCCCAGGAGGAAGCATGACTCCTGGGGGGTTTCCCAGAAGGCACCAAGACAGCAACAGACTGAGGTACCCCCTGGCTTGCAGGTTGAGATGCTGACTGGAGACTAGCACGCAGGAGGTAAGCATGCAGAGATATGAGCTGGGGACCAGCAGGCTGGGGTGCTGGCTGATGGCTGGCAGGCCGGGGTGCAGGCTGATGACTGCAAGGACCACCGAGAGCCAGGCAGGTGCCTAGGTATGGGTTTGGAACTGGGACCAGTTCGGGACAGGCAGATGTCAAGTTCAGGTAACCAAGCCTGACTTGGGCTAGCAGGCAGTGAGTTTGGCTGGTTGCTAGCGGGCCGGGAGTCTGGCTGGTAAACTGGCTGAGGAGTAGTAGGCAGGGTTGCAGGCTGGGGTGTCTGGGTATGCAGGTAGGCCGTGAGCCACTCAGGGATGGCCTCCCTCAGCCCAGGCAATGTCGAAAATTTTGTTTCTACCAGACATCTGATTGCCTCTCTGCGGGACTTGTCACTTATTTCCCCCCATATGTCCTTTAGGCACATCGAGTCACGGACCAACTGGTCCGCTTCCTCAGAAAGGTCTGCTGGGTCCATGATTGGTCGGATCATTCTGTCGTATGTGGTGAAGTATGTGGACCCAAATGCAGACCACCAGGAAGCGGTATGAGGATGA
Source organism: Siniperca scherzeri (assembly GCA_027580175.1). Classification (NCBI taxonomy): domain Eukaryota; kingdom Metazoa; phylum Chordata; class Actinopteri; order Centrarchiformes; family Sinipercidae; genus Siniperca; species Siniperca scherzeri. The sequence goes on from CM050860.1 coordinate 30,547,816, forward strand.
AGTAGCCAGATGGCTACAGTGTTTATTGGGGTCAAGTGGCTTACACACAGGTACAGACAGACCGGTAGGCAGACAGGCAACAAACAGGTAACAGGCAAATAGGCAGATACAGGTCCAGGTACAGGGAAAATGGGTTACCGGCTGCAGTGGTGAAACCAAGGAAGTGAGTCCAATGAGGCTAAACAAATCCAATAGGGAGCAGACAAAGTTCAAAGTCCAGAATCCAGACATGGTCAATGGGAGACAAAGAATCCAACAGAACTCACGGTAAGAATGCCAGGGAACTGGGCACGGGAACAAGGTACAACGAAAAGTACACCAAACTGCGACACACCCAAATGACATGAACACACACAAGACAGGAACAACAATGATCCAACACTGAACAAAGGAAAAGACTTGGACTAAATATCCTAAGGGAGGTGAGACAACGAGACACAGGTGCAAAAAAAACCGGAAGGGCCAACAATCAAAACTGGAGGGAAAGCAAACAAAGACAGGAAGTAAAACCACAAGACACACAAGGAGAGGAACACACTACAAAATAAAATACGAAATGACAAAACTTCAAACTATAACACAAAAATGTTCCCATTGGTCAATAATCCATATTGACAATATTTACAGTAATATTCAATAATGTTCCTGTCCGTCAACGCGGTTTCCCAAATGTACAAAGAGATATCAGTGACTGGAATGTCATAAAAGTCTCCATTCGTCAATATATATTACATAGCTATATTATTAACAATAATAATAATATCTATCCCGTTTGTCATCTCAGTTTCCCAAATGTCATAGAGGAAACTGTACGAAAGCGCCCGCCTTTGGATTTGGCACGCTGACACGTTTGTGTTCCCATATGTCAGGAATGGTACCAATCGTCACCATGCAATGTATGGCAAATGTTGGGCACATTGACACTGTGTCAACTTTTTGACAATGGCAATACATCGCCATTCATTTTCACCGGCAAACGGGAACCTTTCCCTTACATTTAGAGATAGTGTAATGAGCTCAGACATCTATAAGGAGCTCATAGTAGAAAGACTGCTCCTTTTCATCGGAAGGAGCCAGTTGAGGTTTCTGATAAGGATAAGGTGCCAGAGAGCTGGGTGTCCTGGTATTAATAATCCAAGCGAGGTTGCTTCGTCCTGAAGCTCCGGTTTCATAGAGGTATTTGAATCACTTTTCTGCATTGAACTGGACTGTCATGATAAAGAGGCAGCTGAACCAAAGGTGAAGCTCTGGATTGACCAAATCTACATTCCAACCCTCACCTATGGTCATGAGCATTGGGAAAGGACAGAGAATGAGATCACAGACACAATCAGCATTTATCAACTCTTTATCAACTGTTAAAGTCAGGATGAGGAGCACAGACAAAAAGCTGAGAGTAGAACTGCTCCTCTTTCACGTTTACAGTGGTTCGGGTATCTGATAAGGATGCCTCCTGGATGCCTACCTTTAGAGGACTTCCAGACATGTCCAACTAACGGTGACACAATGGTACACAAAATTCACAGTTCTGTATGCACTCGGTTTTGGGGTCTGTATGTTTTCGGTACAGGTCTGTATGTTTTCGGTACAGCAGTTGAACAATGTCGGCATACAGTTTTTGTCCAGTCTACTAATCTTGCCATTTGGATGGCAGTGACACTACATAAATTTGGCTAATCTGGCAAAGCTAACTAGCATGCTATATCTGATAGACAACAACTGATCCAAAACTTTCCGGGTAAAACCTTGCATAGCCTGCTGCAGGTCTGGAGCTGGACCTGCATATGTTGCTGAAAATGGCTTAAATGTACACCTTTTTACTAGTATCATTTCTATTAAAACATACATTAACTATGGGAACCCCCCTTCGTGTTAAGGCTCTTTCATTGCCTATGGATAGACAGCAGGAAACTGAAGAGCAAAAACATCCTAGAAAATAATTTGTTGGAATGCATGCAGTTAAAGCACACACAAAACAATCCCAGCCAGGTCGGAGGTGACATCTTCTCAGTGTTTTTTTTTTTTTTTTTTTAAATACACCAGGCTGTCCAAGATTATAGGAGTTTATTGTGAGGCTGCATTTTCTTCTTTGAAAAGACAGAGTTAAAAAAAAAAATCAACATCTCAGGTAGATTCTGTTATGTTTTCAGTGCCTAAAGCTCTGAAAAATGTTAGCCTGAAGTCAACATTATTTGTTTCTCTTACATGCAATGTGCAGTTTTGCAATTCACCAGATAATGAAACATGAACAGCTGCATTCTAACACGAAAGACAGGTAATACAAAATGCACTGCAGGCCCAAGGCAAGCATTTGTTTCATGTCAAGCAAGCTCCCTCAAGACCTGTATGTTCAGGAATGTGTCCTGAAGCTTAAAACGATGCAGATATTTAATAAGCAGATCGTGATATTTTGCCAGCTTTATCTAGATAAAAAATAGGCTTCAAACAGCCACAGAAAACAACAAAGCAGTAAATAACTCTAGGAGAAACATACACTAATGGAACAAAGCACACTTTGTAGCATCGCTGCCACTAAGAGAGAGATAACAGATTGAAATTAAAGGCAACAGAATAACTTTGAAGGTTGTCAATCTGTTTGTTTCCTCTCGCTTCCTATCCAGTTCACCAGCTCCTTGCCGGCTTCAGGGTGCAGTTTGTATTCAATGACTGAACATATATTTATGTTTCAGTTCACATAACTCGAGTTTGTCTATAGAGAAGTGAAACCGGAACTTCTGTTCCAGAAGTAAGAAAAACTAATTTTTAGCTACACTAATGAGTAAAAATCCACCCTTGGAACATGACCTTTCTCAACAGTATGTTGTGTGGCTTGTATCATATGCCTAGATAAAGATGGTAGTTCTTTTAAACACTCTAATTTCGTTGTTAATTTAATATTCCTGTTTTTTTAGCTGCCTTTAACAAACACAATTTCCTATAAGCTCTAGACCAACACAAGGTTGTATAATAAACACAGCCTACATGTATACACCCAGGAAATCATTTTCTGAATTTGCGTCTGATGGAAGGTAAACAGCAGATAGAGATAGTGATGATAATATGGCTTCCATATTCTCATGGAACTTGAGAACAAAAGTTCAACATTTGTGAGACAGTGTCCATCCACTTTGCCTGCGTTTGAGCACCAAGCATCATTGTTGTAAACACAGTGTCCTCCTCCTTTCATCTTGAGCTGACAGAGCGCAAGACTCCGGCAAGATCAGAATCAGAAATACTTTCAGAAGTATTTCTGATTCTGATCTTGCCGGAGAACATGGTCCGCCTATCAAGTGCTTGATCCGGGATGTTGATGGAGCAGCTCTCTGTAAAGATGTGGGAACAACATTCTCTGATTTGCTTGCTTGGCCAGACTGAGTCCCATTTCGTCCAGACCAGACAAGAGACAGGAGCCGATTTTTACATTACATTTATTTACCTGATGCATTTATCCAAAGTGACTAACAATATGTGCATTCCAACCATGTAGATACAGTCCAAAAATTGCAAGAATCGTGCAAGTACATCAACTTCATAAAAATATGCTGAACTGCTTGTGCTACATTTAGCAGTGGGCGGAGGGCAGAGTGGCAGAGCGCAGGTGTGAATCACTAGTTAGCATCTGAATAGCAGTGAAACTTGGCCTGGCTAGAACTTGCATCACTCTAGCATTGGATGAAACCACAGACTTTTGAAAAGAGATAGTTCTGTTGCTATTGGTCACCCTGGGCCATTATAATACAGGCTTGGGTAAACCCCTCCCTTACAATAATAATAATAAATATAGCTGCAAGCGGCAATTCCGGGGGTTCAAGCCAACACAGACCATTAGCAGTTTAAAGATTTTGAATTGGACCTGGTCAAATGTGGCCTAGACGTGACAAAAGCAGTGAAATCTCCCTTTTTTGCATTTTCACAAATAATAATAATAATAAAATAATAATAAAACTTTATTTATAGAGCACTTATAAAAACAAAGTACAAAGTGCTTCACAACAAGAGAAATAAAATACCACAGTGAATGACGAAATATAAAGCAATAAAATACACAAAAGCAATAAAATAAACAGTAAAATAAACAGCCAGTTCAGGGAAAATCAGGATATGCTTTCAGATAATAATGTGTTTTGAGATGAGACTTAAACGAAGACACTGACTCAGACAACCTAATTTCTTCGGGCAAGTTGTTCCAGAGCCTCGGGGCCATGATAGCAAAAGCTCTGTCCCCCTTAGTTTTCATCCTGGACTCAGGAACAGACAGAAGACCCCTGCCCGAAGATCTCATTACAAGGTCTAAAATAAAATCTGGGGCCAGGCCATGAAGAGCCTTAAAAGTAATCAACAAGATCTTAAAATCAATCCTAAAACCAACAGGGAGCCAGTGTAAAGAGGCTAAAACAGGTGTTATGTGGTCGTACTTCTTGGTCCTGGTTAACAGCCTAGCAGCTGAGTTTTGTACAGTCTGCAGTCGTGTCAAAGTTTTTTGATTAAGACAAGTGAACAGGCTGTTACAGTAATCAAGGCGTGAGCAGATAAAAGCATGTACAGTTTCTGCATCACTAAGATTTAAAATAGATCGTATTTTTGCAATATTTCTGAGGTGATAAAAACATGACTGGACAAGCTTAGTGATATGTTGCTCAAAACATAAACTGCTATCAAACAGGACATCAAGATTTCTTGCAACAGGCTTGATATGTTGTGACAGGTTACCAGTAGATGGCAGTATTTGTTTAGTGATGTGTTGGGGCCCAATAACAAGGATTTCAGTTTTATTTGAGTTGAGCTGAAGAAAATTTATCGACATCCAATTTTTTATGTCAGACAGGCAGTCCTGCAGAGAACTTAGCGTACTAAGGTCAGTGGGCTTGACAGGGAGGTACAACTGTGTGTCATTCGCATAACAATGAAAAGAAATACCATGTCTGTGGATGACATCACCCAAGGGAAGCATGTATAAGGAGAACAATATTGGTCCCAGAATTGAACCTTGTGTACAATTGAGGTCCAATGAGACCCCCAGAGCTTCTCCTGATCACAGCCTCTTTCAGTAACTTGCGGCGAGAGGAGGAGGACTTGACCGCTGGAAAGAGGGAGCGTCCCTCCAGTGGAGGAAAGTCCTGCGTGTCCAGGATGTCAAACCTGTTGGCCAGCGGGAGGTCCTGATGTGAAGGTGGAGGAGGCAGGCGCTTTGCACCATGTCTGTCCTTACAGGCTACAGTCCAGTGCTCCGGTTGGTGTGGAGTCGAACTCACCGGAGCCTTCTCACCACCCCGCCGGCGAGTGACTGTGCATCCACTGGGGCTCGGCAAGGAGTAGAAATGGCAATTGCTTTGGGCTTCGCACCCATGAGGAGCCACGGATCTTCAGGCTTAGCTGAAATGGTTTCATGCTCCGGGGCACCAGTGATGATGGAGCCGAGCCACGGAAGAGTGGGATCATTGTCCAGTGCTGGAGTGGAGCAGTCAGGGGAGTGAGATGGGATGGTCGCATTCCGGTTGCCGCAGCCAGAGGAGCTGAGGACTGCTGGGTGTTTTGCCTGGGCTGAGGCGACAGTGGAGAACTCCAGGATGAGCTTTTTCTCTGAGCTCGGCTTCCAGACAGGCGATAATTTTCCTCAGCTTTGAGACGGTAAGGTGACAAGATCCACATCCGCCATCATTTAGGCCGTGAGAGGGCTTCGAAGCTTAAAGTCCACAGTTAAGTCCATAAAAGTGCTACAAGCTTAAAATCCTTAATAAAAGTGACCGCCTAGCCTCCGGGCTAAAAACAAACCTAGCTAAGCTAGCAGCAGTGGAGGCAATCCGGTAAACCACGTCGAGTTGCAGCCAGCTTAAAATCACTTAAGATCCACACGTCCGATGACTGAAAACTTTTTCCAAGTTAAAACATATAGGTAAAGCAGTAACCAGGAAAGCAGTGTAGCATAGAAAACTTGGCTTAAAAACTCGATAAAATATCAATTTATGATGGTTTAAGACAAAGTTTCTAGCAACGCTTCTGCCGGGTACACAAAAACGCCGACACATGCGCAGTATGTAAATAGAATGAAGAAAACAAACAGTTTCTGATTCATAGGCCAAAGTCCATGCCACGCCCAGTTTTTGCATTTGATTGGACAAACACTTTCTGATTTATAGTCTGATTTGAGTTAAGCCACGCCCAGTTTTTAGCATTTGTAGTGCCCCTTAGTATGATTTGAATTAAACTTTCAGGGTATGTTTCATGTACTTATGTGGACATATCTTGTAAGTTTTGTGATGATTGGCCCAATGGTTGTTGACTTTGGTCTAGTTATGTGCTGAGTCACGCCCCTTTTGAAGTTCATTGTTCAATATCTTGAAAACTAAATAAAATATCAACAAGCTTTATACAATTTTTGATAAGCTTCGTCAAATGATGAGCCACCAAAAATGAGGTAGCAATCGGACCTACGGTTTAGGAGGAGATGTCAAAAATGTGTTTTTCAAAAAATTCACTTCATCAGCCGATTGGGCTCTTCTGTGGAGACACATGCACATCATTTGCAATTATTGGGCCATGTTTCGTGTTTCTAGCTCATTCCAGCTGACTACCAGCACAAACATAACATTTTAGCGATTATCTCACTAATCCCACAGTTTTACATGTAAAAGCCTCCCCTAGACCTAAGGGCTGGGGGGGTCAACTGCCAAGCTTCTTAGGCTTGTAAAACTGCCAGAAATTGAAACCCCACGTGAATTCCTGGCAGTTCTTGCTATTTTCTGTGCTGCCTACAAATTGCTGAGAACAGCCTGGTGAGAGGAGAGTGTCCATGGCAGAGTCAGAAGGCATGAGTGAGAAGGAGTCAGGTGAGGGGAGAGCTGATAGGACAGATGAGGCAAAAGAAGAGGGAGACGGAGAGCAAAGGTTGCGGTGGATATGGACAGTATGTGTAGAAGAGAGAGGTTTGAGAGAGGGTGAGAGAGTAGGAGATGAAGAAGTTTTCAGAGACATGAATGGAGTTACAGAAAGGTTAGTGTTACTGCAGTTCCTGGTGAATATAAGGTTGTGGTTGTGGGTAGGTGGGGAGGGAGAGAGTGACTTATTACCTTTAATATCCTCTTTCGTTCTCAAACGTTAACTTCTCTGTCCGGATGTTGAAGTTACCGAGATGTACAAGCGGGGGTCATCTTCAGGGGTTCGATAGGAGGACATCTGATTCCTCCAAGAATTCCCTGACAGGACCTGGTGGGCGGTAGAGCACAACAATGTTTAATGTCATGAGATAAGTAACAGACAGTGTGAAATTTGAAGCAAGAAGGAGTGAAGTGTGGAAGCAGGTAGAGAGAAAATCTCCATTTTGGGGAGATTAGCCAACCAGTGCCACCCCCTCTGCTGGCGGGTCTGGGTGTGTGGATGAGGAAGTAGGCTGAGGAGAGGGCTGCAGGGGTGGAAGTGTTCTCAGGTGTGATCCAAGTCTAAATGAGAGCAAGGAAGTCCAGAGATCGCAAGGAGGCACAGCCAGAGATGAACTCAGTCTTGTGAGAAGCTGACTGGGAGTTCCACAGACCTGCTGCAACAAGGTGTTGGGTGTGTGTGGAGCAGGTGGGATGGATAAGATTTACGAGGTTACGGTGATGTCGTGAGCAGCTGCATGGTCTATAGTATCTACGAGAAGAGTGGTGTACAGGAATGGAAAGTATACACATATTAGATAAGAAAAAAGCACGTATATAGAAAAAGCGAAAAGATACTTAGCCCTGACAATGTTAACCCACATTAGCTATTCATGTTGTTTTGCTAGTACTGATGTGAACACTGAACACTGTTTGTTTTTAATATTGCACTGATTTCAGTGAGTTTTATTGCATAGTTTCTGGTTTGTTTATTATTGTTCAGTCAGTGTGTTGTTTTACGTAGTGTTCAAAACAGAGCATTTTTATATGGATCCCTGTTAAGTAGTTTTTAGAAATAAAGTCTGTTCGAAATAATTTATCTTGGTGTGTTCTCTGATCTTTTTCTTACTGAGGTGCTCTACCCAAGGTACAAATAATAGTATTTCTTACATTTTGGAGTTGTCAGCAGGATATCAGCAGGATATGCTGTAGGTGGGGATCATTCACCAGAGTTGCAGCCGTTAGTCCAATGGCGATTTTAGGGGTCCTGTGGCCAACCCAGATCTGATAGGTAGTTGGTCAAGTTCATCAACACAATAAGGTGAGACAAACGCTGGTCAATCAATGATGACAGCTGATCCGCTGATACAGGGCCATGTTGCCATTTCCAATTACTACTGTAATGGTAGGACTGAGGCAGTGAAAGCTGACTTTTGACCATGAGTCAGAAAAAAGAAGGTCTCGACATCGGAAGTACTTGAGCACGCCACCGGCTGCATCCACTTGCTGGTCGTCAGACTCAGGACTCAGGACTCCGGTCACAGTGACAACAAATGGACAAACGCTGACATCTATTGATTGAGAATTATGGTAATTTAATGTTTAGTTATGTCGACTTTCCTTCTGAATGTGTGAACACTTTATCTAGCACTTAGCAGCAGCTAAATGTAGACAAACTACACAGTACTAGCTTGCTAGCCTGACTGCAAACCAACCAGCAATGAGCATTTTGTTTTGCTATCATTATCTGGATACTGCCATGAAATATGAAACGCTGTTTTCTGAATTGAAGACTGAGGGTGTCTAAAAGCTTTTTGCAGATGTGCATGTTCAATAGAGCTACACAGTTAGCTATTCTAACCAGTGTGTGAAATACTGTGTGACAATTGGGGGGTCCCGGTGCCGTGAGCAGTACCTCCAAAACAGAGTCATACTTAAACCACTAGATCCAAGTAGCTACACAAGAACAAGCACAGTTGCAGTTTTTTATTGGTCTAATAGACTAACCAACATCAACATACTAAGTCTCCATAGATAATGTGCAGGTGTACATAATCACTATAGCACAATTGTAGGTGTGACTTAAAAATGTAATAGCATCATGACAATTTTATTTGAAATGAAAAATGTTACAATTGGTTTTAGGACTTTAAAATATTAAACATTCCTTTATAGATATCTGAGAAGTGTCTTATGAACTACTGAAGTTTAATGTGCAGAAAAAAATCACCAGCAAGGTAATTGCAGTTTGGTTCTTGCATGTGTGCAGGCATTCTATCTGACTAAAGATACTTCAGGTCACAGACAGCTCTGTATGGAAAGTATGCAATGATGTAATGGAAGATAGACCAACAGGATATACTCTAACAACTCAGTTTATCTCTTGTGACTCTTGATGAATTGTGTATTAAGAGAAAAATGTTTTTCTTCTCCAATCCATCAAAAACATTCAGAGGATAAATTTGTCATAAGGAGCATTTCCATAACCCTAGAAAAAAAACCTAACAAAAACAGTAGATCATCTCGTTTGTCTGGAACAACTGCTATAAAAGGAATGGGACTGGGGGCTGAATTCCATTGGTATAAAAATAATATGATTGTTTTGTTATACAACTTTTTCCGTAATTGTCTTACAAGATCAGACTTTAGTTTTACCTTTAGCTACACATTACTACTTTTGTTGCAGTGTTAGCAATATTATTTAATGATGAGAAATCAGTACCTGTTGGACTTGAATGGTGGCAAATCCGAAGTCTTTCGATTTGCCATGGAAAAGTGTTTGCTTCAGTGCTACCTCCTGCTCTCTCTTACCTCTCTCTCTCAACCCAACCGGCAGCTGCAGATGGCCACCCACCCTGAGTCTGCTTCTGATCGAGGTTTCTGCCTCTTAAAAGGAAGTCTTTCCTTGCCACTGTTGCCAAGTGCTTGCTCATGGTATGAACTGTGGGGTCTCTGTAAATAATATTATAAAGAGTATGGTCTAGACCTGCTCTATAGGAAAGGTGCAGTGAAATAAATAAATTTTAATTGAATTTCTTAAACCTATAAACCATTTGAAGACTGACACATACACACACTCCTGAAATCAGTGTGATTTACTCTTTCCAGTCACAATGGTATCTCCAATGTCCATCGCAGTTAACTAATAACTGATTGTTGTTTGTACATCCATGGTTAAAGTGCAAACAGCTGCTGAAAGTAAGTAAGTAAGTAAAGTTTATTTAATACATTCAATATTTTTACTTGAAAATCAAGCAAAAAAGACTTAGGGTTTAAAAGTATCTTGTCTGAATTTCATTCCTTTTCATATTGTTTTCATTCTAATACAAATGATACAGGGCACTCTGAAAACATCAATATGCAAAACAATATATGATGCCATTAATGACTTTTGAATTTGAGCAGGCAGATTTTCATTTGAAAAGACTTACAAAGACAGGTCCCTCTTCAACAAACAAAAATATGTTTCAGTTTTTCAGTAAGTACCTTTTTTACCTTTTTTTAGAAACATTATTACTTGCCAGCATGCATTGTGCTATAGAACATACACAATCCCCTCTGTCTTTGCCTCAAAAATAGTTGCATGCAGTGCCATGTGCCTTTGAAGAGTCTTAGGTTAAGGTGTCCACTTTCTGGGGCCCTTCAAAGAGGACTGTTGCACAGCGTCACAGTCTCCTTAATGAATATCTGAACATCTCTGAGCCTTCCACAGCACCAGAAGCAGGTGCATGATGAGGAGGCCAAGAGTCCCAGCGTCTCCTGAAAAACTTCCAACTGTTTCATCAAGTGTC